>BPTQ01000007.1:239982191-240293966 GCA_019973895.1 Chrysanthemum seticuspe | reverse complement strand
TCATCCAAAATATCTCATTAGGACACTAAATTAATGAAGACTTGCTGTTTCACACAATGTGGAAAGTAAGTATATATTAAGAGTCCTACGCATTATCCTTATGGTATTGCCAGAACATCCGAGTGATATGTAAAAATATTCACGATGAAGATGGAAATCCTTCTAGAGCCAACATCATACAAGCTCTTGGTAGGTGACATGTGAGATCTTTTCAAAAGATCAAGCTTGTGACAACTGGATAGAAACAATGGGGCGATTCACTCTTGAATCAACCTTGGTCCAGGATTGGAATTGACGAATACTTTTGGAAAAACCGTTCGATGTGCAAACCTTCTTTTCTATAGCACGTCGAATGTGTATTCATATTTCAAACTCAAAAAGTATCTCTGATTGAATAAATACTTTTGGAAAAACCGTTCGATGTGCGAATCTCTTCTTTTCTCTAGCACGTCGAATGTGTACTCTTTTCAAATATAAAAAGTATTTTTGATTGAAAATTGATCTTTCTCATAAAACCTTCGTCGTATTGCAAAACTCTTTCTTCTAAGCAATACGCGATTGTTTTCAAATCATTTTCATCAATCAGTGAATCTCAATTCGCTGGTTCACTCACTCCGTGTTGTCTTCTTTGAGACGTTCTGGTTCGAGAACGGCTAGAACAGCTGCGAAACCCTGTCAAGGAGATTCTTAGGAATCCTACCTGATCACAGGCAGTACTTGTACTGATCAACGGGGAACCGTGGGCCGTGTACCTCAATTCAACGAAAGTGGTCAAAGACACTTTCGTGTGTTTTATTGCTAACTGTTGTTTGCAGGTACATTTGGACGGTTGCAGCTGATCAGAATTGAGGAGTCAATCCAAAGCCGCATGCTCACAGCATCCACACATAATTTGAAGAAATCATGACTGGTGCATATCTACATAACCTGGCTCTGATGGAAAGATGTCATGATTCAAAAGTGTGAGCATGTCGGTCTGAAAGTCACAACTTCACATGATGGCAACACAATAAAGGGTGATCCAGAGATTTATTGTGGCTGATGATCTCAATGAAATCTCGAAGATCATCAAAGATGTGGATCAGTTCAAAGACCTCCACTCAAAGTACAAAACTATGCGGACTTCAAAGAATCGCTACAAATGCACAAAGATTGCTGACTTGAATAATTGAAGTCTACGAGCTCGAGAACTAAAGACAATGAAAGAATGCTAGGATACAAAATGTATTTCATGGGGTGACCTCCCTTAGGGGGAGATTGTTAGGAATTGGAAATTCCATGTTAAAGTGTCGGTCACCCCAATTATAGTCTAGCATATGTTAGCTCGTAGATTTGTAGTTATTTACGTTGTTTTGTAGTTAATTAGTTAATTAGTAGCATAGAATAGTTTAGTGTAACACCATGGAGGAAGGACGGGTCTTTACCCACTGTATACCTGATCCACAGGCCGATAGGAGGTCGAGTTGTCTGTAACTATAAATACCCCTTCCAATCATGGAAGGGGTGGTGCTTTTCAATCTAACATTCCATACTTTTGTATACCAAGTCTCTAGCAAGAAAACACCCAACTCTCTACTTCTCTCTCTAATGGCAAACATGTATTTTGATCATCCAAGACCATCCGAATCATCAACACAATAATATATCGATCCTACAACCCTTTTGGCCTAGCCAAGCTCACGACATACATCGTAATGTGTAAATCTTAGGGGTTTGAACCGTCATTGACTGTGCTTAGAGGGTTTCTGAATTTGTACCCTGGAGGAGACTGGTTAACATTGGCAAAAAGGGGTGAAAGGGATGTGCCCATTCTCATTGATAGGCCTTTTACGAATATCAGGAATTGGAAGGGAAAGTTCTTTTATATCCAAAATACCATTGTTCCTCCACAATTCCCTGCTTTGCTAAACCTAGAATTTCAATATGATGAAAAGAGGTTTAATGATCCTCTGCCTTACACTGTGAGGAGGAATCCCATGTATCAGCGTCTAGCTCATCATCCCGCTGATTGTCAAACATTCCATGAGCCAATACTGTTTATGGCTGGTCTTGCTGAAAGCTGGGAGGGATCTCCGTTGCATCCTGAGATTGTTTGTTGTGGAGAAAGTATGTAAATTTTCAATTAAAATAAGGTATAGGGACTTATCTTTCTGATATTTATCTTTTTTATTCCTTTTTTGCAGAAATTTCATTCAGGAATTTCGTTGTTGCTGGTGGTGCGAAGGAAGTAAGCTTTATCTCGAAGGATCCCCAAGAGGCTAGCTATGGTGTGGGCTCTCCTTCGGTGTCTGTGAACAACAATGATGTTGATGCTCAGCCCATCGAGCCTATGTCATCTGCTCCTCCTTCAAAAGTAAAAGAGCTTCTGGATGTCGAAGACCAGCTAGTTGAGAATGTGGCAGATTCTGATGAACCTGTCTCAGAGGGATAGCTAGCTATCGTAGGACCCTCCGGCATTGGTGAGAGAGTCCGAATCAGGAAAGGTATGAGCGCGAAGGCTTCTAAGTCTGCATCCAAGAGGAAGCTTATCCTGCCCACTCCTCCCTCTTGAACTACCCGGCAGAAGAGTGCCCAGGGTAAGGCTGTGGTGTTTCCAGCCATCAAAGGGCCCAACACAGATGATATCCATGGTAAGGTTTCTTTCCTGTTACAAAGAATTAGATGCAAATAATAACATGTTAACAAGTTTATTTAACTACCCGTGATCAACGTGCTAAGTTTGTGTTAACTACCCGTGATCATGAAGTTGCTGTGTATGAACAACGTGCTAAGTTTGTGTTAACTACCCGTGATCAGGAAATGGATGACCAAATGCGTGCAATTATTAGAAAAAGTAATTTTAGGGAAGAGATATTAAAACAAGAGCTAGATTCCTTAAAAGAAAAGCTTTCTAAAACTACTAAGCAAAAACGAGAATTTCAAGAAAATGTGAAAGTGCTTAAGTAGGAATTTCATGCTAAGGAATCAAAACTTTTAAATGAATTTTCCAACCTAAAAACTTTGAAAAACAAGCTTGAAAATAAGTTGTACGTACAAGGGAATACCATTCAGACTGCTCACAGGATCACTAAGCATAGAGTCTTAAGCGATAAGCATAGTATTCCCATTGTTGAAGAACCAAATCCTGAGGTAAGTAAAAAGGCTAGAGCTGCTCATAAGGTACTATATGATGGTAATGAGATTCTTAAGCCTAGGCAAACACAATCATGTATTAAGCCACTGTGTATCCTCCAAATACACCAATGCACTTAGTTCCTAGAACTATTGCCACTAATAGCAAGACCTTAATCAGCCTGTATGTTGTTTATCAACTATTTGTTGATTTTGAGAAGACATGTAAGAAGAGAATCACACCTACAGGGATAACTGAAGGGGAAAGGGGTTTTGAGCAAACTAGAGAATGCTATTTAACTGAGGCCATGCCTTTCTTTAAACAATTAAAAGGTCAATTTGAGAGTCTTAAAAAGGGGATGGATTCAGATATTAAAGAAATGGAAAAGGAATTTGATGCAATGATAGTTGAGGTCAATGACTATGAGCGAGAATTAAAATATAATGAGATTGAGAGGAAGAACTTGCTTACCTTAAATGAGAATCTGATTTCTGAATGTATCACTCAAGATGTGTTTTACACTGCCATGAACTGTTCAATTAATGCATCTCAATTTCATGAATTATCTGTTGCTATGAAAGTCTCCCATGATCGTGTCATTGAGCTTGAGAAAACTAACTCTAAATTGCATGATAAAGTTGAACAGGATGATCATAATAACCTGGTGAAACAGTTTTCTAAATTGGAAGTTGAGCATCTTGCTTTGCAATTAAAATATCAACATCTAAAAGAAAATGTTAAAACCTCAAATATCAAGACATCCTTGGATACTCCTGAATTTGATGCAGTTTTTTCAATTAGAAAACGTGATGAACAGATTCGAGCTCATTGTAACACGATCAGAAAAATGAGAACCCAAATTTCCCAATTAAAGGGCGAAAAGAACAATGTGACTGGCTCCCAAATGCCTCCTCCTTTAGATTCTCAGTGTTCTTAAACTTTTCATCTTCAAAACTTGGTTAATGTTTTACAAAAGGAAAATGAGAGTTTTCTAGAAGAAAATGAAAAAGTTAAACAACACTTTAAAGAGTTATATGATTCAATGAAATTCACTCGTGACAAGAACAATGAAAAAATAAAGTATTTACAAAAGGAAATTGAGAATCTGAAGAGTCAGGAAAAATGGAAAATGCCACTTGTCTTTAATGAGAATGTTGCATCGAAGTCATCTATAGACTGCAAATATACTGTGACTGTTAAATATATTCCTCCTCATCTTAGAAATAACGAACTTGTGTTTCATAACTATTTCGCTCACCTTAAGGATAGTCTAGAATGTCTCCTTGAGATTGTTGAAGAAGATTACATAAACAAGCCACTTGATAGTGAAATTAGGTTTGCTTGTATTCAGGCCAAACGATCTCAGGAGCTGTTAGAATGTTTAAGAGCAACATGTCCAAAATCCTTATGTGAGAAAAATAAAGTTGTGATGCCTTGTTCTATGCCTAGTGATAAGTATGCAAACCATTCTATGCCCAGTGTTAAGAAGGTGAACTTTAAAGTGCCCACAAGTAGTACAGATCCCAGCACTTCTAGTTCAGGAATGCATAAGGTAGCCCAACCAACTAATGTTCCCATAATACCCTCTACAGGAGTAATCAGTGACACAAAAGCAAGCGGGTCAAAGCCTCCAGGCAATACAAAGCACGATAAGACCTCGCAAGCTAAAAATGTGCAATGAAAGAAAGTAGAAGATCACCCTAGGAACATTAAGTTTGAGTTGAATAAAACGAACCGTGTTGATTCTAGTATTAGCTATAAGCGTAGTGTAATTAATTCGAATTCTGCTAATTTTGGCAAAACATGTAATGATGATTGCTTGGTTTCTGTTACTAATCATGAATGTGGTGTGAATGAGTTGATTAATGCTGTTAAATGCCCTGTTAGTATTGTTAATGCAAAAAATCAAGCAAAGAAGGGTAGAAAGCAATGGCGGAAGAAGGTTAGAAAACATTGGAATCCCACAGGAAGGAAATTTAGTAACATAGGTTATCAGTGGATACCTACTGGCCGCAAATTCAATCTTAATGAGATATAACCTAAATTATCTAGATCAATGCCCATTAGGAAATGGATGCCTACTCGTAGAACTATTCTTTTAAGAAATGAACATACTTTGAATAGGTCAAATACTGAAACTAGTACTGCATCTATCCCTGATGAGTCCATTGTTTCTATTTCTGATGTGGGAGTTCCAATCACTATTACTAACCAAATGGAACCCATTCTTGCATGGGGATCCCAATTATCCAGTTATCCATTCTTGTCTGTGTTCAATTGCAGTTCATTCAAATCGTTATGTGGTACCTGGACTCAGGCTGTTCCAAGAATATGACTGGAGACCGGTCACGGCTCATGAACTTTGTGAGTAAATTCATCGGGACTGTTAGATTTGGGAATGATCATTTCGGTGCAATTATGGGTTATGGAGATTATGTTGTCGGTGATAGTGTTATATCCTGGGTATATTACGTTGAAGGTCTTGGTCATAACTTATTCTCTGTCGGTCAATTCTGTGATTTTGATCTAGAAGTGGCTTTCAGAAAACATACTTGTTTCGTTAGAGAACTTGATGGTAAAGAACTTTTAAGAGGAACACGTGGTTCAAATCTATACACCATCTCTATCGAAGATATGATGAAGTCTTCTCCAATCTGCTTGTTGTCAAAGGCTTCGAAAACAAAGTCATGGTTATGGCATCGTCGTCTAAATCACCTGAACTTTGGCACCATAAATGATCTCTCCAGAAAAGACTTAGTAATAGGCTTACCTAGACTAAAGTATGAAAAGGATCATCTTTGTTCAGCATGCCAATTGGGAAAAAGCAAGAAGTATGCCCACAAACCCAAACCTACAAACTCAGTTATGGAAGTTCTTCATACCATTCACATGGATTTATGTGGACCCATGAGAGTGCAGAATATTTTTGGTAAGAAATATGTTTTAGTTGTGGTTGATGATTACTCTCGTTTTACTTGGGTTAAGTTCCTAAGGACAAAGGACGAAACTCCAAATATCATCATTAAACTTATTATCAAACAACTGCAGGTTCGACTTAACAAAACTGTCAGAATCATCCGAACAGATAATGGAACTGAGTTTGTCAATAAACAACTTTGTGAGTTTTATGAAAGTGTTGGAATCAGTCATCAAAGAAGTGTTCCACGAACTCCTCAACAGAACGGTGTTTTTGAAAGATGAAATCGAACTCTTGTGGAAGCCGCTAGAACAATGCTGATTTACTCAAAGGTTCCAATGTTTCTCTGGGCTGAAGCTATTGCCACTACATGCTACACTCAAAATCGATCCCTAATTCACACTTCTCATGGAAAAACTCCATATGAACTTGTCTACAATCGAAAACCTAATCTTTCATTCCTTCGTGTGTTTGGTGCATTGTGTTATCCAACTAATGAGGGTCAAGACTTAGGCAAACTTAAAGCTAAAGCGGACATTGGAGTTTTTGTAGGATATGCACCAAGCAGAAAAGGATACCGAATCTACAACAAAAGAACCCGAAATATCATGGAAACAATTCACGTTACGTTCGACGAGCTGACCGGTCAAATGGCTCCTGGACAACCCAGTTTTGGACCCGCATCATCAAGTAGTCCCATCAGTTCCACTCTTGTATACGATTCTTCGCCAGCAACTCCTTATGTACCTCCTTCAGAAGATGACTTAAAGAAACTGTTTGATCCAATGTTTGATGAACACTATCAGCCAATTGCTAATGATCTGTCAATTCCATCAACAGAGGCTGCTTCTATCCCTGTCAGTGAAGTCAACCCTTCAGTTTCTATGTCGTTAAGTCAAGAAGCACCTGCTGCTGATCACTCTGTCTCATCAACAAATCATCAATCATCGAGTGTACATCATGGAATTGTTTCTGGCACCCTTGATGGAGAGAATACCTTTGACACTCCTAAAGATGCCCCCTTTGAAAACATATTTGCTCCTGAATCATCATCAGAACCATCTTCATCAGGAGAAATCGACACTGCTGCTTTAGTTCCTCAACAACAACCACACGAACACCTTAGAAAATGGACACATGATCACCCATTGGACAACATCATTGGAAATCCCTCTCGTCCAGTATCCACTCGCAAACAACTTGCAACTGATGCCTTATGGTGCTTCTTCAACAGCTGGTTCAATGCCATGCAAGATGAAATTCATGAGTTTGATCGACTAGATGTATGGGAATTAGTACCTGCTCCTAACTGTGCTATGATCATTGCTCTAAAGTAGATCTTCAAAGTAAAACTTGATGAGTATGGCGATGTATTAAAGAACAAGGCTAGATTGGTTGCAAAAGAATACCGTCAAGAGGAAGGTATTGACTTTGAAGAAACATTTGTTCCAGTTGCTCGTATCGAGGCAATCAGAATTTTCTTGGCTAATGATGCAAGTAAGAACATGGTAGTCTATCAGATGGATGTAAAGACGGCTTTTCTTAACGCAGATCTTAAAGAAGTCATATACGTCAGCCAACCTGAAGGCTTTGTGAATCCAGAGCATCCTACTCACGTCTATCGTTTGAAGAAGGCTCTTTACGGTTTGAAGCAAGCTCCAAGGGCATGGTATGATATGCTATCAAAGTTTCTTCTATCTACTGGATTCAGCAAAGGAGCAGGTGATCCTACATTGTTCACCAGAAAGTCAGTCAAATATTTAATTCACGTTCAAATCTATGTTGATGATATTATTTTTTCCTCGACTGACGCCAATGAATGTGACCGTTTTTCAAATAAAATGGGTTTCAAATTTCAAATGTCAATGATGGGACAAATGTCATTTTTCTTGGGATTACAAATTTCACAAAGTCCTGGAGGCATTTTTATAAATCAATCTAAATATGCAAATGAGATTTAAAAGAAATTTGGATTTGATTCTTGTGACCCTGTTGACACTCCCATGATAGAGCGTACTAAACTGGATGAGGACCACTCAGGGATCATGGTAGACCAAATGAAATATCGTAGTATGATTGGATCCTTGAGGTACCTCACAGCCAGTAGACCAAACATTCTGTTCGGTGTTTGCATGTGTGCTAGATACCAGGCTAAGCCTACCAAAAAGCACCTTGAAGCGGTTAAACGGGTCTTTCGGTATCTCCAAGGAACCATCAATATGGGACTATGGTACCCGAAGGACACCGGTATGTCACTAACAGCCTATGCAGATGTTGATCATGCAGGATGTCAAGATACACGTCGAAGTACGTCAGGAAGTGCTCAGTTTTTGGGTGATAAGCTTGTAAGCTGGTCTTCAAAGAAACAAATGAGTACTTCTATATCCTCTACAGAGGCTGAATACATAGCCATGTCATCTTGTTGTGCTCAAATCCTATGGATGAGATCCCAATTATCTACCTACGGCTTTGAATTCAACAAAATCCCTCTGTACTGTGATAATAAAAGTGCTATTGCTCTCTCATGCAAAAACGTTCAACATTCAAGAGCAAAGCACATCGACATTCGACATCATTTCACCAGGGAGCAAGTGGAGAACGGTGTGGTGGAACTCTATTTTGTGAGGACTGAATACCAATTAGCAGACATCTTCACCAAAGCTCTTCCTAGAGAACGTTTTGAGTTTATCCTTCCACGACTTGGTCTAAAGAGTCTACAACCGGAATCACTCAAACATCTTCAAGAGGAAGACGAGGAGTAAAGGTCTTTCTTCATCCATCTCTTGTAAATATTTATTCAAAAAGCAAAATACAAAATTACAAAACCTACAAAAAGCAAATAGAAAAATATAAAACTTTAAAATATCCATAAAATTTGAAAAATCTTGAAAAATTCCAAAAATATTATTATTTTGTCATGTTTTTCTTTATTCGATATCATCTACGGACTTTGTGTTGACATTCAAAGAATGTCACGGGTTTTTAGATGTTCTTCGAATGTAAATAAATTGATTTAAAAAAAAAATGAGGCGGAAAAAAATGGTGGCTTATTGTTATTTCAGGCAATAACCCGTTTTAAAAAGTAAAGAACAGAGCCATGCTTAATCTTATTTTTCAAATCTCATGCTCTGATTCTTAAAACAAATGTTTGTCACCAAAAACACAAACGTTTTTCTTTCCAAATATTTTTCCGTCTAACGATTCTTCTGAAAAATATTTGTCATCTAATGAAAACAAAATTGCTTTGAAAATACCTTGCACTCTATTATTTGTGTAAATCATCTGTGCTTATCATCTGTCAAAATCTCTATCTCTCAATCAACAACATGTGTCATTGATTGAGGGGGAGAATGATTTCAATCGAATTAAAAAGAGTATTTTTCAAACAATTAGCACGTAAACGAGCAAGGTCTACTTTTGGATAATCAAAATGAACAATGTTTTATACAAGTGGTTCAAAACCTTGGCTAATGTTATGTTTTCAATAGATATTTATGCATAATTGATCAATGGAGTTTAAAGTCTCTAAGTCCGATCCTTATCAGTTAAAATGTTTTTCAAAAGCAAGTCACTATTCTCCTCAAAAGTTCTTAAAATTTAATTTAAATCAATAGAGATCACAAATCTCAAAGGATTTGAAAATTGTGATCGGGGCAGAATTTGTGATTTAAATTAGATTTAAACTGATAATTCGATAATTGGTTTTATAAGTGTTTAGCAAACTCTCCTCCATTCATGTACCAAACGATTTCAAATTTTCCATGCACATGTTAAAGGGGAGCATCTATTTTAAACCAAAAAGGATTGAAACGCGATTAATTTGTTCCAAAGTGCAGGTTTTCCCTAATATGTGCAAAACAATTTCAAATACATGATGCACATGTTGAGGGGGAGCTCTTTTCTAAAAATATCAAAAACAATTCAGGTATAAAATGCTTTGATAATACATCACAAGTATCTGGATTGATTTTCAAATGGTTTTCAATTGGTTCCAATGGCAGATGAACAATACCAAATAGACCGACCAAATTTAGTTTATGTATGGTGATATAAGGATGGTTAGGTTAGGTATTCGTTTCCACGATCTCGCCAGAGCCGGAGGGATCTAACCAGGGACAATCTACTAGTTAGAGTAGAAGTCCTTAGGTATGATGAAAAAAGGAGAAAAGTGAGATATGGGAAGAGTGCGGATTGAGACAGAGCTAGAACTGGATTAAACGCAACAAGGTTCTAGTTATGAAGTCTTGGTAAGCACTGAAGGGGTTGAAGAATGAAAAAGAATTGAATGAGAAAAGGGTGAAAACAAATAGCCCTCCAATAATTCAACCTTAGGGCAGAAACCGGGTTCAATACATATGCTACTGGTAGTAACTAAGATAACACCGGTATTGAAGACAAGACGTCATGGACCCAGTGACGCACTGCACTACATCTTCCCAAGCTACTCAAGTTCCTCTTAAAAGGACTTGTTTCATTCTCACAAGGGAACCTACATTATCTATCGACCTCCTCTTAGAGATGGTTGATATTGAAGAAGGAGACCCTCTCCCTAGTCTCTGGCATAGGAACCAAATGTGCACAATTGAGTCTAGAGCCACGAAATCATCAATAAATCTCATTAAGGACACAATCAATGAAGACTCTCTGTTTCACACAATATGGAAAGAGAGAATATACTTTTAGAGTCCTACGCATTATCCTTGTGGTATTGCCAGAACATCTGAGTGACATACTAACATATTCACAATGAAGATGGAAAGCCTTGTAGAGCCAACATCAAACAAGCTCTTGGTTGGTGGCATGTGAGATCTATCCAATAGATCAACCATGTGACAACTGAACAGAAACAATGGGGCGATTCAAATTCTTGAATCAATCCTGGTTCAGGTTATGGATTGACGGATATCTTTGAAAAACCGGTCGTTGTGCTTAAAAATCTTTTCTCTAGAACATCTACTGTGTATTAATATCTCAAAAGTAAAAGGTGTTTATGATTGATAATTGATTTTCGTTAAAACCTTCGTTGTATTGCAAAAAAACTTTATTTTGAGCAGTACATGATTGTTTTTCAAATCTCTTTTCATCAATCAGTGAATCTCAAATTCGCTGGTTCACTCACTCCGTGTTGTCTTCTTTGAGATGTTCCGGTTTGAGAACAGCTAGAGCAGCTGCGAAACCCTGTCAAGGAGGTTCTTCGGAATTATACCTGATCACATGCAGTACTTGTACTGATCAACGGGGAACCGTGGACCGTGTACCTCAATTCAACGAAAGTGATCAAAGACACTTTCATGCACTTTATTGCTAACTGTTATATGCAGGTACACCCAACGTTTGCAGCTGATCAGAATGGAGAGGTCAATCCATAGCCGCATGCTCACACAACACATTCATTTCAAAAGAAATCATGATTAGTGCATCAATGACTCTGATATTCTCACTCCATGCTTCGGCTACGCTGCTGCAAATATCATGAATCATCTAAAGCTTCCGCTACTCTGATAAGAAGAAATCATGATCCAGAATGTGAGCATGTCAGTCCACTATCACAACGTCACATAATGTCAACACCACAAGGAAAGAGTCAGAGATTTACGTACGCTGATGATCTCAAAGCAGGCTCAAAACTCATCATCACGTGGATCAGTTAAAGACCTCCACTTGAATTATTCAAACATGGATAACATGAAGAATCAAAGACTACGAGCTACTGAGCAAAGAACTTAAACGAGAATTCTAGAACAATCTTAATGAAATATCTGTTTGTATTCTGTGTAAATTGAGGTGACCTCCCTTAGGGGGAGATTGTTAGGAATTAGAAAATTTAGTCATTAAAGTGTCGGTCACCTCAAGTATATGTAATCATTAGAAAGCTCGTAGTCGTAGTTATTTAATGTTAGTAAGTTGTTAGTTAAGTAAAACCATGGAGGACGGAAGGGTCTTTACCCACTGTATGCCTGATCCACAGCCCGTAGGTGGCGTTTATTGTAAGACACTATAAATATCCTCTACCTCCCAAGGTAGAGGGTTGGAGCTTCAATACCATTTTTCTTTGTTTCACATAGTTCCCAACTTTCTTCCATTTCTCTCACTAGAACTTTCTCTCTCTAAAACTTGTTAACGCCTCATGTGATCATAGTTTGATGTGTTTGTGAAATCCTATAGCTTACATGACCCTTTCTGTTTCGACACTTACTTCCGAAGGGATGACAACTTCTGTGCCATATGTCAAGCTAAAAGATGTCTCCCCAAGACTTGACTTTGTGTGCGTTGTCTGAGCCCAGAGTACTTGAGGTAACTCATCTACCCAACCATGGTGACTGTATCCCAGCTTTCGTTCTATGCCTTGGATGATTTCCCTGTTAGTAACCTCCACTTGTCCGTTACCTTGAGGATGATAAACAGATGTGAAAGATTGTTTTATGTTCAGGCCTCTGCAAAACACTGGGAACACTCCTTCGGCAAACTGTTTCCCATTATTTGAGATGATGATATGGGGTACTCCGAACTGGCAGATAATGTGTTCCTACACGAACTTTTCCATGTGCCTCCCTGTGATGGATGCTAAGGGTCTGGCTTCCACCCATTTCATGAAGTAATCGATGGCTACGACCAAAAAATTTACCCCTCCTGGAGCAATTGGTAGAGGGCCTACGATTTCTATCCCCCATTGGCTGAAAGGCCATGCGGACGTCACGGAGGTCATATCTTGTTTTGGTAGCCTTGGAACTCTTGAGTGGACTTGACAGGCTTCACACTTCTGGATAATTTCTACTGCATCCATGTGCATCGAAGGCCAATAATATCCTATCCTCATGATCTTAGAAACAACGGAGCGGGGTCCTGCGCGTAGCCCGCAAGACCCTTCGTGCACTTCTTGAATGATGTTGGCGGCTTGCCTAGGTCCTACACAACGAAGCCACGGAGATAAGAAGGACCTTCGGTATAGGTAGTTCCTTATGATTCTGTATTATGGTGCTTTGATGCAAACCGTTCGAGCTAGCTTCTGATCCTCCGGTAGTATACCACTTATTAGATACTCTCTAATCGGAGTCATCCAATTTGAATCTTCCTCCAGTATTACGTCAAACACCTCCTTTCGGATGATGGACCTATCTGCCAACACTTCGACCAGAACTTCCTTAGTTAAATGAGCAAATGCCAATGATGCCAGTTTGCTAAGTGCATCTGCCTTTTTGTTTTGGTTCCTTCGAACATGCTCTATGTTGTAAGATGTAAACCCTTCGAGAATCTCCTTGGCCTTATCAAGGTATTGCTTGATCACAGGTTTTCTTGCTTCGTAGGAGCCCTTGATCTGATTGGCCACCAGCTGTGAATCAACAAAAATAGCCAAGTCTTCTACCTCCATGTCCTTAGCCAGTCAGAGGCCTGCAAGAAAGGCTTCGTACTCCGCTTCCTTGTTAGTAGCATCAAATTCGAAATGGAGTGCATAAGTATACTCCTTCCCTTCAGGGTCAACAAGCATTAAACCTGCACCAGAACCGTCAGAGCTGGAGGCTCCATCGGTGTAAAGTTTCCACCCTTTGACCGTCTTCACAGGTTTCTTCTCTATGACATTGTTGTCCTGCTTCGGTTCGGAGGGTGTTTCGGCTAAGAAGTCTGCCAATATTTGACCTTTGACCGAGTTTCTACCCTTGTACTCAATTTCATGTTCTCCTAGCTCGATAGCCTACTTAGCTATCCTTCCATATTTCTACGGCTTCGAAAGTATCTGCTTAATAGGCTTGTCAGTGAGCACGGTTATGGGGTGAGCTTGGAAGTACCTTCGAAGGCGCCTCGCAGATTGAACCAAAGCGAAGATTAACTTCTCCAACTCGGGATAATTTAGCTCAGCTCCCTGTAGAACCCTGCTAACAAAGTAGATAGGGATTTTCTTCTTTTCCCTTTCCGCCAATAAGACAGCACTGATGCTTTCGAAGGAGGCTGCGATGTACATAAACAATACTTCGCCTTTGATTGCGGCGGTAAGTATAGGTAGAATACCCATGAACTCCTTGATCTTTTGAAAGGTAGCTTCTGCATCCGCACTCCACTGAAATGTCTTTTTGTCTGTGCATCCTTTGAGTGTCTTGAAGAATGGCAAAGATCTATCTGCACCCTTCGATAAGAATCTGCTGAGGGCTGCTAACTTTCCGTTCATACTTTGTACATCCTTGAGGGATTTAGGAGGCTGCAAGTCTGTGATGTCCTTAACCTTCGAAGGGTTGGCCTTAATACCCTGTTTTGTGATCAGATTTCCCAGAAATTGTCCCTCTTCCACGCCGAAGGAACACTTCTTGGGATTTAACTTCATGTTGATGGCGCGAAGCTGGTCGAAGGTTTCCTTTATGTCGGAGAGCATGTCCTCCTCCGTTCAACTCTTGATAACCATATCGTCTACATATGCTTCGAGGTTCCTACCTATTTGCTTGCTGAAGGCCTTGTCCACTAGCCTTTGGTAGGTAGCACCTGCATCCTTCAAGCCGAAGGGCATCTTCTTGTAACAATACACACTTTTTCCTGTAAAAAAGGCTGTTTTTTCTTCGTCCTCTTCCGCCATCTATATCTGATGGTAACCCTTGTAAGCGTCCAGAAACATTTCAGTCGAAACCCTGATAAGGATTCCAATTTCCAATAGATTTCCGGTAGAGGATAGCAGTCCTTCAGAAACGCTTTGTTGATATCTGTGAAGTCTACACACATCCGCCATCCTCCGTCATGCTTTTTAACCATCACCGGATTGGCTACCCAGGTTTGATACTTCACCTCCCTGAGTATGCCTGCTGTTACGAGCTCATCCAATTCCTTGCATGCTGCGGCATTCCTTTCAGGTGCAAGGCTTCGACGCTTTTGCTTGATAGGTTCAGTATGCTTGAACTCATTGAGCTTGTGCTCGGTGCCGAAGGGCTTTCCGTCTATGATGAGAGTTATGGGGACCCCCATCATGTCAGAGTAAGTCCATGCAAAGACATCTGCATTAGCCCTTAATAACTTTTCCAATTCAGCTTTAAAGGAGGTAGAGAGCTGCTTTCTAATTACCACCATCTGATCAGGGTAGAGATCGTTTACTACGACGCGCTCATCGGCATCGATGCAGCTGAGAACATCTTTCGGAGGCTCTTCCAGAATTTGTTTGACCCTTTTGCCTACTTCCGTAGGCTTCTTCGCGTGTTGGGTTTCTTGATTTAATGATACAAAACAATAAAGAATGAAACATCAAGGGCTTAAAGTGACAAGAAGGAAATCTATAAAAAGATGGAAGGACTTTCTTGCAAAAGAAGATTTATTATTTAGTCCTTAGTAGAGATTTGTAAACCCTAATCCTCTAGTATATAAAGAGGACATGGTATGTAGGTTTTAACAATTAAGTCTTCCATAATGTAGTCGACTAAAGGTGTGTGTGTGTCTAGGGCGTACGTTCTTATAAACGCCTAGACTAGAGTTAGTTTAGTTAACCCCCAAGATCTGAGGTGTCTTAGATCCCTGTTACATTTAGGTAGCACGTTATTATTCATATAATAATAATTGGTGGTATTGGTGAATGAAACCTTGTGTAAAGAACATAGTTGTTTATATATTCCGCTATGCATGATTCTTTATCTATGTTATTGTTTAACCCTAAGGCTCAAAATGATCTCAAGGAGTGTAACAAACTCCACAATTGGTATCAGAGCTCGGGGAGCTCGTTACCTAGGGTTTTACAAGGTTTATTGGCGAAAAAGAATGATGAAAATAGTTTTATGCAAAATTTGCAACTTTTCTGCAGCACAGTTTTCAAGAGGGCATAACTTTTTCGTGAACCGTTGGATCGAGCTACAATGTTTGCTGGTGCATCTCAGTATATCCGTCTAAGGTGTCACCGGAGGGATTTTCAATTAGAGCTCTCAATCAAAAGTTATAAGCTGTCGAAGTCTGCTACAGAAACTGAAATTTTTTCATAAGGTTACTACAACACTGTTTTGAAACGATCATAACTTTTTCTATAACCGTTGGATCATGACGAAATGTTTGGTGGACGTTCTCTATATTCTAATCTAACTTTTCACCGGAGGGATCGTCAATTGGAGCTTGCAATAAAAAGATATATGTTATCGATGTCTGCTGCTAAAGGATTTTTCAGAAATTCATTTATTAGGGTTTCTTCTTTATTTATTCTTATGATTGATTTGCTTTGATTGTATATTGCTGTTATTCGAGGTTTATTGATCAGTGGTGTTGATGGGATTCATTGTTACTTAGTTGAATTATGGGCTGATCACATGATAATCTGAAGAAGAGATGAATAACGTGATGCTACAACATGGTACTCATGTGCATAATGATGTGTAAAGTGAGGCTAATGCTAGGACTTGTAACTACAGCTATCATGTCATGGAAACCACTGCTAGAGATTCTCGAACCACTGCTAGTGTTATCTCGTTACCACTGCTACAAGGCTTATAACCACTGCTACGTTACTATTGATACCACTGCTGTTATAGGTTGGTACTGCCAAGGAAACATGTTACTGTTACTACGCTTGTTTGTTGCTGCTGCTACGTCTTTGATTCATGCCTTATTGAAGGGCTCAAAAGCTGTTGTGTTCATGAAAACATGTTGTTCATACTTAGGAGTCGTATAAGGTTAAAGAGTGCACCATCTCATCCTGCTACAATCGAAGTGTATAGTCTTGCTAAGGGATACGTAAAAGAAAAGACAAAGAAGGTAGTGTATTGAATATTCAACATCATAGTTGGTGGTAATGTGGATTTAATATAGGTTTACTTTGGTCATGATACAAACCTCGTACAGTTTTAATTAGGTGATGATATGGCATGTCGTGCATGGGAATTCCTCCTATTCTCAATATTTATTTTGTTTCTTTATTAAGCTCATTGGTTATCTCATTGTTCGAAAGTTTGGAAAGCAGTTTGACCAAGAAATTATTGCAACTGCTAACTTTGTTCGAGGAGAATTTTTCTACTGCTAGTATTACCCGATATACGTTGTTTCTACCGCTAGTTTTGATCGATATCGGATAGAACATGGTTTTTAATTCTTGTGTGGTTTTCGATTTGAGGGGAAGTCGAGCGTAATAATTGTTATGGATTTTTGGCGACACACACATGGATATTGGTTCACACACACATGGAATTTTTTATTTGTTCTTAAATTGTTTTAAAAGGCTTGTATTTGGTTTCTACTGAAGAATTGATTACGAAGATGATTATTTATTACTTATTTGAAGGTGAAGTGGAATTACTTGGATACGTGTTTTATCATGAGGATGGGTGCTTCGACTGGTGTGGTGTCTTTCCCCAACTGTGTGTCGGAGACCTTCTCTCTACCTTTCTTTATGCCCTTCACCAAATGTCCCAATTGACCGGATTTCATGGCCTCTTTTATCTGTTTCTTGAGCTCTCTGCAATTGTTGGTGTCGTGTCCGTAATCGTCATGGAAATAACAGCATTTAGAGGTATCCCTGCTTCTTCCCCTACTTGCCAAACTAGGGGGAGGATGGAAGGCCTTCGCAGCCCTTTCCGTAGCAAGTATTTCCCTCGGCGATTTGGACAAATTAGCCAAGAGTTCGTGATTGATGTTTTTGTTGTAGGGTGCAAACCTGTCCCTGCCTTTGTGTCTATTTTTTGGCCCTTCCCGTGAAGAGTGCTTCGGGATTTTGCTGTGACTTTCCTTGTTTTCAATCGGAGCCCCATTGGTAGATACTTCTTTCGCTTTGATCCAGGTGTAAGTCTTCTCCATTAAGCCTTTGTAGGTTGCGGGAAGGTAAGTGGACAAAAATTCCACTAGAATTCTGTTTCGTAGGCCATGCACAAAACCAGAGATGCGCTGGTCTTCGTGCAGACCCAGAATTTGCAAGGTGTCATCAGTATATCTAGTAACGAAAGCCCTGGTACTCTCGTTTTGCCTCTGCTTGATGTTGTACACTGTCAGGTGAGTCCTTGTGAACCTTTTCTGCTGGCTGAAGTGTGATCTGAACTTAGCCTTGAGATCATCCAAATTCACAATGCTACCTACTTTTTGCCCATTCCACCATACACGAGTGGAGTGTCGCAGGGTATACGTGAACATGTGGCAAGCAACGGGCATAACCCACTTCTGCATTCTGATAGCCCCTTCGAACAGAAGTAAGAAATTATCCGGGTCCCCCTTTGTCACACCCCCAAATTACCTGTTTTGTAGCGGAATGGAATTCCTGGGGGATGACTGTGATAGCATCAAAGTTATAGTTATATTGAACGACCTAAAGTGTCGTTTGGAAAACACATCGTTTAATTTATTAAAACAATCAGAGTTTACAAAGTATAGGTCCCAAATGAAAATCAACTTGTGCGGAAATAAGTTTGTTACAAGCCAAACGATGTTTTTAAAGTGCATAAATCCCATGTGTGACGCGTCGTCACCACGACTCTATGATATGTCCATATGCATGCCATGAAGTGAATACCTTAGGTACCTGAGATAAAACATGCTAAAAAGTGTCAACACAAAGGTTGAGTGAGTTCATAGAGTTTGGTTGAATTGTAAAGCCTTTAAAGAATGTTCTTGCAGCAAAGGCATTGTAAATGCACCCAGTTCCAAGTTCCGCCCATACAAAACTTGCAACCTGTGTGTTCAGAACCCATTGCCCAAAATAGAATGACAATCATGATTATGCGCATCAAGGTAGTTAAAAGTATAAATGTCACCACAAGGGTCTTCCAACAACTCGTGTTGGGATGTTCCTCCAACGACTCACGTTGGGCTGTATCCATAAAAATGGCCTTCCAACATATAGATGTTGGGATGTTCCTCCAACGACTCACGTTGGGCTGTATCCATAAAAATGGCCTTCCAACATATAGATGTTGGGATGTTCCTCCAACGACTCACGTTGGGCTGTAGCCATAAAAATGGCCTTCCAACATATAGATGTTGGGATGTTTGTTTAAGTCTAGTCAATACACGCACCAAGTCTAGAGTATAAGTAATGTTATTTGGCAAAAGAGTTTAAATGTTTTGATAAATAAGCATGTATCTCGCCCCAAATAGTTTATAAGAATTTAAACGAATAAAAGTGGGCTACGAACTCACGGTAATCCTTAAAAGTTTAGAGTACTTATAAAAGTAAATGAAAATAGTTGAGCATGTATCTCCCCCAAAGTAATTCAAAATGTATAAAAGTAGGGGCTATGAAACTCACAGTAATATGTCAAAGTTTAGAATATTTGTGATAGTAAAAGCAAGTAGTTGAGCATGTATCTCCCCCAAAGAGTTTATAAAACAATTAAGTAATAGAAAGTGAGGCTATGAACTCACCTGGTGCAATAGTTATGATGACAAAGTGGATGCACAGAAATGAGACGCAACTCTATAACCGCGACCTATTATGAATGATATGCTCTAATATAAGTCATGAAACAATGTCGTGCATGCAAACTCATATGATATCCATACCACTTGTACATTTGAAAATAATGTTTATCGTCGAAATATATGTTTATGACCTCTTGTCAAGTTACAAAATACTTTACCAGTATTTACGTCGAAATGATATCCTACGATAATCATTCAGTGATTTATTAAGAAATTATAACTTTTCGTCGTAAAATAATGTCGTTGAAATTCTCATGAAAGTGACTAAATGGCCTCGAAAAGCTAGTCGTAAAATGGTGCACGTCGAGCTTTAGGAAACAAACTTAACGGTTTAGGGAAGCTTGTATCATTAACTCAAAGTTTTAGCATTTAAGTTTTCATCCTAGAGGTCTCGATCACGGAGAAAAATATAGATAAAGTATGGTACTTGTATCCAAAATATTGTTTAAGGGTGGTTTTCAGCAAAGTTTAAGTAACCGTAATTTATTCATTACAACTCCGCTCGACGAACGGTTGGACATTTTGGAAAATATGCTAGGCAAACTTACTTTTACTAGAAGACATCACGTTATAAAAAGTATTACATCCTTGTTAAAAACGACCCCCAACATGGTCCTTCGTTGCCGTAGTATGTGTCTAATAGAAATATATTAATTTGCTTATATAATAAAGTTACGACAACTTGTTTAAAATGTGAATAACTTAGTCGTTATAAGTCTGTTTTCTACGTTTTATATGTCCTTAGCTTCGTATAAAAGTATACTAATATATTTTTGATAAGTCGACACAATTTATAACGCTTAAGCCTCATTTTTAACCCGTAACAAGTTAAAATAACATGCTGAAATTTCTGGATTTATAGTTTTCGACGTCAAATTTGAAAATAGCATAACTTCTTCGTTATAACTCCGTTTTAATCCGTTCAAGCGGCCACGTTTTCGTTTTAAAGTGTATTTTCCAAATATCTAGCCCAAAATTTTTTACCAACTGTCGGAAATTCCAGATTTCACAGAAATGATCAGACCCTTAATATATAGTTGTCGAAATGGATTTTTCTCGCGAAAAACTTATTCTAACCAATTCAAACAAACTCCGAAGCTATTCTAATCCTACCATACACCTTCTTAGGGTGTGATGGGTTCCTAGACATCACCAAAAGTTATATATTCCAAGGAGTAATTATAGGATAACATATATGAATTTATATAGCTTATAAACAATTTAAGTGGTATAGACATCATATAACTTGTATGTTTTACCCAAACATGATAATATGAACATAACATGAGTATGAAAGATAAAAATGAATATGTGATGCTTACAAGTTACTTGATGAGGTGAAGTGAACAAAGGTTAATCCTAACACCCTAGGTTTTTATTTCACAACCTTAGTCAAGAGTGTGTCTAGATTGTATAGAACTTGACTTGAAAAATAATATGAACTTCTTGCTTGGTTCTTGAGAGGGTCGGTTGATGATGAAGAAAAATGGAGAGAATAAGACTTTTCACCTCTATTCCAAATGAGAGTATGTGTTGTAGTATAGTATATTAAAAGATAAGTAAGTAATGTTGTAACTTGAAGATATTTTGTACTCAACAAAAATGTGAGTCACCCTAATGTCGACATATATATGAAATAAAAAGGGTAGATGCATTTTATATCAATTAAATGTATAAGTGTAAAGTGAATGTGAAGTTATTTAAGGATAGTTAGTAACTTGTATATATATTTAAGCATTTAGAGTAGCGTTAGCTAAAAATAAATTTTAACAGGTCAAAATAAAACATATTGAAGTCATAAAAATTATAAAAATATGTTTCTTGCAAAAATTGAGTGGAATAATAATTATCGTGTAGTTTTTACGAAAACCGTCGTAATTATATAAATATAACAATTTATATACAAAATAAATTTAAAACACCGAGTAAACTCATAATATTAATTTTATAATCTTAATATAAGTATAAAAATATATCGGGATAATTTTTGGTAGTATCGGATCAAATGTTCAAAATAATTAATTACGCGATAGCATTTATTTAATATGAAAATTACGCGTTTAATGTAGAATGCAAAATCATGCATGAACTACTATGATGACAATGATGCTAATGAAATGTAGACTAAACCTAGTCTATATGAAATGCCCTTGATGATTGTTCATGAATTCGCAGCTAAACCATTAAGGTTACGCGAATTTGATACTCGTAAACCTAGTTTATGATAAACGATGAAATAGTAAATTTGAGAAATGACCGGAAATTGAGAATTGTGACATTCTTCCCATGTCAGAGGAATCACGTCCTCGTGATTCGATTAATGATACTATAGTCGGAATCTCGACAAGAGCTCTAAAAGTTCATGCTCGTATATGGTCTATATGATTATGTCAATGCTCATGCATATGCGTTCCTCATCCAACTAGGTACGTTCTCGTGCTATCGTGACCATTTCCCGTCCTAAATACATGCTCTCTTATGATTAGGCTTGATGAGGCAGGCTTTCCCATTCTCGAGCTAAACCCTCAAAAGATTTTTAGGTAACCGATTTTTACTTAATCTCACAACTCATCAAACAAGAACTGTCATGAGATTAGGCTAAATCGGTTTAGGTAACAACTTGTTTTTAGCTTGATATTTGCAACTCATCAAACAAGAACTGTCACGCGGATCAAACTAGAAACAAGTGGTTTGAAGAAAATCATTTGAAAATTTGGCTCGATTACGGAATTGCTTACACATATGAGACTACTACTCCCTTCATTGCATGATTCTTCCTGAATTAGACATAGGTGATCAGGCTATGTATAATTTAGGAGTAACTATGCAATGTTTGGACTAATCGTCTCATATGATGTTTGGTGTTGAGTCATAAGTTCGCATGTATAAGGAGTATGCACTTATAATGATATGATGAGATGCTATGATGATGTAGTTATAGTCTAGGGTCAATGATGCAACCTAGTTCTCTATAACCGATGCTCTGATATCAATCTGTCACACCCCTAAATTACTTGTTTTGCAGCGAAATGGAATTCATGGGGGATGACTGTCATAGCATCAAAGTTATGGTTATATTGAACGACCTAAAGTGTCGTTTGGAAAACACATCGTTTAATTTATTAAAACAATCAAAGTTTACAAAGTATAGGTCCCAAATGAAAATCAACTTGTGCGGAAATAAGTTTGTTACAAGCCAAACGATGTTTTTAAAGTGCATAAATCCCATGTGTGACGCGTCGTCACCACGACTCTATGATATGTCCATATGCATGCCATGAAGTGAATGCCTTAGGTACCTGAGATAAAACATGCTAAAAAGTGTCAACACAAAGGTTGAGTGAGTTCATAGAGTTTGGTTGAATTGTAAAGCCTTTAAAGAATGTTCTTGCAGCAAAGGCATTGTAAATGCACCCAGTTCTAAGTTCCGCCCATACAAAACTTGCAACCTGTGTGTTCACAACCCATTGCCCAAAATAGAATGACAATCATGATTATGCGCATCAAGGTAGTTAAAAGTATAAATGTCACCACAAGGGTCTTCCAACAACTCGTGTTGGGATGTTCCTCCAACGACTCACGTTGGGCTGTATCCATAAAAATGGCCTTCCAACATATAGATGTTGGGATGTTCCTCCAACGACTCACGTTGGGCTGTATCCATAAAAATGGCCTTCCAACATATAGATGTTGGGATGTTCCTCCAACGACTCACGTTGGGCTGTATCCATAAAAATGGCCTTCCAACATATAGATGTTGGGATGTTTGTTTAAGTCTAGTCAATACACGCACCAAGTCTAGAGTATAAGTAATGTTGTTTGGCAAAAGAGTTTAAATGTTTTGATAAATAAGCATGTATCTCGCCCCAAATAGTTTATAAGAATTTAAACGAATAAAAGTGGGCTACGAACTCACGGTAATCCTTAAAAGTTTAGAGTACTTATAAAAGTAAATGAAAATAGTTGAGCATGTATCTCCCCCAAAGTAATTCAAAATGTATAAAAGTAGGGGCTATGAAACTCACAGTAATATGTCAAAGTTTAGAATATTTGTGATAGTAAAAGCAAGTAGTTGAGCATGTATCTCCCCCAAAGAGTTTATAAAATAATTAAGTAATAGAAACTGAGGCTATGAACTCACCTGGTGCAATAGTTATGATGACAAAGTGGATGCACAGAAATGAGACGCAACTCTCTAACCGCGACCTATTATGAATGATATGCTCTAATATAAGTCATGAAACAATGTCGTGCATACAAACTCATATGATATCCATACCACTTGTACATTTGAAAATAATGGTTATCGTCGAAATATATGTTTATGACCTCTTGTCAAGTTACAAAATACTTAACCAATATTTACGTCGAAATGATATCCTACGATAATCATTCAGTGATTTATTAAGAAATTATAACTTTTCGTCGTAAAATAATATCGTTGAAATTCTCATGAAAGTGACTAAATGGCCTCGAAAAGCTAGTCGTAAAATGGTGCACGTCGAGCTTTAGGAAACAAACTCAACGGTTTTGGGAAACTTGTATCATTACCTCAAAGTTTTAGCATTTAATTTTTCATCCTAGAGGTCTCGATCACGGAGAAAAATATAGATAAAGTATGGTACTTGTATCCAAAATATTTTTAAGGGTGGTTTTCAGCAAAGTTTAAGTAACCGTAATTTATTCATTACAACTCCGCTCGACGAACGGTTGGACATTTTGGAAAATATGCTAGGCGAACTTACTTTTACTAGAAGACATCACATTATAAAAAGTATTACATCCTTGTTAAAAACGACCCCCAACATGGTCCTTCGTTGCCGTAGTATGTGTCTAATAGAAATATATTAATTTGCTTATATAATAAAGTTACGGCAACTTGTTTAAAATGTGAATAACTTAGTCGTTATAAGTCCGTTTTCTACGTTTTATATGTCCTTAGCTTCGTATCAAAGTATACTAATATATTTTTGATAAGTCGACACAATTTATAACGCTTAAGCCTCATTTTTAACCCGTAACAAGTTAAAATAACATGCTGAAATTTCTGGATTTATAGTTTTCGACGTCAAATTTGAAAATAGCATAACTTCTTTGTTATAACTCCGTTTTAATCCGTTCAAGCGGCCACGTTTTCGTTTTAAAGTGTATTTTCCAAATATCTAGCCCAAAAATTTTTACCAACTGTCGGAAATTCCAGATTTCACAGAAATGATCAGACCCTTAATATATAGTTGTCGAAATGGATTTTTCTCGCGAAAAACTTATTCTAACCAATTCAAACCAACTCCGAAGCTATTCTAATCCTACCATACACCTTCTTAGGGTGTCATGGGTTCCTAGACATCACCAAAAGTGATATATTCCAAGGAGTAATTATAGGATAACATATATGAATTTATATAGCTTATAAACAATTTAAGTGGTATAGGCATCATATAACTTGTATGTTTTAACCAAACATGATAATATGAACATAACATGAGTATGAAAGATAAAAATGAATATGTGATGCTTACAAGTTACTTGATGAGGTGAAGTGAACAAAGGTTAATCCTAACACCCTAGGTTTTTATTTCACAACCTTAATCAAGAGTGTGTCTAGATTGTATAGAACTTGACTTAAAAAATAATATGAACATCTTGCTTGGTTCTTGAGAGGGCCGGTTGATGATGAAGAAAAATGGAGAGAATAAGAC
The DNA here is from genome assembly GCA_019973895.1 of Chrysanthemum seticuspe. NCBI lineage: Eukaryota > Viridiplantae > Streptophyta > Magnoliopsida > Asterales > Asteraceae > Chrysanthemum > Chrysanthemum seticuspe. Next base: position 240,268,885 of record BPTQ01000007.1, on the reverse strand, counting down.
TTTTCACCTCTTTTCCAAATGAGAGTATGTGTTGTAGTATAGTATATTAAAAGATAAGTAAGTAATGTTGTAACTTGAAGATATTTTGTACTCAACAAAAATGTGAGTCACCCTAATGTTGACATATATATGAAATAAAAAGGGTAGATGCATTTTATATCAATTAAATGTATAAGTGTAAAGTGAATGTGTAGTTATTTAAGGATAGTTAGTAACTTGTATATATATTTAAGCATTTAGAGTAGCGTTAGCTAAAAATAAATTTTAACGGGTCAAAATAAAACATATTGAAGTTATAAAAATTATAAAAATACGTTTCTTGCAAAAATTGAGTGGAATAATAATTATCGTGTAGTTTTTACGAAGACCGTCGTAATTAACTAAATATAACAATTTATATACAAAATAAATTTAAAACACCGAGTAAACTCATAATATTATTTTTATAATCTTAATATGAGTATAAAAATATATCGGGATAGTTTTTGGTAGTATCGGATCATATGTTCAAAATAATTAATTACGCGATAGCATTTATTTAATATGAAAATTACGCGTTTAATGTAGAATGCAAAATCATGCATGAACTACTATGATGACAATGATGCTAATGAAATGTAGACTAAACCTAGTCTATATGAAATCCCCTTGATGATTGTTCATGAATTCGCAGCTAAACCATTAAGGTTAAGCGAATTTGATACTCGTAAACCTAGTTTATGATAAACGATGAAATAGAAAATTTGAGAAATGACCGGAAATTGAGAATTGTGACACCCTTCCCATCATAAGTACCAATATGTGTGGGCATTTTCAACCCAACGGGCAAAGGTTAGTCTTCTATCCACCTTACGAAGGGTGTCGTGGAACCCATGGGCTCTGAATAGTGGCAGTTGTAAGGTGGCATATAAGTGGGGACAACATTGTAAGGGTTATGGCTCGGAGGTATTCTGACAGGGTTTTGGTTAACATATTGAGGGTAAGTAGTAGGTATATAAGGTGGGTGACTTCCGATAGGATACGAAGGGTATACCATAGGTTGCCCGTAGGGCATGCTTCTGTATGGTTGAGTAAAGCTAGGGTTGCTAGCCTACCCATTAGGTGGGGGATAAGATTGAGCCTGAAAAGGAGGGTACATACCATGAAGAGGAAGATATCCTCCCCCATTCATTTGAGATGGATTGCCTTCTACGCCGGATGCGTGAGAAGGCTGCGATGGGACCCCTGCCTCAGTTCTCCCCAGATGGGCTGCCAAGAGTGGTGGCAAGTTAACCTCTGTAGTCTCCCTTCGGTGACTCCTTCCATTGGAGCCTTCCATTGTTCCTTCCCTTCTAGTCGGAGCCCTCTTCGGAACATCTTCAAAACCAACCGACCTTCCACTCGGCCTTCGACTGCTCGGAGACCCTACCCTCAGTACTGAGCGTGTAGCCCTAGGAGCTAAGAGCCTAGCCTCCATTTCTATCTCTTCATCATACTCATCACTAGAGTATTCCAACTCCCTCCGCATCTCCACTTTCCGAGCTTGCCTCCTTCGAGCCCTTAGTAAAGATTCTAGTGCTTCGATGTTAGCTTCGACGAACGCAGGATTGATTACCGGTTCGGGGTTAGCCGAAGTTGAAGCATGGTTGTTGGGAGTTATTTCAGGGTGAGACCGTGTACTAAAGGTGGACGCGGTTATGTTGGGAAGGTTGTTAGGATCGTTGACTGGGATTGGTGTCAAGGTCGAGAAACCCGGAGGGGATATATCCTCTCTTCCTTGATTCATGCCGTGAAACTAGTGAGTGTGATTGACTGGTTATAAGTTTGGAATAATGAGACCAATTGTAGTGGGTCCCACAGATGGCGCTACTAATTGTACAATAATTCGTACGACCAGGCCTTCGATGGTGATCGAATGGTATGAGGGGTGATATGCTTGCGCCAAACTTGTAGCCAATCTGCAATAAGAAATAGTAGACACTTCGTTAAGTGATTGCGCAGGGGTTGGACCCTGCGAACCACCTCTAGCGTGAGAGTAAGTATGTGATATGTGTTGTAAGTAATATGGGGTATGTGAAATACTGTGTTGAGTGAACATACCATTGAAATGACTCATCCAACCTAGTTATAGATGAAGAAATAAGCTTGGAGAGTGTTAGCACACGTCTCAGAGATCATGGGGGCGTCCCATGATTTGTGGTAACTACTAGGGCTTCATCCCCACTCTCTCTGTCTTGGCGGGGAAGCTAAGGAGATAGTGGGAATGTGGGGGAAGACCAAGTCAAGGTTATCCTTTGTCTTGGTGCCTTCAAGAGAAGACTCCGAAGGGCATAGGCTTTCGGCTAGCGAATTCCCAACTAGTAACCATATCGATGATGAATGATTTTACGCCACCAATGACTTATGAAGTAAGACTTGGGTCTTTGTAATGCAAATTCAACTGAGGTCGGAGGGGTGTCCTTCGACCTGATCGGAGGGTACGTCATCATATGACTAGCACAAAAACCCGTTTACCACTAAAATTCCACCCCAAAAATGTGAGGTTCGCCCGTAGATATATTGGAATTAAAGCATTCACCTTTAATTCTTCGAGAGTGTACCGGTAGTATAATAGATTCTGGAACTTGTTTTGTGATGCATTCCGAGATCGCTAGTGAGACTACACTTGTGTAGTTAGGAATAACTAAATGATAAGAGGCATTAGGATAACCCTTGTTTGAAACCCGTTTTATAATTACTTCTTCCACATCGGTCGAATAATTACCCCACTCCCTTGCGATGTACTCATCTTTAGTACACGATACCCCTAGTTAACCTCTTAGAGCCTATCCTTTTCGCGGTTCTCATTATGTTTCGGTTTTCCAAAATATCATTGAAGAGCATTGTTTACAATGCACCCCTAAATGTACACCCAAATCGCCTTTGCCTACCTTGTATGCACTCACTTTTAGTGCATTATTGTTATCATTACTTAACCCTTAGCTTAATTATCTAGTTACTTTCATGGTTGCTAAGTCGAGTCATATATTTTGTACAAAGTTTTGGGATGATTGGGACTCATGGGCAAAAGTAATATTTTATGGGGTAACGGGAAGGAACGTCAAATTCAAATTCCCTTTGTCTACGTAATTAAATACTCCAAGTGTTTTGATTTTTTCAAATCGGGTCAAATTAGTGTTAAAGAAATAAAAACTCAAGTGTAGGGATGCTCCTATAAATCTCTTATATATTGATGTTATCATAGAGGATGGTTGAGTAAAAGTGTTTGCAAAAAAAAAAAAAAAAAAAATGAAGAAAAACATACGGGCTACCATCCTACATCTATCTTTATGTTTATGTTTTTCAATTTATGTATGTTTGTTTCCAGTTATCTAGAGTTTAGTGAGTTGAGTCTTGGCTTAGCAACGCCATTCTTTTCATGTTTGTAACATAAGATTTTTGACTTGCCACCACTAAATCCCCTATCCAACCAAACCTTTTGTTTCCCTACCGTAAGCCTAACATTACAACCCGTGAAAAGACCTCTTAGATAGTTGTTCCTAGGTGCTTACTCCAAAGCGGTGGAGGTTTGATCTATTCTCAAGCCTATGGTAATCTATGTACTATGACCAGGTAATGAGTGTTTAACTTTCATTTCCATTTACTATATTTCATATACACCTGAGAGATGAGAGAATCCAAACACCCCCTGTGAGGTGCTAGTATATAAAGTGTAGGGATATTTGATAAGGATTTAAAACGTACACTTTTAAGGGGTCATTCCCTTAATCGCCCACTTTTATATCCGTTACTGCTTAATTTCGTTCATTTTCACTTTTCAGGTCTGTTGGAAGCAAAATGCTGGAATGATGCATATTTGGATGAAAAGGAGTGAAAACATGAAAAAAATGGGTAAGTCAAGATCGAAGACACTCAAGCTGCTGAGACTGAAGGTGACGGCGTCCCAACTAAAGGGTGACACCGTCCCTCTCTACGGATTTAAATAAAATACACACCTGATGGCTTAGTAGACTTTTTGCTAAAATACACCTGACGGTGTCAGGCTTTGAAGAGGAAGGGCGTCACTAAGACTTTTCATCTCAGATGGCCCAAATCCAGAATCATACGACGTCCCTGCTGAAGCCCGACGGCGTCACAACTACAAGGTGACATCGTCCCAACGATAACTTGGCCAAGACGAAAACCCTAATGATGGCGATCTGACGGCGTCCCCCTTATAAGGCGACGCCGTCGCAAGTGTAAAACTATATATAGAAATCGAATTTTCAGTATTTTAAGGTGGTAGACTTGTGGAGTCAAAACCCTAAACGTTTGTAGTCCGACTTGGATCCAAACCCTATTTTACACTTCAAGATAAGTGTTTTATTCCATTAATTTCATTATGTCTTCCACTGAATGTATGTATGCTTGCTTGTTTAACATGTTCGGCTAAATTTTTTGTGTGTTTGCTTAGATCTATGAAACCTAGTTGTTAATTATTGTTAGGTTGTCTCTTATCTTAATTGTAAATTGCTTAGGAGTGCGACTAGGCTATCGTTGTGTTTAATTCTTGATGAATCTTTGATAGTTTATGAATGATTTAGTGGATTTCGTTTACTACATCAAGGGTGACTTCAAAGAGTTAGGGCATAGGCACACCCTACGACTTTAGGAAACACAACGCGTTAAGAATAAGGACGTGACAATTCAACCTGCAATAAAAGATAACTAGGGAGTAATAGTATCTAGGTAAACACATTTTTAATCATCATACGAGCACACACCAATAGACATAAGACTACCTGTAGAATTACATAATTAGATAATTAGATAGTAGAGTAATCGGTAGAAGTACCACCCCCCAAATCTAAGCCCCGAGATTTTACCTTTAGCTTTCTAAAAAAATATATAAAAAGATAAAAAAGAATCTTCCTCAACCTTAACCTTAGCGTAGTAAGCTTCTTACTTGCATTCCTATTCCCCTAGAGAACGATATCAACCCCCGAGGCTTACCCAATACTACACTACAACGATTAGGTTCACTGCCTAGGTGGTTGAAAAACTTGCTCGAAGAAAAGGAAGTTTCCTTTGACCCCGAACGCGCTTCGTACGCGCATCAGGAATCTAAGAGCCATAGGCCATGACAAATTGACCAAATGAGTCTGACGATAATTAACCACTATACTGAACCTTTATATCGAGAATCAGTTCTTATTTGTAATCTTTATTAAGATTTGCTTTTCTATCTTTTTATCCTAAATTCTTATGTCTGTGTGATTGGAATAATTAAATCCATCTTATCATATCAATATCATATCATTTCTAATCATCTTAGTTCTTTCAAGGCCACAGCTCTCTTGGGACGACACTCGGATTTACCTAAGGCTTTACTTCATCTGATCAGGGTCTCTGCCTGTTAGTATGTGTTTATCCTAATTCTATCTAAGTTTTAGGAATATTAAAAGCAGGATGAAATAGCATGTCAGCTTTTTGGCGCCGCTGCCGGGGAGCAGTTAATGAAATATTTAAGGTATGAACTATCATATTGACCTAAGTAAGAGACGTGAGTACTTCCAAAACTGTATAAGCCACGTATCTCAATCTCTCGTATTCCAATTTCCCACATTTACTCTTTGAAGCTATTAGTTATGGCGTAACCTCTATTAAGAGTTACTACGTAACAATTTAATAATAATAAAATTTTTAGTAATTAAAAATTAGTTACGCCGTAACTATTTCCTTCTAATTACGCCGTAACAATCGGGTGGTATAAAACCCTGATACGGATGAAAAACTAGGTTTTTACCAAATACATCATCTTTTCACCGCCCACATCTATAGTAAATTTTTTTCAAAAATTTTTCTTGAAGATTTTTTTGTTCCTACAATCGAGCAATGGCTGGTAAGATCTATCACTACTCTTTTCGATTCTTTTCAATCAATTTTTCAATTAGGGTTTATGTGTTCATAATTGGGGATCTTGCTTCTTTCTCTATACTTGTTGCTATTGACTTGGTTAATATTTGATTAAAAATGATTCCCATGTTCTTTTGATTCGTGTTATATCATTATTGGTTATTTGGGATGTTTTGATCTAGTTTAAGTGGGTTTTGGTCAAACATGAACCTAATGGTTTAGGCGCGGTCCCTCGGCACAAAATAGGTTAAAAGTTATTAATTCTTTTTACCCTAGGGATAAAATTGATGATTACGGCGTAATCTATTGATGGTCGTGAGCGTGTGCTGTGCTGAGTTTCTGGGGAGTGTTACGACCTAATCTGTGGGTGATGTTACGCTGTAACCACGTCTGTAGTGTAATTACGGCATAACCTGTAGTGTTGGTTACGCCGTAACTGGTTATCAGTCTGCATGAATACTGACTTAAGTATGTCTTCTTTTCAGGTAACAACAACAATCCCGATGAATGGGTCAGGTTCTTGGCTTATGAGGATTTGGAAATAAGGCAATTATGCAGGGATGACTATGTGATGTTGTCCAGAAAAGAAATCGATTAACCTGAAGCCCTTGACTTTGAGGCATTTGGTGAAATCGATAATGGCTCTGCTGGTAGGAAGCTTAGAAAGTTCTACAAGATCAAGTTCACCAACTCCAGGCATTCATTTACCTGCAATGCATGACTGAGGCTCTTTAGGATCAATGAGCCAATATTCCCCGAGTATGTTTGAGAGTTCCTGGCAACGGTCGAGTTCAAGAATGAGATTAACAACGATGATAGGGTTGCATTGTATTTTCAGCTAACAGGGGTTAAAAGGGAGTTGACATTAAATCAGCTCATGGTGAGAATGGGTTTGTATACGGAGGAGGAGTTGAACACCAACGTTTTTGATAACTTTTATAGGACTTGTTGGAGGTACATGCCCGATACCTCCGACCCCACTGACTATTTCAACAACATTTTTGCAGTGTCGGGGTATAACTCGAGGCACCCTCCTTCCTACACCTTGGTTAGGAAACCAATTCGTCGTCTTGTCCACAAATTGATTGCTTGTTCTTTAAAATCAAGGTATTCAGCAAAGGAAAAGATGACCATGGATGACCTTTACCTCTTGCATGGGATGGACGGGAGTAATCGCATTAATGTCCCCCATTACTTGGCGAGGTTTATGGCTAATGGGGCAAAGGGTTTCTCCGGAAAGAGTCCAATTTAAGGAGCTCATTTCGTTGGCAGGTTGGCTAGAAGCTATGGATTGATGACTGACGAGGCATTAGCTTGGGTAACCCGTGGTAGGGAAACCAGTTTGATTGGGCATAATAAGCTTTTGGAGTTCGGGAATTGTACCCTCAATGTGCTAGGTGGAGTTGAGTTGATGCGAACAGCCCCAGTGAGAGAAGTGGGAGAAGCTAGTGCTAGTGGTGCTGGACCGAGTGGGAGCCAAGTGCAGGCTGAGGAGCAACTCCCTAGAGGTCGACGTAGGGCACATGTGAATGTTCGGGATAGGTTACAGTTGATTGATGAGAGGCTTGAAGGGATGTAGACCCAGTTCAATGAAGAAATTAATGGCCTCACTGTAGGCTTATCATGACTAAGTAACCGATTTGAAGGTTTTTCAGGTGCTCTTGATCAGGTGCAGCAGCCTCAACAAGACTTTTTCAGCTGGAGCGTGGACCGGACAAGCCAAAATGCTCTAGAAGATGCACCTGAGCGATCCCCGTTGGCATGGGACTCCCTATGTGTACGAGCCTGACATTCCGGACATTGGCATCCAGCAAGGAGTGGCGTATATGCAGGTACAACCGACTCCTGGTAGCACCACCAGCACCCCGTATGACCCAATTCAGTACCAATTAATGGAGCACGACCAAGACAGGGATGTGTGATTCCCCTGTAATTCAAAAAATCTTTAAAACAATTTTTTTCTGTAATAACTTTAAAACTATGATATTTGTGTGGCCCGTAATCAATAGTACCAATAGGTACAAATTTTCCTAGTATTTCTTTGCAGGTTTTGGAACTATAATGCAGTTATGGCGTAACCATGTAGGTTAGTTATGCCGTAACCAGTGGGCAGAAAGAATTTATTGAGGGCATTATAGTTAAGGCGTAGTCACCGGATAAGATATGCATTAGCAACCTTCTCACCCACCTTCCAACCCTTAGTGAGACATCTTGGGCAAGCATTTGAGAGGGGAGTTTATTTCTTTCTCGGTTATTTTTCATTTCTATTTTCTTTTCCTTTTTAATTTCAAACAAATGGGACTTTGTACACTTCAAGTAGGGGGATAGGAATAGAAATGAAATGTATGCTTACTTAGCCTACTTGCCCTAATTTTCTAGTTGGTTTTAAAAATTTTAAGCTCTTTTGAAAATTTTTATCATGTTTTTAACCAATCTAGAATTACATATAGCCGAGCACACATTGGTGAGATTTAGCCTTTCCGTTTCCCCTATTTACCCAAATCTACCAAATACTGAGTGTGCCGATAGTATTGTAGACTTTAGAACTTGCCTTTTACATCACTTCGAAACCATAGATGAGTAGTGTATCAAGTTATCTTGGTGCATTTGTAAAAGGCTATTTGAAGAGGCAAATGTTTTAGGATTAAACCCAAATAGCCATATGTGTTTACTTGTGTGCGTTTATCGATTAGTCGCATTGACTTTTCAACCTCCGTGATAACCCTTTTTGTTTCACTCACCCTTAGTGCAAGATACCCCTAGTTACACCTATTTGAGCCTATCCTTTCATTTTCTAATCCTTATTTTCGTTACACTTTTACACCTTAGCCTACCGTGTAGTCTTATCTTATGATCTTGAAGTCATTGTTCGCCCTAGTTCGAGGTTTGAGTGAAAGTTTCGGAAAACGTGCCAAATCGAAGACATCATATTGAAGATCTTTGAAGATCTCCCAATGTTCATCTCAAGTGGGGGATATTGAAGACACTTTTACACCTAACCTTTTTTTGTCGTGAAGCGTGTCTAGGTGATGCAGCGAGCAATCCTTGATGTCTTGGCCATGGATTTGGTCATGTATCATTGATTTTTTCCACTTCTCCGTGACACGTTAGTAATGACACTATCCCATAGCCTTTGAATCACTATCAACCCAACATTGCCTTTTAAGATTGTCTTGACCTTAGCTCTAGTGGTGGAGATGTGTGTAATTGCGAAGCTTATAATAGAATACTTGCTATGCCCGTGCAATTGAGTGATCACCCCGAAATTAACACTTAGATTAGGATGAGAGTGAGAGTGTTTTCGTTCCTATTTCGTGAGGTGTTCGTGTAACACCCCAACCCGATACGGGTCAGAATGCCACATTATGGTGTCATACAAAGCATACAGTAACGCTAGCGGAAGTCTTATCATATGAATAAAACAAAGTCATGAACATCATAACTCCAAAATGATAAATACAACCACAAATCCAAAATAGAAACACAAAAGAAATACAAATCTGAAACATAAATCCATAATTAAGTGAAGCATCAAATTATTGTAGGTCTTCTAAGTTCCAACTCGCACTCTTGCCCATAGCCCTGCTAGTACCTGCCGCCACGGAAAAAGAAAAGGCGGCTGAGCTTACAAAGCTCAGTGAACTGATATGAAAGAAACCAAAAGCTAAATATAACAAAGGTACAAAATGAATGAAAAGGTGACAACGAGATCATAACGAATGAACGAAATGGAATGAATCAATGAGAAACATGCAGAAAAAATCGTAACATATATCCACCAAGAACATAATCAAAGAAACCCCATAGCAAACAGTACATCCATGAATACATACAAGCACATACAAATATTCACGAATTCAAAGAATCACATAAAAGATGAAAGGCAGCATCATAATTAAGCATGTAACCAAATATTGTAAGAGCATATCAAGCAGCAGAACGATTAACAAAATGATATGGCAAAACAAGCAAGGCATCAAATCAAATACATATAACTAAACTATACTCTATAAGCAGGCAAGAAACAACATAATATAGCTCAAGTATGGCAATTACTCCAGACAGTAAATAACAACGACAAGCTGTACAGTCATCATACCAAGTAGCATTATCAGTTGTAATACTAAGCAAGATTATAACATGGCAACTAAATAGTTTAACAAGTACACACATAAGTCAAATCAATTTCTGTTAGCAAGGAATCATGTGCATAAATGTAATCATGACAGATCAATAATTAGTAGATAGTACATTAAATGATAATTATAACTTAAGAAGTAATTATATAAGGACATCACAAAAAGTTGCTAAGTCGCAGATTTACATACAAGCATGGCATTTAGACAAATCACATAAGCACATCTTAACATGGTAACCAGATAATTTCATACTAGCATGGCAACAGGTAATTCAGGTAATCACATATCAGCATGGAAAGTAGGCAAATCACGTAATCATACATCAACACAATAAACAAGAGAATCACTTACTCATGTCATAACATTATAAACATATGAAGTAAAGTTTGATATCATAAGTTTGGTATTCACAATGTATGGAATGAAAGCATCATAAAATCAAATAACAATAACACCACATAGTTGTTGGATGAACTAGATAAGGATTATGATTGAACAAAAGATTAAACGAGTAACTGAATGAAGGCATACGTATCAAATAAAAAAGTGTTCAACATGCCACATGAAGAACACAACGAACATACGAATACATAATCCAATGAAGTATAATGAATCACAAATGAAGGATGCCCACGAGCAAATAATCCTATTCGTCCAGCATGCCACATGAAGGACACTACTTACAAAAGGGTCAGGGAGGGGAGACCTCACAAGTACCAAAGTTCGAGAGGGGGTGCAAGGCACGCACAGTCCAAACGCCAAGTCCATACAAATAATGTCAAATCATATCAAATCAAATCATATCATAACAAATCATAAGCCTAGGATGCATCCATATGCCCCCCAAACATACATAAGGCAATATGTACCCTGTTCGTGAGGCAGGTGTACACATGCGAATAAGGCGCCACAAATCACAAATCATATCAAATCAAATCAAATCATAATGGGGACGCCGGAGACTGATCACACCACCCAGATGGTGTCATGCCATTGGTGCCATCAATGACATGGTCATGGTACCTCCATGACGTTGGCTCGTAACAAAAGTGGAAGAATTTACAAATCATAATCATATCCAAATCATATCAAATCATAATCATACAAATCATGGCAACTGAATCATATCATAACATATCATACTGAAGTCATAATGAAACGAATCTTATCGAAGAATCATAGCATACGAATCAATTCAGAAAGCAAACAAAGGATCATCAGAGGGAAATCATAGCAAGGGATCATATCAAAGGATCAGAACATACAAAGAATCCCTACTGAAGAGGGAAAGAATATATGTACCTCAAACATAAAGCAACCACCAGCATACACAAGTAACCAAAGACTACTCCTTCCTCCGTGGATGTACACTAATAATGATCGTTCGAGTTTTAGAAACCATCTCATATTCATAATTGTTCATATTTAGGTTTTCCTTCCATTTTTAGAAACTTTCCAAATTTAGCAACTCTCCATAATTAGTAAGTTTCCATAATTAGTAACTTTTCATATTTAGCAGGTTTCCATAATAAGTAACTTTCCATATTTAGCAAATTCTCATAATTAGTAACTTTCCATATTTAGCAAGTTTCCATAATTAGTAAGTTAACCGATTAAGATAGCTTTCCGAATTAAGTATCTTTCCATTATTTGTAACTTTCCGGTTAACATTCCGATACAACCCATTTTAGGTTTGCTTATGATAACAAGTTACATTTAGGGCTTAGAATATGATTAATTCTAATTTACAAGTGCAAGTTAGATTCTTACTAATTATAGCCATCAAAGTTACATAATTAGGGTTTTCTACATTTTCAGAAATCTGCCAACATTCTTAAGGTTATCTTTTGACCCATTCAACACATCAAATAAGCTCAACAAAATTCAAAAAAAATCATAGATGTTCCCACATGTTTTAAGTTACTCTTAGAAGTTTTGTAGATTTTATTATAGTGCAAAAGTGTGGGTAGAAAATCAAACCTCCAGACTTGTCCAAAAAGTACCCAGAAACAAAACCCCTAAAAGTTTAGAAGTTTAGACCAGAAGAACACGTTTCCACAACTCCAAAAATTCCACCAAAATTCCCAGAAGTCACCTATATCCTAAAGATAAAGACTGGAGAAGGAGAGGTCAAAACTCTCAATGGTTTGTTAATGGTAATTAAAATACTACAACCCAAAATTTTACTCAGTTTTTCCAGATTCGACACCTTAACTTGTAAAAATGAAAAATCTACCTTCCCAACCTTCAATTGACACAAATCTTATATTTCTAGAAAGTAGAGAAGTAGTACTAATGTTTAGAGCCAAAAATCACTTAAAATCACGTTGGCATCCTTTGTTTGGACACTCATCAATCCAACCCAAATTCTGCACAACATCACAAACAAAACCCTAACTCTAACCAACGCAAGATAAAACCTCTAACACATCCCTAATTATGTTTTAATGATAAAAAATGTTTAATTACTGGGATTTTAATCAACCCTAATCATATCCATCAATTATAGTTACATGAAAAAAATTAAAAACAAAAGATGCTAAAGAAAATAGGCGATTAATCATACCAAAACTTCATGGAATTACCACGAATCTTGATCTTGAGTTCTTGATGACAACCAATTATGGAGGCTAGGGTTTTCTTTTACTTTTTTATGTATTTCGATTTTGGGATGGGGGAAGAACCGGGTTTTATTTTTTATTTTTTTTGTTTAATAGGTTTATCAAATGCTAGTTGGGCTTGGAGTATATGGGTTTTAAATAAGAACTAAGCCCAAAACATTTTTTTAAACCAGTTGGCCCAATGTTACATTTATATTATTATTTATTTATTTAACTTATGGTATAACTAAGTAGATAATTAAAAAGTTAATCCGAATTTTAGGGCGTTATAGTTCGGCTCTTATAATTATTCTAGTATGGAACTCTTCACTGCACACATTCCTTGGTTACTCCGAGGATGTATATTTTACAATCTAAAATGTCTACTTGAGGGAAAGTAGAGTTCAAGTGGGGAGGGGGTATTTGATAACATCAATTAATCCTGATATTCTACGCGTTAATTTCCCCCTTTATCATCACATTATGATTAAAATGCTATTAGAAACATCCTTATTCCTTATTATTTCATTTCAGGAACTATTTCATGCAAGGAAGCGGTATTTGGACATTTCTAAGCCCAAGGATAATTTTCTCTCACATTTTCTGAAGACCACGGCGTAACAATAGGGTGGAGTTACGCCGTAACAAGGCCTCAGAACAATTTATGAAGAATACGGTGTAACAATGGAGTGGAGTTACGCCGTAATGTGACTACAGAACATCACTACAACAAAGCATCTCATTTTACACGGTTATATTCTTATATCCCCACGTTTAGAAGTGTGTAAAAATTTAAAGTACACGCTTCATTTTGCGTGGAGTATCTCGGCGTCACAAAATAATACACGGTTTTATGTGTCAACAATCATTTAAAGAGTCTACACTAAAAAGTGTGGAGAAATGGTTAAAAGTACACCCTTTCATGTGTCAACAAACACTTAATCACTCTAAAAAAAGGTGGAGAAATGATCAAAAGTACAAGCTTTTATTTGTGAATAAACAAAGTAACAAACACACATCACAAACTGATGACACAAATTTTTACACGCTTTCAAGTGTCAACCTATTTCTTTTGATGGTTTTACAATTCTTACCCTACCCTGTATTCTGAATGTATATAAAAATATATTTATAAAAGCATACAGACATTTTATCTGCAACTTATCATACACAAATTCAATATAAAAGATACCAATTTGTAAGTATAACATTCTTAAATCTGCAGCTTATCATTCACAAACTAATATACTTAAATCTAACATACAAAACATCAATCTTAACAACTAATGTTCCACTATTCTTGAACAATTAGACCATACTATCTTCTTGAAACTTTTTTCTTCAACAAGCTCGTATCTTTTTTCTTCAACAAGCTCCTAAACCACGAGAAAGAAAACCAAAACCTATTTTGTATCAAAAAAAATATCAAGCGAAGTATCCCACAAAACAAGTAATATTATACATCCTTACAGATCACAGTCAAGAAAACTAACTGAATCGCACAACAAAATGACACTAGTCTTTCTTGCAACAGTTACCATATTAGAATCACAAGCTCGTAAGATCAGCCAACACATACAAGTAACACTTCAATCACTTATTATAATCTGTTGTTTCTTTTATTTTTTGAACTAGGTAATTTTTTTGTAGCCATTGAACATATCAGGCCACGGTGAAGATTTAGATAGCAGAGCGAGTGGTACAAAGGTGGACGGAGGTTATAGTAGTGATAACGAGGCTACAAGTAGCGTAATTGGAAGTGGTACTAACAATATGCAGAGGTCAGGGGTCTCTTCAGTTTCTGATAAAAGAGAAGGGATTAAAAGGAGTGCGGGTGGAGACATTGCTCCAACAACGAGGCATTATAGAAGCATGTATATGGATAGTGTTATGGGGAACATGAATTTTATGGAGGAATCACTTAAGCTGCCACCTTCGCCAAATGGGTAAAATAGTGTCGGGTGATTCGGTTGATCCAAATGCAGATACGTTTAGCTTGGAGTTTGGTAATGGTGTGTTTAACGAGGCTGAGCTTAAGAAAATAATGGCTAATGAGAACCTTGCTGAGATGGCTTTAACTAATCCAAAGAGGGTGAAAAGGTGCGTGCATCTCTTTGATTATCAGTTACCTGTTTGTTTGTTATTTGCATTGACATAGGTTAGCAGGATTCATAGTTTGTTATCATTCTAGATGTCAGACAGGGGTTGAAACATTTTTTATGACTGTTGGCTAAAGTCAAACATTCACTTTTAGGACAGGGATATTACCTGTCAAACATTTTAGGTCATAGGAAGAAGGTCTTGAAAAAATATTTGAAAAGTTATTGATTTCTGAATTCTGCTGCTTAAAAGATTGTTGTGTATCTTAGGATTTTGGCTAATTTGATGTCATGTTATTGTGTATAAAATTACACATGCAACATGACATCAAAAATTACACATGCAACATGACATCAAATTAGGTCAGGTATACTAGATGCTAGATAGTGATGTAACAACTAGTAATCGGAGTACACTGAAAAGAGCAAACAGATTATTGAACAAATTAGATATTGAATGGGTTAGAAAAATGAGAGGGAAAAAAATACAATAAACAAGTCAATGATACCGAAAATACTAGAACTATAACTTTCGATAAAGGAATTACAAACAAGTTCCTTTAATGAAATTATACATTGATCATAATACAAGAGCTGACCTTTGCATCCGACTTAGGTGAATTAGCAATTTAGAATTGCCCTGCACAGGCTTGTGCTGACACAATCTCAGACTTAAGTGTGACATAGTATTTCAGCTCATAATCATTGCATAAAAAAGAACTTTTTTGCTTGAAAACTAAACGTAACAAAGATTACCATGATCATTCTCGAATACACATTTAAGTCAAAAGAAGTAATATAAGTCACTGAAGATTCACTAGTCAAACAATCATCTAACAATTAGAAAAAAATAATAAGAATTTCATCACCAATCCTACAACATTAAGAATGTGTTGATCCCAGTTGAGCAAACGATCCTTAATAGAAACTGACTTAAACAATAACTTGTTAAACACTACGCGGAATATAATGCTTAACCTTAAGAAGAAGAACAACAGAAATCACTAAACACCTCAATTATATTAATAACGAATACTCTGAATAGTATTAGGGTTTTACAACCTTGAAGTGTATTGACTTTAGATATATCTAACACACGTATATCTAACTCTAACCTAGGCCCTCCTTTTATAGGCTAAGGAGTCCTTTACAATATACAATACATAACCTACAAGATAAATATCTACAAGATAAATATCTTTTCCATATTTATCTAATAAAAAATATTAAACTGACTTATCTAACTAGCAGTGTTTACAAAACATTAGCAGTGGTTACACAATACTACTAGCCGTGGTTTAACTCAGCAGTGGATTCCTTTCATCTAGTCGTGGTTTCTTTTTCTTTAGCAGTGGTTACATACTTAGAATAATTCCATTCGGTAGAACCTAAAACCCAACAATCCTCCCCTAAACTTGATATTCACCAACAAAAACATCAAGTTTCTTTTAAAACCTATGCATTCTTCACTTGGAGGATGTATCCAAACACTTATTAGGATCCTGCTCTTCAATTTCTGACTCAGATGTGTAATCCACAGCTTTAGACCTATCAGCCTTCCTCTTCAGTCTTCCTTGAGGTTTAGCCTTAATTGCCAAAGGACCCTGTAGATCTGCTATCTTCTCAATCCTTTGAAACAGTTGATCAATCATAGGATTAGTGGGCTTAGTCCCCTGTGGAGCAAGTTTAGCTTCAAGAATTTTCCTGGCAACATTCTTTGATAATGGATAATCCTTATCAATGAACATAAAGAACTTCTCTTTAGTAGTTTGTACAACATGAACTCTGCAAGGTTGATACAACATCTAATCAACCACCTTACAGTCTGTCCAAAATTCATCATCTGGATTAGGCTGGCATAAATTCTTAATAGAAGTCTATACAAAATTAGCTAATACTCCAGTTGGCCCATAATTCCCATATCTAAACCACAATATCTTCCATAATTGTTCTAGATCAACCACTTTCAAACCAGACAACAATTGACCAAAATTAGAGTAAGTGCTCTTCCATCCATCAGCTCTTGTAATTTCAATCATCTCTCTCTCATTAGCTGTGATGATCTGCAAATCTTCAATGGAATGAATTACTCATACTGGAGTAGGATTAATTGGCTCTGGTTTATCACACTCCAGAAGATACTGTTTCACTCTCTCTTCTTTCTCCATATCATCATCTACCTTCTGCTTTTTAGAACTAGATTCCTCATGAACACCAACTTTTCTCTTTTGTTTATTCTCTAACCACTCAGCTTCTTTCTCAGAGTTCATAGGAAGGAAATCTTCATTTCTTTTTATACATCTCTGATAAATCTCTTCAATCCTCTCATATGAACACTTTCTTAAATTCTCACGAATATACATGTCCATATTCCTGATAATCTTCATCATTTGATTTCTCATTTGACTCCTAGTAGGAGCTTTCTTCCTTTTAGCTTGAGTTTTCTCCTGTCTTAGCTTTCTTGCTCTCTCAGCCAATACCTTGCACCTCTCATCAATAGATAGTTGTGCCCATTCTTGAGTAGTATATTCTGTCTTTATCACTTTAGAGGCTTGAAGAAAAGATTGTTGATCAATCCATTCTGCTATCAATTTCTGAGAAGCTTCTTCTTCCTCTTGTTTTTGCTTTTCCACAGCTGCCTCTTCTTTAGCTTGTAATCTCTTAGAAAACTCATTATCATAGTCAATCTGCTCTTGCCTATTCTTGAATTTCAAAACTGGCTCAGCAATACCTTTTCCCTTTCCAATGTCTGGTAGAACCACCTTAGTCTTTATAGGTTCTCCAATTTTCAAACTCTTACCCAAGGGTTTAGGACCAGTTGGTTTTAGGATGATAGGTACAGCTGAAATAGTAGGTGTAGGTGTAGGGTTGGATGAAGTTTGACTTAAGTTTATCAAGGTACTAGCAGCCTCCTTCTCAACTTCTTTAGATTTGATTGGTTGTTTAATAGTGGTTGTACCAATGGTAGCAGTGGTCATGAAAGCTATTGGTGAATCTGAAGTAACAGCGGTTGAAATTACCTCAGAAGTGGTTGCAGCAGTGGTTTGGTTTGAACTGGCAGTGGTTGCAGTGATACGTTTATGCAGCGCGTTCGGGGTCAAAGGAACTTCCTTTTCGTTGAGCAAGTTTTTCAACACCCTAGGCAGTGAACCTAATCGTTGTAGTGTAGTATTAGGGTAAGCCACGGGAATTGATATCGTTCTCTAGGGGAATAGGAATGCTAGTGAGAAGTTACTACGCTAAGGTTGAGGTTATGGAAGATTATTTTTTTATCTTTTTAGGTTTTTAAGAAATGGAAAGGTACGAATCTCGGGGCTTGGATTTGGGGGTTGGTATTTCTACCAGTTACTCTACTTGTCTAATTATCTAATTAACTAAGGTGAGGGTAGTCTATGTCTAATTATTGTGTGCTCGTATGATGGTTTAAAGATGTGTTTACTTAGGTTTTATTACTCCTTAATTATCTCCTATTGATGGTTGAATTGTCACGACCTTATTCTTAATCGCGTTGTGTGTCTAAGGTCGTAGGGTATGCGTTTATCCCTAACTCTTTGAAACTAACAAAGGTTATCGCCTACAAAGTCTCTAGGATTTATAAACTTTAACTCTAAGGTACTCTTCGGATGGTTTAGCCTATAACAACTCTAGGTGTTATAAACTAAGGTTCACAAAGATTAATCAAGCATTAACTACACAACGGATGACCTATCGCATTACTAGATCATTTACAATTAAGATAAGAGACAACCAATCAATATTCAATAATTAACTTTCATATTCCCTAAGCAAACACACAAGTAAATTAGCCGGACATAGAGAACATGCAAGCATACACACAAGTAATTGAAGACATAATTAAATTATTGAAATAAAACACTTATCTTGATGTAAAATAGGGTTTAGAACCCTAAAATACTGTACAAGACAGCCTTGGTTCGGTTTAGGTTTTTACTCCAAAAGACTACACACCGAAAACTAAAAAATTCGGATTCTATATATAAGATTACATATGCGACGGCGTCACCCTTTGATTTTTGACGTCGTCGGGTCGCCGTTATTAGGGTTTTGTCTTGGCCACGTTAGTCTTGCGACGGTGTCACCTTATGCTTGTGACGCCGTCCCCTTCAGTCTCTGACGCCGTCTGGATCAAATCTAGGCCGTCTGAGTTGCGACGACCTACTCTTTTAAAGCCTGACACCGTCACTTATAAATAAGCAATTTGGTTACTGAGCCGTCACATAAGTGATGCGACGGTGTCGCAGGTAACACCTGACGCCGTCCCCTTCAGTTTTAGCAGCCTGAGTGTCTCGATTCTTGACTTTTGCCATTTTCTTCGTATATTCGCGCCTTTTCGTCCGAATAAGTGTCATTCCAGCATTTTGTCTTCAAGATACCTAAAAAGTGAAAAGGAACGATATTAAGTAATAACGGATACAAAAGTGATCAAATAAGGGCTTAAACGACCCCTCAAAAAGGTACATTTTAAAACCTTATCAAATATCCCTACACTTGGTATTTGCTTGTCCTCAAGCAAATGTGCTTTTAGCCAATTAATTTGTAAGTTAGGGTTCATGAAGAATTGGTTTAGAACAATCCACAACACATATAAGCCCCGCAAAAGTCATAACAAGCACGGAAATTACATACTAGCACCTCACATAGGGTGTTTGGATACTCACATCTCTCGGGTGTATATGAAATATAATAATTTGGAAATGGAAGATAAACACTCATTAACCGGTCCTAGTACATAGATTACCATAGGCTTGAGACTAGATCAAACCTCCATCTCTTTGGCGTAAGCACCTAGGAAAGACTATCAAAGATGTCTTTTAAAGGGTTGTAATGTTAGGCTTACGGTAGGGAAACAAAGGGTTTGGTGGGATAGGCTATTTAGTGGTGGCAAGTCAAAAATCTTTATGTTACAAGCATGAAAAGAATGGCGTTGCTAAGCCAAGACTCGACACTCTAGACTCTAGATAACTGAAACAAACAAGCATAAATTAAAGATAAATGTAGGATGGTAGCCCGTATTTTTTTTTTATTATTATTATTTTTCAACACTCTATTTTTTTTTCTTTTTCTGTTTTTCTATTTTTTTTTCATAGACTTTTACTCTACCATCCTCTACGATAACATCAAAATGATAGGGATTTATTGGCACATCCCTACACTTGAGTTTTTATTACTCTAACACTAATTGACCCGAATTGAAAAGATCAAAACACTTGGAGTACATTATTACGCAAATAAAGGGAATTTGAATTTAACGTTCCCTTTCCATCATTTCATAAACTTTAACTTTTCCCATGAGTCCCAATTGTCCCAAAACTATATACAAAGGATATGACTCGACTTAGCAACTTATGCAAGCAACTAGATAATTGAACTAAGGGTTTTAGGGTGATAACAATAATGCAAAAAAAGTGAGTGCATACAAGGTAGGCTAAGGCGATTTGGGTGTACATTTGGGGGTGGGGTGTAAACAATGCTCTTCATTGATATTCCGTAAAATCGAAACATCACGAGAACCGCGAAATGGATAGGCTCTAAGGGGTTAACTAGGGGTATCGTGTACTAAAGATGAGTACAACGCAAGGGTGTGAGGGAATTACTCTACCGATGTGGAAGAAGTAATTATATTACGGGTATTAAATAAGGGTTATTCTAATGCCTCTTATCATTTAGTTATTCCTAACTACACAAGTGTAGTCTTACTAGCGATCTCGGGATGCATCACAAAACAAGTTCTAGAATCTAATATACTACCGGTTCACACACTAAGCATTAAAGATGAATGCTTTAAATTCTACTAATCTAAGGGTGATCCTCACATTGTGGGTAGAATTTAAGTGGTGAAGGGTTTTTGTGCTAGTCATATAACTTCCTATCCGTGAGACGCTTTATTAAGACTAATGGCCCACTCTTGTATTTCATGAAAAATTTTTAATTTGGTGCCAAAATTACCCTAACCGACATTTTCTCATGGTTTATTACACAAATGCAATTGGACAAAGCAAATAATCAAGGATAACCATAGTTTCAAAGTTCTCGTTTTATTTTCCCTCCCTACACTTAAACTGAACATTGTCCCCAATGTTCCCTGAAATATCAAACTTATGATAATGGAAGGTAATAAAAGATGAAAGAAACTAGTACTCCCCTGATTAGTTCGGTAGGATCCGTGTAAAGTGGTGGTTACATCTTTCTTCAAGAAGAATGTTTGCGTGAAAAGCTCCTTCTCATCTTATGTATCTCCTTCTTGATAAATTAAACCTGCACACTTGAAGAAAACAAACGAAACCTTCGCATAAAATCGGCGGTAATAATATATATAAGACTCTACTAAACTAGGATTTAATGCTTGTGGAATGGATGTTTACAGAATTTCTGAAAAATTAAGATCTGGAAAATTCCAAAAAATTATGCGTAGCTCAGAAAACGAGAAAAAGTAATCAGTTGTTTTTGCTCCTTCCTGACGCCGACAGGTTATCCTAACAAAAACTGGTCTGCGATTTTCTGGAAAAAATTCTGGAAAATTTACATCTTTAGAATCTGGAAAAATTTCCTGCAAAGCATCCATTATGACTCGATACAAGCATTTGACTCGAACAAACACACATGTATATCTTTTAATTAAGTGAAATTCTCATGTTTACGTTTCTTTTGAAAACGTGTGTAATCCTCCCTACACTATCCTTTATGTAAAATACCTTTATATGTAATTAAGACCAGGTTAAAGACAAAATAAAGCATTTTTACAAATTTAAACATGAGAATATGCAATCAATAAAAGATATATGACACAAACAAGCAAACAATTAAGCATGGGTTGCCTCCCACAAAGCGCTTTTCTTTATTTATGAGTCTTGTAGCTAGACTCTTAGTCGTGCCCCTGCGTACCGATATAAGTAAGCCTATCCTTAACAATGTCATAAGGATCAAACTTATCATTTAAGTTCCTAGTAGTACGTTTGGTTCGATATGCCTTTTCAAACTTCTCTCCATCGGGATCATAGATTGTTATCCTAATGTGCCACTCTCCATTACCTTCACTAGGCAGTCTATCCCAATCCCATTTATGTTTAGGCTTATCGCTCTCAAATTTCCACTTATTCATGACAAGGTTGACGGGCAAGCTTCCTAGGAACTCGGTCATCTTCCTAAAAACTATGGCGTCCTCGAACGGGTTCACTTCCATGTCCATAGCCATTTCTTTTTCATGGAAAATTGTTTTACTAGCAAAGGCTTCATTTAGGTAGAAAGGTCATTGGGGACCTATGAAGTTCTTATCTAACCAAGGTCCATATCTAGATGGCGTTCTATCCAACCTAATCTCATGTGGGATTTCCTCTTCTTTGTAATACGTATGCTTTTTGACATCGTAAACTAACCTAGCACTCCCCTCTCCTACCACTATTTTGGACATCTTAAAATCAATGATGGCACTAGCGGTAGCTAAGAATCCTCTTCCTAGTAGCAATGGGCATGTCGGGTCCTTATTCATGTCAAGCACATGGAAGTCGGCCAAAAGAGTCAATTCTCGTACGTGTACTACCATGTCTTTTATTATCCCTACCGGATATGCAACACTACCGTCCGTTAGACCTAAGATGGTTTACGTTGGTTCTATCTTACCTAAGTTAAGGCTTATATGGAGGGACAACGGAACAAGATTGATGCAGGATCCTAAGTCGGCTAAAGCATCGAGAGGTTTGGAAGTTCCAAGCCTACACGGAAGAGTAAATAGCCTAGGATCGTCTAACTTCTTAGGTAGATTATTTCGCACAAAAGCGGACCCATGTTTTCCAAGTTTAAGTTCTAACTCATATTTTTCTTTTAATGCATTATAATAAGGTGCATGAGCTAAGACTTCAAGAACCGGTTTTTCTTGATGAAGTTCCTTGTACTCCTCCTCTAGATTAGGTTTGGGTTCTTGGTTGACGGGTTTCTCAATAGTGGGTTCTACCAATGGTGCGAGGCCTTGGTACCTCATTTTGGATTGCTTGGAACCCTTGTTGATAGCATTTACCGAGTGAACCATTGGGTGTGAGGGGCATGGATGTGCACTCTCCCATGGTGAACAAGAACATGAAGTCGATGAAATCGAACTCACTTTTGGGTTCTTTATAGTATCACCTGGGAGTGCTCCAATTTCCCAGTCATTAAAGGCTTTTAAGAGGGCATCAAGTTTGTTTGTCATCTCGCCTTGTCTTCGCTTAAAATCGGCTTCAAGCTTAGTCAATCGAGTTTCTTGAGATGACATGAATGTAGATGCAATTGCCTCGAGATTATTGGGGTTCCTGGTGCTTGGAGGATTGAACCTATTAGGTGGACTAGATGAGCTCTAGGGTGTGCTTGAGTTTTGGTTCCACTTAAAGTTAGGGTGATTTCTCCATGAGGGGTTGTAAGAGTTTCCTAAGTTGTTTTGTTCGGGCTTGAAAGTGTACCACTTCTCTCCCGCTCTGTCGGTACGCGTGGAGGCGTAGTCCGCAAAAGCTTGTTCGGGGAGTCTTGTGCAATCACGAGTATCATGGAGACCACTACATAACTCACAAGGTAGAGTGATGTTATTCACTTGATGTGAAGACTTAGGATTTTCGTAGGAGCTCATTTGGAATTGAACTTGATCTTCAAGTTCGAGCATCCTACGGTCGGAAGGATGTGAGTCAATGGGAGGCAAGGAGATTGCCTTAACGGTTTTTGTCACACCCCCAAATTACTTGTTTTGCAGCGGAATGGAATTCCTGGGGATTGACTGTCATAGCATCACAATCACAGTTATATTGAACGACCTAAAGTGTCGTTTAAAAACACATCGTTGGATATTTAATAAAAACGTTCAGAGTTACAACATAGGTCCCAAAAGTTTATAAAGTTTGCGGAAATATAAATATATTACAAGTCCAAACGATGGTTTTGAAAGAAAGTGCCATAATGTACAATGATGTAAGTCGACGCCGCGACTCAAAAGGGGTTCCTTAACCATGCCATGATGAGTATGCCTTAGTTACCTGAAAATACATTGCTAAAACGGTCAACAATAATGTTGGTGAGAAATCATAGGTTTGGTAAATGTTTTATACGACTACGCAAGTATAGATCAGGTATGACAATCATGTCACATAAAAATGTTACTGGTATGACAATCATGTCACATAAAAATGTTACTGGTATGACAATCATGTCACATAAAAATGTTACAATTGCTTAAGCGCATGATACCGAAGCTCCGACTGATGTTCGCCCCAACAGAGTGTCTTGCCAAACAACTCTAATAATGTTTATGAATGAAATGCATCCGTATGACTAGTTGGGATTCACCAACCCGGATGGAGGCGTCACCCTCAATAGATCTATCCACTCACACACGCTTCTAGGAAATTAACGGCTCATGCATATGAAGTGGGGACATTTAACTGGCAACGTGGTAACTTAAGCAATGTAAATGAATTTAACATACTTGGTATCGTAATAAAAATGTTGTACAATGTATTCTCCCCCGTAGGTTTGAAATAAGTAAAACTTGAATAAATCGGGGCTATGAAAACTCACTTGATAAACTGGTATGATGACAAGAGTGAGTATACTGAGGTATAGCGTGATACTTAAATCTGGACCTATTACGAATGATATGATATGTAATGAGTTATGATGTTATGTTATGCATGCATTTCGTATGTTATTTATACCATTTGTGAGTTTTGAAAATAATACTTATCGTCGAAAAATACTCTTTTGACGTCTTGACCATTCTTAAATCACTTTACAAGTATTTACGTCAAAATGTCATCCTACAATGGTTTATTAATGATTTATTGTGAAATTTTAACTTTTCGTCGTAAAATCATGTCGTCGGAATTTTCATGAAAGTGACAAAAATGACTTCGAAAAACTAGTCGTAAAATGGTGTACGTCGAACGTTAGGAAACGAACTCAACGGTTTTGGAAAGTTTGTATCAAAATCTAGAAGTTTTAATACATGAGTTTTCGTCATAGAGGTCTCGAACATAAAGATAATAAAGGTTAAAGATGGTGATTTTGTCCAAATGTTGTGTAAAAAGTGAGTTTCGGCAAAGTTTAAGCGACCGTAAATAATTTATTACAACTCCGCTATACAAACGGTTGGTCGTTTTGAAAAATATGTTTGGTGATCTCGATTTTATTAGAAGACATTTCGTTCCAAAAAGTTCTACATCATAGTTAAGAACAGCCTTCAATATGGTCGTTTTAGTTACCGTAACACTTGTCTCGTAAAAATAATATAGTTTTTCTAAAAATAATAGTTACGGAAATTTTATGAAAACGTGTATATCTTAGTCGTTTCAAATCCGTTTTCTACGTATTATACGTCCTTAGCTTCGTATCAAAGTATACTAATATATTTTTGATAAGTCGAAATAATTTATGAAGCTTAGGACTCGTTTTTGACTCGTACAAAACAAAAACACTTTGCTGAAATTTTCTGAAAATGTATATTTCGTCGTCAAACTTGAAAAATTCATAACTTCTTCGTTATAACTCCGTTTTAATCCGTTCAAGCGGCCACGGATTCTTTTTAAAGTATATTTTCTAAATATCTAGACCAAAAATTCGTGCCTACTGTCGGATTTTCCAGAAAAACAAAACGAGATCAGACCACTAAATATACTTGTCGAAAATAGTTTTTCTCGTACTAAACCTATTCCAATCCCTTCAAATCAACTCCAAAGCTATTCTAATCCTACCATACACCTTCTTAGGGTGTCATGGGTTCCTAGACATCATCAAGACCAATATATAACAAGGGAATAATTATAGGATGACTTTTATATATCAAACTCTAAAAATCAATGTAAAAATGGTATAAATGCACATAAGTCTTGCATGCTTGCTAAGAAAATGATGAAATACTTATGAAATGAAAATGAAAGATATAAAATAGAAGTGATATGCTTACAAGCTACTATGATGAGGTGATTAGAACAAGGATTAACCTAAACACCCTAGGTTTTTATTTCAAAACCTTAATAAGAGTGTAATCTAGATTGTAAAAACTTGATCTTGAAAATTTTATGAATCTCTTCTTCCTTGCTCCTATGGCCAGTTTTAGAGAGAAGAAAAAGGATGAGAGAAATCTTGAAGTATTTGATTGAAGGATAGTGTGTAAGAAAGGTTAAGTGAAAAATCTAACTATGTAGGAAAATATTTACCAACTCATAAATGATGCACCCTCCCCATAGGGCCGGATTTTGGGGAAAATGTTCTCAAAATATCTTTTTTTTTTTTTTTTTTTTTTTTTTTTCTATTATAATGTGTAATATTTGTTAAAAGGTGTAAGAAAAATGTACATGTAATAATACTTGTAAGATTTAATATACATTAGTGTATTTAAAGTAATTTTAGGTAAAAGTAATTTTTAATAGATCAAAGTAAAGTATAATGAGATCATAAAAATTGTAAAAATACATTCCTTGTAAAATTTGAGTGATATAATAATTATCTTGTAGTTTTTAAGAAAAACGTCGTAATAATATAAATTTAACGATGTATATACAAAATAAATTTAAAACACTAGGTAAACTCAAAATATAGTTTTTATAAACTAAACGTAAGTATAAAAATATATCGGGATCATTTTTGAAAGTAGCGGGTTAAATGTTCAAAATAATAACTTACGCGATAACGTTTATTTAATATAAAATTTACACGTTTAAGGTGAAATGCAAAGTCATGAATGAACTAACGTGATGCAAATGATGCTAATGAAATGTAGACCAAACTTAGTCCATATGAAATGTTCGTGATGATATGATCATGAATTCGCCGCTAAACCATTAAGGTTACGCGAATTTGGAACACGTAAACCTAGTTTACGATAAATGTTGAAATAGTGAAACATGAATTGTTTCGAGAAATGACCTGAAAGTACGGGTTGTCACAGTTTTGGGCAACTCACGGGGGTGATTCCAACTTTCGTTGTCATAGAGAGCAAAGTTCTCTATTATACCTCATGATTCTTCCACGGTGAGATCACTAAGTTTTCCACCGGCCGCTTGGTAATGGATCGCTTGGTGGGGAAGTTGACATGATCATAGAAGAGTTGGACTTGGAGCCAAAGATGAATGCCGTGATGAGGGACTTTATGAAGTAAGTCCTTGAATCGAGTCCATGCTTCGTAGAGAGATTCACCTTGACGTTGTTGGAACATCAAGATATCATTCCTAAGCTTAGTGGTTCTCACCGGTGGGAAAAATTGAGCAAGGAAGCGAGAGGTGAGATCATCCCAACTTGAGATGGAGCCGGCGGGAAGTCGCTCAAGCCAATTACTAGCTTGGTCCCGTAGAGAGAATTGGAAGAGACGCAGACGCGCGGTCTCCCGAGTAGTAGCATCGAGGTCGATGGAATCGACAATTTTAAGGAAATCCTTAAGATGCTGATTAGCATCTTCGGAACGAAGTCCATGGAACTCACACCCGTTTTGCACCAACCGGATGGTGTCGGATCGCAGGGCCATACTTTGGGCTTGGTCGGGAAGCTCAATGGTGTTCCTATAGCCTAGGTGGCTTGATCTCGAGTATTCACCAAGAGTACGGCCTCTTGGCGAGTCATTTGGTGGTAGGTTGATGAATGGTGGTTGGTTATCACCTTCCATGATGAAAAGTGATGGGGTTACGAACAAAGGTCACGAAGAAGGGGGAAAGACTACTAGGAAGCTAAAAAATGAGAAAAATTTACTTGATAGGAATCAAGCAAAGAAACCTAAACGAGGTGGACTCCTAACTAGCTATTCTATTCCCCGGCAGCGGGGCCAAAAACTTGATACGCTTACGCAGCGCGTTCGGGGTCAAAGGAACTTCCTTTTCGTCGAGCAAGTTTGTCAACACCCTAGGCAGTGAACCTAATCATTGTAGTGTAGTATTAGGGTAAGCCACGGGAATTGATATCGTTCTCTAGGGGAATAGAAATGCTAGTGAGAAGTTACTACGCTAAGGTTGGGGTTGAGGAAGATTATTTTTTTATGTTTTTATGTTTTTAAGAAATGGAAAGGTACGAATCTCGGGGTTTGGATTTGGGGGTTGGTATTTCTACCGATTACTCTACTTGTCTAATTATCTAATTAACTAAGGTGAGGGTAGTCTATGTCTAATTATTGTGTGCTCGTATGATGGTTTAAAGATGTGTTTACTTAGGTTTTATTACTCCTTAATTATCTCCTATTGATGGTTGAATTGTCACGTCCTTATTCTTAATCGCGTTGTGTGTCTTAGGTCGTAGGGTATGCGTTTATCCCTAACTCTTTGAAACTTCCAAAGGTTATCGCCTACAAAGTCTCTAGGATTTATAAACTTTAACTCTAAGGTACTCTTCGGATGGTTTAGCCTACAACAACTCTACGTGTTATAAACTAATGTTCACAAAGATTAATCAAGCATTTACTACACAACGGATGAACTATCGCATTACTAGATCATTAACAAATAAGATAAGAGACAACCAATCAATATTCAATAATTAAGTTTCATATTCCCTAAGCAAACACACAAGTAAATTAGCCGGACATGGAGAACATGCAAGCATACACACAAGTAATTGAAGACATAATTAAATTATTGAAGTAAAACACTTATCTTGATGTAAGATAGGGTTTAGAACCCTAAAATACTGTACAAGACAGCCTTGGTTCGGTTTAGGTTTTTACTCCAAAAGACTACACACTGAAAACTAAAAAATTCGGATTCTATATATAAGATTACATATGCAACGGCGTCACCCTTTGATTTGTGACGCCGTCGGGTCACCGTTATTAGGGTTTCGTCTTGGCCAAGTTAGTCTTGCGACGACGTCACCTTATGCTTGTGGCGCCGTCCCTTTCAGTCTCTGACGCCGTTTGGATCAAATCTAGGCCGTCTGAGTTGCGACGACCTACTCTTTTAAAGCCTGACACTGTTACTTGTAAATAAGCAATTTGGCTACTGAGCCGTCACAAAAGTGATGTGATGGCGTCGTAGGTAACACCTGACGCCGTCCCCTTCAGTTTTAGCAGCCTGAGTGTCTCGATTCTTGACTTTGGCCATTTTCTTCGTATATTCTCGCCTTTTCGTTCGAATAAGTGTCATTCCAGCATTTTGCCTTCAAGATACCTAAAAAGTGAAAATGAACGATATTAAGTAATAACGGATACAAAAGTGATCAAATAAGGGCTTAAACGACCCCTCAAAAAGGTACATTTTAAAACCTTATCATGCAACAACATCAGCAGTGGTTGTTTTCTGAACCACTTCCTCCATTTTTTCTTCAACTGAAACCTTTGAAGATTCAATCACTGCTTCTTTGCCATCTTTATCAGTCACTACATACTCATCTCCATGATCTCCACTCTCTAAATCATCATCCAAAGCCTCCCCTAAATATATGCACTCACTCCTCCCTTGTTTGGTTACATCCTCCAAACTAACTTCTTTTGACGAGCTTGACTTCTTACCCTGTTTCCTAACTCTCCTTAATGCATAAATACTTGGTCTTCTTATTCTTTCCAAGACAGACACCCTGTGCTTCAATCTTCTGATTTGTCTACCCTGAAACACTACAAGTTCTTGAAGACCAGTTATAGTAACCTCCATTTTGGTACACTTAGCCATCAATTCATTAAATTGTTCAAGAATATCCTCACCACTTCGACCTGTGTAACCTGGTCCGAGAGGTGGATACTTGGAAAAGTCATTTTGTAAATTTTCAGTACTCGTCAATTTAGTTTCATGTCCCAAACTACCCTCATCACTTCGAGTTGTGTAACCTGTTCTGAGAGGTGAATCATGGGGTGTAGAAAACATGGCATCAGACCTAGCCTAATCATCCATGCACCCAGATATAGCCAGGTGGCTAGGGATTCCTCTACCTGTGTTAAGTTCAAGAGAACTCTCCACATTAGGAGTTGCCAATGGTTGGGTCTTACTTATGTTTTCACTGTCCTGGTTAGCACCTAGGCCTGAACCAGTAGTGAAGGCCCTTCCAGTCATGTCACCTCCACTTCTTGTGACAGCCTCATTAACTACACCACTAACACCAGCCTGAGGTAGCTTGGTGCCCTTTCTCCTCCTTCTAGTACACAAAATCCTTTGAGGTTCAGAAGTTGAAGTGAAAGGGTCAGCAGTGGTGTTAGGTTGATCAGCAGGGGTTTCAGCATCAGTGGTTTGGGTAGGTTGTTGTTCAGCAACCTTTTCATTCTCAGGAATGTCTGGCAAATTCAGCATATGGGGAAATAATGGTGTAACTCTTCCTGAGAAAGTTGGATTTTGGTGCCTCATGTGTGCAAATACCTTAGGAAGCATATGATGAACATCATACTTCCTATTATGAGCAATAGGTTCTTCAATCTGACTCTCCACAATATATTGAACAACCCTAGAATACAAGTAATACTTTCCTTTGTCCCTAATATTCTTTAGAAATCCATCAAAAATCATCCTAGACCAGTTGAATAACCTCCCTTCTGAAAGACAGATAATGGCAGTTGCAATTTTGGAGGGAAATTCATCAAATCCTGTGGTCTTATTGCTCAAAAACATCAGCCAAGTGTGAATCAAAAATTTCCACTGAGGTTAAAACATACCTTTAAGAAATTTAATTTTATCACCCTTTCTTTCATAACCCAGCCTTTCTAAGCTTTCAAAAATGGCAGCAGTAGAAAGATTAACCTCTCCAGCAGCATCATCCAAATTCAAGACATCCCTAATTACATCCTCAGTGACCAAAATCTCATTCTCATCCACAACAGTCCTAAGAACCTCTAATCCATCTCGCTCCTGTATTGTAGCATTCCACCAAAATTGATGAACATAAGTTTTAAGAATTGTGGGTTCTACTGTTAACGCAAAGTGGATTGGACTGTGATTTAGGAAATCAATCATCTCATGAAATCCTTCTGATTGATTGTTCTTGACCAAGTATGCAACTAGGTTATGGGTTTTGGAATAAAATGTCGGCAAAATGAGGAATGAGTGAAAATGATGTGGGTTTGTGAATTAAGCAGATGGGAGTGGTTAGGGTTTGTGTAAAGCGCCAATTCGAAGTGATTTGAAGATCAATTAAATGATCCGGCAGTGATTTGTGGGAATAAATACGTTATCACCAAAGTTACAAATAGCTCCTCAAGTTTCCATCATCAGAAAAAATGTACTAGCAGTGGTTTGATTACCACTAGCAGTGGTTTGAAATGTTCTGGCAGTAGATACATCACCAACACTCCAATCTTTTGACTAAGACTTCTGTAACAAAATCTATGCCAAAAATAGTTATATCATGCATTAGAATGAAGGATTACAAAAGATTCACACACACACACACACACACACACACACACATATATATATATATATATATATATATATATTAAATAGCCACAACAACAGCTCCAAAAAGCTCCAAAATATACAATAGCTCCTTCATTCCTGTACATCACAAACATAAACCAGACACTTGAGACATTGTTAAGGTTAGCAGTGGTTAGAATAAAAAGAAGTGGTTTCAAAAGTGATACTGGCAGTGGTTAATAAAAATACTAAACACCCATTCAAATGGTCAACTTCAAATCATTAATCTGTCCACCAAAGTCAAAGACTTCATTTACTCCTCAGCAACTCACACCTTCCACACATTAAACCCACTGATCATCTTTAAAGTTTATTTAATAGCCTTTTACTTACATTCCACACATATTACTCACATTCCCATAAACCAAAAACCTTCCTGCTAAAAATACTACAAGACTATCACCATGAGCAAGTCAAACCCTATTAATCTCACCTCATACACTAACAGCTCTTCCTCAGACAGTGTATGGGAAGAGTTAGTTGCATCAGGTAGGCTTGAACAGGAAGATGCATCAAGGAAAAGATCCCACACAGTCATGAGCACACATCCTTCACTTGCTGGACCCTCTTATATTCAACCAATGCCACAAAATGCCATCAAGAAAGGATCCAGTTCTGAGTTGAGCTCTATGCCAAGCTATGTGTCTCCATATGAAGACACTGATGAGGAAAAATCTTCAAGAGTCTTTGTTGTGCCTCCCCTTGCTGCTGTACTACCACCAGAACCTCTACAAGCTCCTCCTTTGCAACCACTCCTTCCACCACCAGATGGTCCATCTTCTTCATCACCTCCCATAAGAGAGAGGGTGATAGGACTTGCATGCCCTAAAGTATGGGATGTTATTAGAGGACCAAGAGTTCAGAAGCAGATGCCAGAGTGGGCCATTGCAAGGAAGCCTTAGGTGGTGTAGATGTATGATGGAAACATGTTGTATTTTGATGGTTGTTTGAAGATGTTATCTTTTGTACTTTGTTGTTGGTATTCTGAATAGGATGGTTGTAACTCTGCATCTTGTATGCAGTTTTAATTAATGAATAATATCACCATGTTTTTCTTTTAAGTCTATTGCAGCATACTGGTTGTGATTTATTTCTTTGATTTGCAGAATAGTTAGTGGAAACACAAAGAAACAAGCAGTGGATAGAACAAAACAAGAAATACTAAGATCAATTAATAACAGTACACAACTTTTACAAACTTGTACAAAACAAATTGGAGATTTAGAGATTTATCATTCCAATACTGGCTACAAGGTACTGAAACCTTCCCACATCAAATGCTTTAGTGAGAAGATCAGCAACATTGAAATCAGTATGGATCTTTACCATTTGTATTAACCTTTTCTCATTACAATCTCTAATAAAATGATGCCTTATCTCAATATGTTTAGTTCTAGAATGTAAAACAGGATTTTTAATAATGCATATTGTACTGTTATTATCAATGTAAATCTTAGTATTCATAAAATTGTACCCAAAGTCCAATAATTGATTCTGAATCTAAAGCACTTGACCACAGCAACTAGCAGCAGCCACATACTCAGCTTCAGTGGTGGAATTGGCCACAGTTGTTTACTTTTTACACTGCCATGAGATTAGCCTGCTTCCCAGAAACTGACATCCTCCAGTAGTAGACTTCATATCCAAACTAGCTCCAGCATAATCACTGTCTGTATAGGCCACCAAATCAAAAAATGAATCCTTAGAATACCAAAGGCCCAATTTAGGATGACCCTTAAGATATCTAAAGATTCTCTTCACAGTATTCATGTGTGATGTATTTGGTGTGACTTGAAATCTTGCACACACACATACTGAGAACATAATATATGGCCTAGATGCAGTGAGATACATCAAAGATCCAATCATGGATCTATACAGCTTCAAATAAACTTTGGGACTTCCATCATCTGGTAGCAGTGGTTTCTAAGTCTCCATAGGTGTACTTGCACTCTTTACATCCTGGAATCCAAACTTATTTAACACATCTGCTACATACTTGTCTTGACTAATGAATATACCATCAGTCCTCTTTTGAACTTGTTGCCCCAAAAAGAAAGTGAGTTCACCCATAGAACTCATCTGAAACTTATCATGCATAAGTTTCTCAAAATCTTTGCACAACTCCTTATTGGTTGAGCCAAAGATGATGTCATCAACATAAACCTGAACCAGCAATATATCATCCTTGAGCTTCCTTATGAACAAGTTCTTATTAATCAGTCCCCTCTTGAAACCATTGTCCATCAAATAAGTAGAAAGGCATTCATACCATGCCCTTGGAGCTTGATGCAAACCATACATAGCCTTCTTCACCCTGTAGACCTTATCAGGATGATAAGGATCTTCAAAACCAGGAGGTTGAGATACATATACCTCCTCATCAATAGTACCATACAGAAAGGAAATCTTAACTTCCATTTGATATACCACAAAATTTTTGAATGAAGCATATGCCAAACAATCTTATAGCTTCAATTCTGGCAACTGGTGTAAATACTTCATCATAATCCAAACCTTCAGTTTGTGTGTATCCCTGAGCAACCAACCTTGATTTATTCCTCACCACAATACCCCTTTCATCCCTTTTTATTTCTGAATACCCATTTAGTTCCAATAGCCCTCTTACCATTAGGTTGATCAACCAGTGTCCACACTTCTTGAAGCTTAAATTGTAGCAGCTCCTCTTGCATGGATTCAATCCAACCTTCTTCTCCTAATGCTTTTTCAACTCTTTTGGGCTCCTTTTGTGACAAAAAGCAAGCAAACAAACAAGTTTGCAGATCTTGATGACTGTTTCTTTTGTGAAGAGATCTGGCAAAGAAACCTTGTTCAGGGAAGGTTTTAGTGTTCAAAGTCATGCTTCTTGTTTGAACTGGAGTATTCAAATCTCTAAGAATTTTCTCTTTGGGATGATTCTTATGCATTCTGGTGGTAGGAATTGGACTCTCTATGATGACTGTATCCAAATTTGTAACATCAGCATCTTTGAAAAAGTCATCCATGTTCTCATCATCAGTGGGAGTATCTCTTTCTTCCAAACCAGGCATGTCAGGATCAGTTGGATACTCATCGTCACCAAATAGTGGCTTGGCAGGGATTCCAAAATAAGTACTATCATTAGTACTTGCAGCAGGGGATTCAGATGAACTAGCAGTGGTAGAATTTGACCTAGCAGTGCTTTCAGTATGCTTAGCAGTGCTTCCATAATTTGTCTTCTGTTTTACAATTTCTTCTACTATCACTGAGTTATCTGATAGCAACTCTTCCTTATCTTGATGATGATCTCCCTTGCTTACAGAATCCAAACCATCAACATCAGTGGGACTCTTCTTTTCAATGATGGGAGAGATAGAATCAGCTTTCCACTTGTCAACCAAATAGAACTCTTTTCGAGAATCATCTTCCTTAGAATTTGTTTCTGCATCAGAATTCTTTTGTGTACCTGCATCAATATTAGTGGATGTACCTACAATGACAGGCTCATAATTCATAGACTTGGTTAGCATATCAATATTAAACAGCCAATCTGGTCCTTTAGTCTCAACACTAGGAGTATCTTCACTAAACTTAACATGTAAGTTTTCTTCTACTATTATGGTCCTCCTATTGTATACTCTAAAGGCCTTACTATTGAAAAATAGCCAAGAAAGTATCCATCATCTGCTTTTTCTTGAAATTTGCCTAGGTAGTCTATGGTATTCAAGATAATAACAGGACACCCAAAAAATTTTAGAAATGCTATCATAGGTTTCCTATCATGTAACAGCTCATATGGGGTCTTGTTATGAGGCTTCACTACCTTACTTCTATTCTGTACATAACATGCAGTTCCTACAGCTTCAGCCCAAAAGGTAGTTGGTAACTTAGATTTTGATAACATTGTCCTTGCAGCCTCAATTAGTGTTCTATTTTTCCTTTCAGCTATACCATTCGGTTGTGGTGTTCTAGCAACACTAAAATGTCTTTCTTTACCCTTAGCCACACAGAACTGATTCATCACATCATTCTTAAACTCAGTTCCATTATCACATCTGATTACTTTGACCTTATGGTTTACTTGATTTTCTATCCTAGTAATGAAACTCTTGAGGATCTTAATAGTTTCACTCTTGGCAGCTATAATCATCAGTAATCACTAGGCAATACTGCTTATGGTTCAAACTTCTAACAAAGGTAGGTCCAAATAAGTCCATATGAATCATAAACAGTGGTTGAGTAATGGTGTTAACAGTCTTGGTCTTACAAGAGGCTCTATGTTGTTTTCCTTTCTGACAGGCAACACAAAGTTCTTTACATTCAAAAACCTTAGAAGGTAGCCCTCTCACTAAGTTGCCCTTAACCAGTTTATTGATTTTTTTGAAATTAAGATGACCTAGCCTTCTATGCCACAATTTAGACTCATCAACTGATGCCTTAGCAAACAAACAAGTTAAGGACCTATTAGGAGTTACATCTTTCATGTTAAAGCATTATATATTTTATTTCCTAGGTACCCTTAACTGTACATATTTTTCATCAGGCATTTTAAAATCAAGTGACAACACCACACATTTAGTTTCCCCAAAAAGTACCTAATTTTTCTTATCACACATTTGAGAAACACTGAATAGATTGTACTTCAGTCCCTGCACCAAATAAACCTTCTCAAAATCCAGCTTTCCTGTTCTGATAGTTCCTCTGCCAACAATTTTTCCTCCTTTTGGATCATAGCCAAATGCCACATTTCCTCCCTCAAAAGCTTTAAAATCCTTCAGGTTGCTCCCATCCCATGTCATGTGCCCAGAGCAAGCACTATGAAAAATTCCTTTGTCTAGTAGCTC
The DNA here is from genome assembly GCA_019973895.1 of Chrysanthemum seticuspe. Lineage (NCBI taxonomy): Eukaryota > Viridiplantae > Streptophyta > Magnoliopsida > Asterales > Asteraceae > Chrysanthemum > Chrysanthemum seticuspe. The sequence goes on along the minus strand of BPTQ01000007.1, from coordinate 240,232,998 downwards.
ATCCTGTAGATTGCCCTGCACATGAATTTAAACAAGTTAGTTCCTTTTGTGGACCCAAGCCAATACTGACTTGGGTCTGCCCTGTGCATCAACATAATCAAATTTCTTTAGGTCCATTGATGCACTACTGGCATTATGTAAAACCTTGGTGTTAGGCTTCCATTGCCAGCTAGGTGAGGCCTTTACAGCATAAAAATGATTTCCAACCACCGTGTCAGTAATCACCTTTGGTACAGTTAAAACTTCTTTAGATTCAGAGGTGATATTCTGCTTAGCATTGGAAATTTGCTTAGCAGTGGTTGGAACCCATTTGGGTGCAGCAATGATTATTGATTTTGTAGTTCCATTTTTCATTAGCACTGCTCTGGGAACCATATTTTTATTAGGATGAGGGATTGTTTTCTTTGAAAAGTTTTGATGATTTACCCTCCTCCAATGGTTCCAAACTTGTGGTTGGTTTTTATAAAAGTTTCCATGTAGATGCTCAAAACTACCACATTTAAAACAAGCCTTTTTAACACATTGAAACTCATCTCCCAATCTGTTTAAAATTAAGCCATTAAAGTTTCTCTTATTGCCCCTAGGTATGTATCTTTTCATCTGTTCCCTAGGTATCTCATTATAGTCTACCACTTTCCTAGAAATTGGTGCTCCAAATCTAGCAATAAGATTGGCTTGGTTAGAATCAACAGACTTACTATTTTCTAACTTTTCAGACTGTGTTGATTCAGACCTATCTTCCTCAGAATCTGATTCCCAATCCTCAATAATTGGACCATCAGATGACTTATCAGAACCTATCTTAGGTGATTCAGACTTACTAATCTCACCTACAGGTTTGTTGAAACTAAATTCACTGCTAAATGACAATTCAGTTCCATTAGGTGCATGTTTCATAAGAGAGGGTGGTGGCATATTATTGTATCCTATCCTAGAACCCTTTCTCATTAATTGACACCCTATAGACTTATTTACAAAATAAGAAGAAAATTGTGTTTTAGCAACCCTAACTACATGTTTCTCTTTCTCTTCTAGGGCTTCTTGTTTTACACTCTCTACTTCTTCAAGTTTCTGTTTAAGCATCTTAATCTTTCTATCCTTAAGTTCAATTTCACCACCTAGTATGTTTATCTTATCTACATACTCAAACTCACATTTAATGCAAAAGTTAAGTTTCTCTTCTACATTCTCAAGACCAACTTTATAACCTAAGTTATCTAAAGCAAGTATATCTACCTCTTTTCTCAAACTCACATTAATAGCTTTCAGTGATTCTAAGTTATCGTGACAAGATTTAAAAGAACAAGTAGAACTTTTTGACTCATTAGATACCACAGAATCAGAACCAGAAGATGAAGCATAGGCCACAAGCGTAAAGTTATGTTCTTTTGAAGCTTAACTAGCAAGGAAGGCAACATTGGGTCCTTCTTCAATTTGATCACTCCAGTCATAATCACCAAGTCCATCCTGAGCAACCAAAGCAGAAGAAGAAAGTGGTTCTTCAGTAGCCTTCTTGTACACTTCTCCAATCCTCTTAGGAGCTCTACATTCTCTAGCAAAATGGCCCTTCTTCTTGCAGTTGAAACACTCCATCTTACTCTTGTCAAACCCAGCTCTTCTTTGACCATCATACTTAACCTGTCTTCCAATTCTCCTTAGAAACCTCCTAGCTTGCAATGTTAGCATTGCCATTTGCCACTGAAGATTGATTCAGCAAAGTAACACTTGTTGTTAGATCATCTAGGAAGGCACATATGGCACCATCACTAATATTATAACTAACAGTGGTATTGTTAGCAATAGCAGTGGAAACACCATAAGCAGCATTGGATGCTTCCTGAGTACTTTTATGGTTTGTAGACACAAAATCAATGTTCTATGAAGAAGAGGATGAACCAACAATGTTCTTTTCAGACTCATAAACCTTCAAGTTGTTGTAGAGACTGTCCAAAGTTATTGTGTCAAAATCATCTTTATTTCTCCACACAACTGTGTGCATAGCCCATTCAGGTGACAAACTTCTGACGAACTTAAGATTGATATCTTCCTGATTGATTTTATAGTCCACTAGTTTTAAATGACTTATGAGCTTTTGTAGCCTGTAATATGTTCCATCCAGATTTTCTCCACTAAGAGCAGTATAGTTTTCAAGTTGATGCTTGAGCATATTCTTTCTAAATTTCTTGGTAGCATAATTACCATCAAATATTGTTTCAAGAGCATCCATAAGCTCCTTTGCAGTCTCATACACTTGAAAGTCCAAAGCAAACTCATTAGGTATTCCCATATAGAGAATACTGTGAGCCTTTATCTCCAGCTTCCTTTTAGCCTTGTCAACTTCACTAACAATGCTTATTACCTTACCATCATCACCCTTCTTAGGAAGAGTATCACCATTCTCAACAACATCCCAGATGGTGTAGTCAATCATGCGAATGTATTGTCTCATTCGCATTCTCCAAACATGAAACTCACCCTGCTTCAGCATGGATACCTTTGATGCAGTAACCAAATGAGTTTCATCAGATATCTTGAACTTCTTGTATAAAACATATCTGAGTTAAAATGACTTTTTCTTGATTACAGTTTCTAGATCACAAGCTCTGATACCACTTGTTGATCCCAGTTGATCAAACGATCCTTAATAGAAACTGACTTAAACAATAACCTGTTAAACACTACGCGGAATATAATGCTTAACCTTAAGAAGAAGAACAACAGAAATCACTAAACACCTCAATTATATTAATAACGAATACTCTGAATAGTATTAGGGTTTTACAACCTTGAAGTGTTTTGACTTTAGATATATCTAACACACGTATATCTAACTCTAACCTAGGACCTCCTTTTATAGGCTAAGGAGTCCTTTACAATATACAATACATAACCTACAAGATAAATATCTTTTCCATATTTATCTAATACAAAATATAAAACTGACTTATCTAACTAGCAGTGTTTACAAAAGATTAGCAGTGGTTACACAATACTACTAGCCGTGGTTTAACTCAGCAGTGGATTCCTTTCATCTAGCCGTGGTTTCTTTTGCTTTAGCAGTGGTTCCATACTTAGAATAATTCCATTCAGTGGAACCTTAAACCCAACAGAATGCAAATAGTGAACCTGCAAGTATTATTTCTTCTTATGAGATGTCAATAAATGGCTGATAGCAAATAAACTAGATCTATAATTGAAATTCATCAAAGTATAACTTTAGACACAACTACCCTTAACAAAAGTGACAAAACTAAGTATTCTACTCTACACCACTAAATTATTTCTTTGAACTAATACTAAATGCATAGTTTTCTTAGTTATCGTGTTTCTTCAAGTGCTTGATATAGTATATATGGCACACTAAATCACTCTAAATCTCTAATAACATCAATTTATGCACTTTGATAAAAATACACAGCTAAAAAACCAAAACTACTAGCTTTAACAGTAACTAATCAACTAATCATGAACAATGTGAAGCGCAATAACTATCAAAATAATTAAAATATGTAAGGAAGACTTACTTGCATAAAAGGATTCACACAACAAAGCTACCGCTGATACAAGTCAGAGTCTTAACCTCACAAGCTACGACTTCTCTGTGACCAATACCTTACAAGTCAGAGACTTAACTAAAACACATTCATGAGCAGACATACACTAACAACGATGCTAATCATGACTTGCTAACCTTTCTCGAGACACTTTAGCGGATTTAAATCATCATTCTTACACTTACGAAACACAAAATTTTCACCTCTAAACTTACTCGTTGATGTCGATATCACTTATCCGACAACGTCTAACAAAATATCACAAATTTAAAACTAAATCTCAAACCCTAACCCTAAGTAGTGTATATCTCTAATTTCTTAGATCACAAAAAGTTGTTATTTGATCGGAAACCGTACCATAGGAGAGAGAACCAAGAGATTGCTCCGGTCAGTCGGTTTGATCATTAACTCCGGTGAATCATTCTGATCACTAACTCCGGTCAATCATTCCGATCATTAACTCTGTTCAATAATTCTGATCATTCACTCCGGTCAATCATTCCGATCATTCACTCCGGTCAATCATTCCGATCATTCACTCCGATCGGTCATTCCAATCATTCATTCTGGTCAATTGTTCTGATCAAAATGATTAATGATAGAATTATGATTATGATTGAAACCCTAATTCATTTGGGGAAAATGGTTTTGTGAGATTTTGAGAGAATAGTGAAAGTGGAGGATATATAAGTGTGTTTGAATGACACGTATTAAAAAAACTCCACGCTTTATACAGTGCATTTTATTTTTTCTTTTTTTATATATAAAAATTGTTTGTCCACGCTTTCTTTTGTGACCCCTAGTATTTTTTATACACGCTTATGAACGTGCAGGTTTTCTTTTCTTTTAAATGGGTATAAGCGTGCACTCATATTATATACACGCTTATGAATGTAGCTATTTTAGCCACACTTATGTCCGTGTAAAATAACAAACTAAAAGTCCACTCTTTTCCAACCGTGGAAAAATAAGCGTGTATATTTCCACTTTTTGTCGTACTGCATGAAGCATCAACTTTACAAATACTATGGTGTAACACTCAGCCCAGGTTACGCCGTAACAGCAGATAAACATCAGATTTACAAAGACTACGGCGTAACCCTCTGCTCAGGTTACGCCGTAACCATGGATAAGTAAAAGATTATGAAGAGTTACGGCGTAACTAGTTAATAAATGTTACGCCGTAACTAGTATCCAGGACTATAAATAGACGAAGTTTTCATCCGTTTAAGGCATCTCTCCTTTCCCAAACCTTTCTAGGGTTTGGGGAGATCAAACACAGAAGAAGAATCATGGTTTAGGAGTATGAAGAACGATGTTCTCGTCTACGATTTCCGTTGTATTCGAGTTTAGATTCCATTTATATATTTCTAGGGTTTATATTATGGATTCATGTTATTAAATTAAGTTTACATTTATGTTATTGATCTCCTCTTTATTTCTTTATAGATATTTACTAGTCTTGTCATAGATCGTTAGTCTCGGTAATATTAAAAGCTTGTTAGTATCTAAGGGGCTGAGAAAATTGACCAATTGACCTCAGTCTAACAGGTTGCGAAGTATGGAAGGAATTGGCCATTGTACAACCACTCTTCGTGTGCGAACTGACCAAATGATCACCTATCAAGTGGAGGTATTTAAGAAGCCAAGGGAAATCTAAGTTCCTAACGGCCGGGTTTCCATAGATTAGATCTAGTAGATTTAGCCCCTAATGACTGCTATTAGGTTACCGAATGATCCCGGGTGACCTATTCATCTTCGTGAGGAATCTAAGAACCATAGGCCATGACGAATTGACCAAAGGAGTCTGAAAAAAATTAACCACTATATTGAACCTTTATATTGAGAATCAGTTCTTATTTGTAATCTATATTAAACTTTGCTTTTCTATCTATTTATCCTAAATTATTATGTATGTGTGATTGGAATAATTAAATCTATCTTATCATATCAATATCATATCATTTCTAATCATCTTAGTTCTTTCAAGGTCACAGCTCTCTTAGAACGACACTCGGATTTACCTAAGGCTTTACTTCATCTTATCGGGTTCTCTGCCCGTTAGTATGTGTTTATCCTAAGTTTATCCTAAGTCTATCTAAGTTTAATAAATATTAAAAGTAGGATAAAATAGCACATCAAGGATGCATATAAGTGATGGCCAAAATCCAGTGTCCCCTGAACGTAACGCAAGATACGTTTGAGGGCACCTAAGTGACGTTCCCGTGGATCGTGCATATAAAGAGAAATATGTTGAACTACATAAGATAAATCCGGCCTTGTAAATGGAGGTACTGTAGTCCACTTGCAAGGCTGCGATACAAGGTAGGATCCTGAAGAGGAACACCTTCATGACCCAGTTTAGAATCTGTATGAATTGGGGTCCTAGAAGGGTTACAATTAACCATGTGAGCACACTCACGAAGCTGAAGAGCCTACTTTTGCTGAGACATAAACAAACCTATAGAGTTACAAACAGCAAATATAAAAAGAAAAAAATTAAGTGGTCCTAGATCAGTGGGCATAGATAAGCAAATAAGCAACCTTTGAACTATGTCAAAAATAAATAATGAAGAATCTCACCGACTGTGATAAAATCCGACCCGGGTGGCTAAACCTGTAAAACGCTAAAACCAAGCACGAGGTGCTTGCTTCAGCCCCGGATTGCCTTATTATAGCTTTTTTGATTCGTCGGGTATGCCGGCTAAGAGAACCGCTTCGCTCCTTGCTTGCAAGAGTATAAGCAATCCGTAACATTTTGACCCTATATGAGATAGAACTCTTTCAATTCATGAGAGAAAGTGCTTTAGTAGCGATTTCCCTGTTCTAGGGCAAGACACAAGGAAAAGCACGAGCGAAGCGGTCTGGCTAAACGTGCAATGCCCGTAGGGAGATCTAGCTTATTGGTCTAGTGCTTCTGGGTGCTTGCCAGTTCTGAATGACTTCACTTAGCTTTAAAGACCTTTGCAAAAGAATAATATGATGTGGGTACCTAGAATCAATAAATCCCGGCGGCTGATGCATGTAGAAAGTCTCAGATAAATCATCGTTAAGAAAGGTATTCTTAATGTCAAGTTGATGAACGGGATACTTGCGAGATACAGCAAGGCTAAGAATAGTGCGAATGGTAGTCGGTTTGACAACCGGACTAAACGTCTCATAACAATCAACACCAAGTTGTTGACCGCTTCCATTAACATCCAAACGAGCCTTATAGCGGCTCAAAGTCCTGTCAGCATGAAACTTATGCTTAAATAACCCCATAGATCAGACCATATTAACACTTGTAGGCCTCGGGACAAGAATCCAAGTATCATTTTTAAATAACGCATTATACTCATCATACATATCATTACTCCATTGAGGATCTTTTAGAGCGAGAAGTGGATATTTAGGAATATGAGATATAGATGACGTATGTAAGGATAAATGATAAATGGGTTTGACAATGCCCGATTGAGATCATGTGATCATGCAGTGAGCGCGAGAGGGTTCAGTAATGGGCTGTTGAGAATGAGCCAAGGTGTTGGTTGTCGTGTGCTGATTAATAGGTTGATGCGGATGAGATGGGTTAGGATGTTGTTGTTGGGCCGAAGCTGTTGAGCTGGGGATGAGGTCCAAGAGAGTGGGAGGTATAAGGGGTGATGGTTGGCCTGAGGTGTCCGTTTGGTTGCTGGGTGGCGAAGTGGATTGGGCTTGAGGAATGTTTTGCGCCTGCTGAGTGTTATTAGTAGATTGGGTTTGGTATGGTAGTACGGAGGTATGTAACAAGTGGTTAAATAGGGGATTAGGCATATGTTCTAAAAATATATACGATGGTGGGGAAGTCAGGGTCATAGAGTGGTATGGAAATTGGGTTTCATCAAAGGTGACATGTCTAAAAATAACGATTTTGTTTGTTTCAAGGTTGAGGCAGCAAAAATCGCGATGATAGGCGGGATAGCCCAAGAAGATACACAAGGTTGCACAGGGTGTAAGTTTGTGAGGGGAATATAGGTGTGGGTAACAAAGGCACCCAGATATGCGTAGTCGGGTATAACTGGGTTCTTTTTGAAATAGTCATGTGAATGGGATTTAATTATTGATGGCGGATGAGGGTATAGGGTTAAGGAGATAAGTGTCCATATAAAGGGCCTCTAGCCAAAAGGAGGGGGTAGGTGTGCTTGAAAACGTAGAGTGCGTATGACGTTGTTTATGCTTTAAATCATTCGTTCGGCCTTGCCATTTTGTTGAGAGGTTTTGAAGCAAAAGACCGTAGCATTTCATCACCGGGATGACTGAGACGTTGATGCCAAGTGGAGGAACTTGTGAAGACTAAAGCAGTAGGGATAGTTGACAGCTTGGTAACTGGATAAAGATTTCCTGGGTTGTAACATCGTAGGAGGATAAGGCGAGTCAAGAAATCCTTCACAGAAAAAACTAAAGCGTCAAACTCAATAGTGCAATTATTATCCCTAGTAAACTGACAAACAGAAATGATATTTTTAGTAATATTAGGTGTAACACCCCGCCTTATCAGACCACAATATTGTCCGCTTTGCCCGCAGGCTCACGGCTTTGTTTTTGTGGCCTCATTTGAAGACTTCCCAACAGGTCACCCAAGCTAGTACTACTTTCACATGAGCACGCTTAACTGCCAGTTCCTAAGAACTCCACTCGCAGTAGACCACAAAACGCGTTGTGTCATTGTAAGGCGAATGTTATCTTATGAGCCCATCATCTCTCCAGGCCACAGCCGATGTGGGATTTTCCTAGGGTGTTACAATCATCCCCCTTAGGGACTTATCGTCCTCGATGAGGTTTGCTCTACCATCCCGAACGGCTCAGGAGTGGCTCTGATACCACTTGTAACACCCCCGCCTTATCAAACCACAATATTGTCCGCTTTGCCCGCAGACTCACGGCTTTGTTTTTGTGGCCTCATTTGAAGACTTCCCAGCAGGTCACCCAAGCTAGTACTACTTTCACATGAGCACGCTTAACTGCCAGTTCCTAAGAACTCCACTCACAGTAGACCACAAAACGCGTTGTGTCATTGTAAGGCGAATGTTATCTTATGAGCCCAGCATGTCTCCAGGCCACAGCCGATGTGGGATTTGCCTAGGGTGTTACAATAGGAGTGACAAGAACATTATGAAGGTATATAGGGCAATGAAGAGACGAAACAATGCTATGTCCGGTGTTGGTGACGGGAATAGAATTACCGTCACCAAAGTATACAGATGGGTATAAACATTTATTAAAAATGATACTTAAATTACTTGCATTAGAATTTAAATAAGATGATGCACCTGTATCCATGTTCCATGTTGGGTCTTGCAAAGTCATAGTGCTAAAAGCACGAGGGAGTGAAGTAGCTTGAGACGGGTGCAAAGCTGGTGCGGATCTTGAGGATTCCTGAACTGTTGAGATTGGACTGCTGATAAGGTACAGTAAATGTGGCCTGTTGTGGCTGGTAGTGAGCCACAAATTCTTGCTGCCCCATTTGAGGTTGTTGTTGTGATGCGTATAGTGGGATAACAAAAGAAACATGGTTGGCATTTTGGGCTATCCTATTAGAATAGATAGGTTGTTGTTGGGCCATACGTGATAGGTAATTACCTAATGAAGCGCACGAGCCACTATTTTGGTTTATTGGTGAAAAGGACATGCAATTATGAGGATTTCCCATATTTTTTTAGAAGCCAACCCAGCTCGGTTTCTATGGTCATGAATAAACTTTCATCGACGCCAAACTTACACGTTCCTTTATTAAAATGGTTGCATAATTGTGGTAAATTTGGTGACTTATTAGATTGAGAGTTTGTGTTACCTTGGGTACCGATGAATTTGTGGCCACAAGAATATTAGGTGAAAATGAGCTACTATCAAAAGTAGAGGTAGACCCAGCTATTAACGAATAAGTGGTTGTGATACCATATTAGGAGGGGGAGAGGTTCTTCGGTTAGTGCAAAACATTTGGTCATACATGCGGTTAATGGTCTTGATTCTCGGTTTGCCACTATTGTAAAATTATTCTTTGACAATAGATGGGAATTATATTTTCCTTAATTTGCATTAATCCTCATCAACCATATATACGATTACAATGAGTAACTACTAGAACTAACACATGGGATTAGTCCTTTAACTTACAAATAGGCCTATATCACAAATTATAAATAAGGCTATACAAATATCAACTAATACATTACATTTCATTGCAATTTGCTCAATAAGGTAAGTTTCTACAATGTAAAATAAGCTGTAGATGCTCACTTAGAGTACCCTAACTACAGGGATGACCCTCTCTAGTGAGAAGCTTCTTATTGATGACATATAATCTAGTAAGTAATGAGAGCATGTAGCCAAAATAAAGTATATTGTCAGCAAAAATGTGGAATTCTGTCACTTCTGCATAATTAGTGACCAACACTAATTAGTGGTCAATAAGATACATTAAAAATAACTATTTTTACATTTTCTTATTTGTTAAATAGAGTATTATCCTTAATAGAAGTATCTAGAAAATGGTATTATTACATAATCAAACCAATGTGTCAGTACATGAATATATACTAAACAATGCTAAGTAAATGCGCTAAGCCCTAACACACATCAAACGAACCTAAGTTAATATATCTTCCAACATCCTCCATAATCTGAGTTGGATAAGATTGAACACTGGCGCAAAAATCCTCAAACAATGCAGATGGAAAACCCTTGGTGAACATGTCGGCATACTAATAATGAGATAGAATATTTAGCACCCGAACTTCACCAACGGAACAATGCAGGAGGAGATGGTTATTGCTATTCCTAATGTGGAAGATGATGGAGAGCTTCTTCACACGGTGAGGGTGGAGTACGAATGGGAACCACCTAGATGTGGTGTATGTAGGATATTTGGGCATGATGATATGTTATGTCCAAAACGGGTTGTTGGAAAACCAAAGTACGATGGTTTCCAATAGCCTCCTAGACAGACTTCTCATGTTACTAATGTTGGATCTAAGTTTTAGTTTAAAACTAAGAAACAAGTTTAGTAAGCCGTCTCTAATAAGAATGGTGCTAGTTCAAGTGGTACGAAAAATAATTATGATGTCGAGACGACCTCAGCTAATCCTTTTGATGCGCTATATTCGATTGAGAAAGATAATGAGCTTGTACCAAATGAAGGGTCGTTAAATTCAGGTAAGAAAGTTGTCAAAAATGTGGCTGGTACGACAACTGGTAGTCTAAGTGCTACACCTTTGGTTGCAAAGATTAATGGACTGGAAAGCTAGATGCATGACGGGAAGCTTGTGCTAGTGGGAAGCCGCTAAAACCTTGTAAATCAACGCTTCCTAGTTCTTCTACCATGGCTTCTAAAAAGGTTGTTGAATCGGTTAATGAGGATACTGATAGTGAAGTGTTTGAGGTATGTGGAAAACTAGAATGGAGGGTTGAATAGTTTTACCATTTTTATGGTCTTTATGTTTATGTGAAATCAACCAAAGTAACAATAAGTATAATGCACAAAAAAGGATACAAACGATCAAACCAAAACATAGGAGTTTTAGTGGTTCGATCTACGAGGACTCTTTTTGCTTGCCTTACTCCACTCCCTGAGTCTCCAAATCGAGAGTATTCTTAACTAATCAATAAGCTCCTTTATCCAGTGGAGAAAAACTTTACACGTCGCTTACATAATATTTCCGACACAAAGCTAGATGTCGAGTTCTTTTACAAGGGTACAACCACTCCTGTCACACTACGTATTTTGAGTACTAAAATACTAACCGATCACTATGGAAATTTATGATGGTTTGGTATAAACAATGATGTATGAACAATTATAATACACACTTGTGATGAACAAACAAGACTTGCAACTTTTTGTTGAAGCTGATAAGTCTTTAATGATGCTTTGATCTTCTTGATAATTAAGAAGCTCACAAAGATGAATATGAATGAGTTGGTTACAAGTATAATAAGTAGGAAAGAATATACAATATTTATGTATGTAAGTGTGTGTAAAACAACTAAGTTTGGCTTGCTATTTATAGGCAAAAAGCCACTACAGGCCACGGATCCGACGGAACCAATAAATTGGTTCCATCCGTGTACCATTTTGGTTCCGTATGTCCCTGACATGGGATCTTCCAAAATCTTGCAAATCTAGTTCATATCTTTCCAAAATATTCTTTATGATCCTAACAGATGTGATATCTCAGATAATCTTAGAGTAAGATGATCTATGTAATGATGTAAAAATGCATTTACATTTTGATTAAAAGATTTAACAAAGTAAACTTCTAAAATATAAATAGTAGCTAGCTAAGTGATGTTAATTAAGAAGTAACTTAAATTTAAATGTATTTTAAAGAAAAACTTTGTAGCTATATCTAAAAGACATGACAAAATTTATACTTTGCTAAAATAAAGTTTATTATTTTTGTTAAGAAAATATAGCAAAGATCGTAAAATATAAATAACATTTTTAGACGATATTTGTGTTAACAATCTCCCCCTTTTTGTTGAGGACAAAACATAAAATTTATTTTTAAGCAATGAGATAAAAGGGTGCAAGTATTTTAAAAATATAGATTTTAAACTCATTTAGACTTTTTAAATTTTAAAATTGTAAATTTGAGTTTGATATTTCTCCCCCTTTTTTGTCGAAACAAATGGAAGAGAAGCGTAGTGGAATCGTGTGCTCCCCCTTGGCCAATACTCCCCCTTGTTTGGGTGCCAAGTATGAGATTCATGGATTTTGAAAGCTACAAAACAAGAGTAAGTGAAAATTAATCCAAAACAAGTGTATGAAGTAATGCATATATGAAACATAAGTAACAAGATAACAACCATCCCACAAGAATAATAAAACATCATACATTATGTAAAATTCCATTATGACTAATGTCACAATGAGGAGACAATAATAATGATGATTAAGGAAAATGCAAAATAAAAAAATAGCTTAGAAAGAAGATTCTTAGAGAAATTAAGATAGTCCTAATAGATTTGGACTTATTACATCATCCATCCTAATGTAAACTATTGTGGTGGAGGATGGGAGAGAGCATGAGACGCTCAAGGATGTGAGTGAGAATGAACCTCATTTCATCTTGAAGTTCATGAACCATTATACGGGTTCTCTCACTAATCCTAGCGGTTCTTTCACGATCCGTACATCCATGATTAAGGTCTTGTGATATAGCATGATTGTGAGGTGGTAGTTGTTCATTGGTTGGTTGAGAGGTTGTATGTTTTGGTTGTTCCACGGTTGATGATAGTAGGACGGTTTGGAGATTCATGGCCTTTTGAAGGTGGGAGCCCACCATGTGTGAGAATGCATAGAGGCCATTGAGGTCGTTGGTGAATTATTGTTGAGATTGAGGAGAATCAATCCACATTGATTCAACAATTTTCGGATAAGTAGGGAAAAAGGATTGAGATTGTTGTGGTTGAGGTTCGTCATGGAAAAACTCATTGGGTATAATGATGCCTGAGGTGGTTCGTGAGCAATTCGCTCAATGGAGGCAAATAATGGTAGAGGTGTGGATTGATTGATCGTGGTGGTAAGTAATCCAAACTTCCCATAAATGGATGAGGAGATGTGGGTGGTGTAGCAAAGAGTTCAATAGGTTGAATTTTTGGAGACTTTGGTGGTGATGGTGATTTTGGTAGTTGTGATGGAGCCGGTGGTGGTGTGGTTGCCACTGGAGTTTTGGTTGGATGTGGAGTTATAACAATGATTGGAGATCGCTGTTGAGGTCTAGGAGTGCTTAGGTTGATGACATTGTCATCATGAATGGGAGAGTATATGTTGATTGGTGACTCATCAGAGGATGAGGAATTTAAGTTGATGAAGCAAAATGGTTTGACACTAATTCTAGTTGTTCTTCTTGGTGGCCTAAAGGTGATGAGTTTGTGGATTTTTTCATTGTGAATTTGCTTGAATGTTGCAGAGATTTGCAGGAGGTTGTGTTGGGAATTAAACGTAGCAGTACTAATAGACTTAGTACTGCCAAGCATACAAACGGGACTGCTGAAGATAACACTAGCAGTACTAACTGACTTGTTACTGCTAGTACATATAGTTTGTACTGCATATTTGATATGTACGCGTTTTGTATTTATAGAATAGATATTTTATATCTTATAAGATTATACAGTGATAGTTATCTTGTAAATGACTCTTTGTGTTATAAAAGGAGATCCTAGGTTTGCAGTTTTATATATCTCTTTTGTTAAGCTTCAAGGTTGTAAACCCTAGTGATAAGTTGAGATCACTCGTATTATTATCAATAATAATATTGAAGCGTTTTGTTAATTCATTGTTCACTGTTCCATTCATTCATATACATCAAACACATTTGTATTCTAAAAGTACTAAGTAGTACATTTTGCACACTACTTGGTATACCCTCAAAGTATCTATAACACAAGTCTCAAGAGTGTTTAGATCCTCACAAGTGGTATCAGTACCTTGGTTTCTGATACTTTAATTTAGAAGACACATACCTAATCACTTTGTTTTCCCAATCAAAACTCATGGACATGGAATCGTTGCTGCTAAGTTACCAGTACTCAAACAGAATGAGTATGAAATATGGAGGCTCGGGATTGAGCAATACTTCTTGATATTGGATTATAATCTCTAGGAGATTATAGAGAATGGAGACTCCTTTGTTCCTACACTAAGTGAAACAGTCCTTGATGGCAAGACTGTTACTAAGCTTAGTACATGTCCCCTTACAACAAAGGAGAAACTTAAAAGGAGGAATGATCTTGAAGAAAGAAGCTTGTTGCTGATGGCCATTCCCAATGACCATGTTCTGTCTTTCAGTCATTACAAGACAGCTAAAACCTTTTTTAAGGCTATTTTCACAACATTTGGTGGTAATGATGCCACCAAGAAAACTCAAAAGGTTTTATTGAAGCAGCAATTGGAGAACTTAACTACAACCAGTAATGAATCTATTGATCACTTGTTCAACAGACTGCAGAAATTAGTCAGCCAACTAACTATTTTGGGTGTCAATGTTCCCCAAGAAGACCTAAACTCTAGGTTTCTAAGAAGTTTTCCTATAGAATACCGGATGCATGTGGTTGTCTAGAAGAACAAGCCAGAAATTGATACCAAGAAGCTAAGTGACTTATACAACAATTTCAAAATTGTTGAATAGGAGATTAAAAAATCTAGAGGCACAAGCTTGAGTTCATGGAATATGGCATTTTTATCTGCTCAAACCAACGTCAGTTCTGAAGATGATGAGGACTCCGAAGTTAGTACTGCTAACCTTCATTGGTACTGCTAGTTCAAAATCTAGTCCTGCTGGTATTGGCGATTCAACATTCTATGCTTTCTTATCTAGCCAAGCAAGTGGATCTTCACTCTCTCATGAAGACCTTGAGCAAATAGACAATGATGACCTTGAAGAGATGGACATCAAGTGGAATGTTGCTTTGCTAAGCATGAGGGCAAAGAAGTTTTAGAAGAGAACTGGGAAGAAGATCACTATAGCTGGTGATGATACTGATGGATTTGATAAATCTAAGGTGGAGTGCTTCAAATGCCATAAGATGGGGCATTTTGCCAAAGAGTGTAGAAAGCCAAAGTCTCAGGATTATAAGTGCAGATGGAATAAAGGCAGTGGGAAGAAGACTGTGGACAACTAGAATGGGAGTTGAATAGTTTTACCATTTTAAAATCTTATTTGACACTTTATTGTGAGATCAATCTTTATAGATAAATGATATGTTAGTGAAGAATGAATAATATGCAAGCAATAGATAGTAAGTATGGAAAGAAACAATTAAACCATGACACGGTTGTTTATAGTGGATCGGTCTACAAGAAATCTTTTTTCTTGTCCTACTCCACTCCCCAAGTCTCCAACTAGAGAGTTATCTTCACTAATAACAAGCTCCCCTAACCGGCAGAGAAAACCTTTACACGTCGCTTACATAATATTTCTGACACAAAGCTAGATGTCGAGTTCTTTTACAAGGGTACAACCACTCCCAACACACTATGTATTTTGAGGACTAAAATACTAACCACTCACACTCAGAGGTTTAAGTTGGTTTGGTACAACAACGATATATGAACAATAATGGATCACACAACAACAAAACAAACAATCCTTCCAACTAATTGTTGAAGCTTGATTATGCCTTTTTTTGCTACAAAATATGATCACTAAAATGAAATGAAACTGAGTTGGATGTACTAGAATGAGAGAATGTATGTGTTTTATGCTAATGAGGGATGAGAAAACAACTTGGGTTGGCTTGCTATTTATAGGCCAATTATTCAGCAAGACCACGGACTGGACGGAACCAAAAAAAGGGTTCCGCCCTTGTTATCTTTTGGTTCCGCCAGTCTGACAGTGAAGATCCCAAAAAATCTTTCCAAGATCACCCAAATCTCTCCAAGATTATGCAAGATATGATGAGTGAATATCTAAACAAAATATTCTATGAAATCTCCTAAAGATTTCCAATGTGATGCAAGCCATGATGTAATATGTGTTTTTCCATTTTAGAATTAATATGTTATATAAGTAAATACTCATGTAATGTTATGTTTAAGAAACTAAACATATTTGTTCTAAAAATGTTGATACTCATTATAGTGTAGAAGGATATCAATGTTAATCGATAGATAGCTAACCAAAATGCGATAATATGTAAATGCTTAAGTGATGAAGACTTTATTTACGAAAAGCCTGTTTTAATGTCTATTAATCTTGACAAGCTTTGTACTTTACAAAAATGAAATTTACTTTTGTCGTTAACAAAACAAGGTAAAGATCATGAAATATAAATAATGTTTTAGGACGATATTTGTATTAACAATCTCCCTCTTTTTGTTGAGGATAAAACATAAATTTTATTTTTATCAAAGATGTAAAGATGTACAAGAATTATAAAAACATGAGATTAATTTGAAATTGAAAGAACTAGTTATTCAGATAAAGTTGACAATCAAAAGATTATTTTATCTTATGACTAGTTTATCTAATATTTGGTCTTCTTCAATTTTGACTTTCGAAAGTCAAAGTATGTTGTTGACCTTTTGAAAGTCAATGGTCAAGTTCAATAATATTCTCCCCATTTTTGTCAAAACAAAAAGAAGAGGCGAGGCGGAAAATGCAATGAGCCCGAGCCAATTCTCCCCCTTGGTTAATGCTCCCCCTTAATTGGGTGCCAATAGAAAGATACATGGATTTTGAAAAGCTACAAAAGAAATGTTAGTAACATTCATCATCATAAGTATACAAGTAATTCCAACCAACAAGTAATTACCAACAACAATATAATAAACATCATTCATTAGTTAAAATTTTTATGACTTATAAGTCATAAAATGGAATATAATGGGGATGTTGATACATAAATGAAATCCTAAAAATTAGAAAAATAACTTAAACAAAAAAATCCTAAAAAAATAAAAAAAATAACTTAGAAATTAAAAAGTCCTAAATATAAAGCAAGAACCATCCTATTGAGGAGGGGGATGAGAAAGAGCGTTAATACGCTCAAGGATATGATTGAGGATGAACCTTATCTCATCTTGTTATTCATGGACCATGATTCGGGTCCTTTCACTAAGACGGGCGGTGCGCTCACAATGGGAGCAACCATGTCGAGGTAGGAGAGTAGGATCATTTTTAGGTGGTGAAATATTGGTGGAAGTGTTGTTGGTATTGATGGAGTGATGAGGGAGGAAAGTGTTGGATCAATCCCAGATAGATCTTACGAGCCTTAATAAAAGTATAGTCAACCTGTGTAATCACAAGAAAACTATGGAGAACCTTTACTAAACTTATGTTTACGCGGAATATAAACACAAGAATCATGAAGACAATAAACACAAAAGACTTGATCATCTATGGATCTATATTGAATTACTAATAATGTTATTGACAAGTGTGCATCAAACCTAGCCGCTGGTTTCTTTTATACTATTAAGAAACCCTAATTCAGCAGCTTGCAAAACACGTAAAAGATATGCATTATCTATACCTAATTTAACTCATGCATATCCTAACTAAATTCTAATAATACGGAAACTACATATCCGCAGAAACAATATTAACTATCAGTAGAAACTGCACTATCCGCAGTAACTACACTATCAGCAGAAACACTAAAGTTATCAGCAGGAACCTTTATCAGCAGGAACCTACTATTACAAAATTCCTAACAATCCTCCCCTAAACTTGAATTTGACCTTGTTAACTTCAAGTTTCCAGATAGATCTTTAACGTGCAAGAGGATTGAAGACCACAACAACTGAAGCACAAGAATGAACCAGCAGCAAAACCTAGTACCACCAGTATCATCATGAACGCACAAAGACCCATCAGCAGCTCCTATGTAGCAGCAACAGAACCCAATCAACAACAGTAACCTGAGTAGATTTGATGAGCCTTTAACAAGTAGCTACTCACTCTTGGGCTAGCTGGTTCTTGAGTGGAATCATGACATCACCCTGGTGAACCAATAACCAGTCCAACACTTAGAACATGAATCAATGGTGTGTTGGAGAATCCTAATGGTTTTTGGCAAACCATCACAGCCATCAACGGATTTGATTTGTGTTTACCTGAAGCCGTGAACTCAGGACTAGTCATGGTGTTCCACTGCCTTTACTACAAGCCATGAACTTGTAGGCTAGCCAACTCTTCATCTATGAGGACATGGTGAGTTGAACACCATACAACTTATTGGCAAGTTGTCAACCTTCCAACGGATTTGAGGTCTCTTTACCAGAGCCGTTTGCTCATGGAGTAGCCAATGTTTGGTGTGTGAGACTAGGGTACATTGATAGACCCTCTGATTTTTAGTAAATCAGCAACTATCAACGGATTTAAGAATACTTACTAGAGCCGTACCCCCATAGCAAGTTAACCCTTTGTCAATGAAGACATGGTTAGTTAAAAACCATATATGAGACACCATTGTACAACAAGATCCTCAAAGAAGAAAGTAAGTTATCACATAATATATAAAAAGTTTTTTTTTTTTTTTTTTTTTTTTTTTTTTTTTTTTTTTTTTTAACACAAATAAAATAGAAAAATGAAGAATATAGAACAAAAAATATATATAACAATATACCAGACTTCAAGCGGAAGAATCAGCAGATGCAGCAATTAGTTTATCCTTCACATGTTTGACTAACTGCTCTGCATTTACCATATCATTTCCAACAGGAGCAGTAGAGAAACCAACTTCTTTTTCAGCATTTGCTCTAGCAAAGGTACATACAAAGGGTAGTCTTGATCTGAAAACATATAAACATAAACCCCAAACCAGGTCTGCACCACATGAACACTAGACAATGGATAAAATGTCCAACCATAAACCTTCTACTAATCCTGACCTTTCCAAATCTTAAATCTTGCACCATCCTGATATGTAGAATCAAACAAAACTTGAAGATCACCCAACAACATTAAACGAGCACCTGTTGCTGTATGAGATTCAAAATGTTTTGACACCATTCCATAAAGTGCAATAAGATCTTGTCTGTCCAAGAAATTTAGGATCTCAGTAAGAAAAGTAAAATGTCTGACAGACCCATCTTTGCAATACACAGAGTTACGTGCACCCAAACCACCAAGACCAGTAGGTGTGAGTTCCCATCTCACAAACATGGACCAGACTACTGGCTCCTCATCAAAGTCATCCTACACAAAATCCTTTATAAACGAACTCTAAAGAGCCTGAAGATCAAGAGAACCACCCTTCTTTCTTGCGATACTCTTCTGTCTTCGTCCAGAAATGGAAGAAGGAGAAGAAGTAGCAGACATATCAACAGTTGCGACCTCAGGGGGAACAACCTCCTCCTTGTCAGGGGGAACCACTGGTGGATTTTGAGTAGAATCAGAAACGAACACATGTGTTGGAGCAGTAGTAGAAGAAGCCTTTCCTTCATCAGTAGAAACTGATGTTGCCCCTTCAGCAGAGACATAAACAGGAACTTCAGCAGAAGACTTTGGAGTATCCTCTGAGGGAAAATGCTGATCTATATCTCCTAGAGTCTCTTCAGCAGAAACTGGAGCATTATCAGAAGCATCAGCTGTCTTTAATCTTTTAGGATCAGATCCTTCCAAAAGAGATGAAGAACGTTTCAATCGGTCATAAGGATGGATGCCATCTTTCTCTAACCTCATAAGAATCTTATTATACTCTATGACCAACTTATCATGTGGCAGAGATTTCACAAAAGTCATAGTCCATCCATTATTGTAGACAGCAGAACTTGTATTCTTCACAAATTCTCTTATATGTATCCTCTTTTCAGCTTGAGAAAGAGGTTTATCCCTTTTAGCTTTAGCCTTGCGCTCTGCATCTGCTTTCCTTCTCTGTCTAACCAAATCAAGAATATCCCCAACATAATTCTAAGAATCAAATGCGTCACCCAATATAGATTGTGCTAGAGATGGATTGGTAGTGACATTATCCTCAAATTGTTTCCAAGTTGTATCTGAGAATTATAGAGAAAGAGAATCAAGTTCTTTCTTTCTCTGTGGAGTGATATCAGGAACTGTATGAGACTGACTCAGAAACTCTGCATCATAAGTAGTCTTTTCCTTCTTAGCTACTTCACTATCACCTTGTGCAATCTCATGAAGTCTAAGAAGTCTAGCTTGCTATGCCTTAAATGCATCAGAGTCCATATGCTCATCTAGAATTTTACCCTTTCCCTTATCAACCTGAGAAGCAGGCATGGGATCAACCTTACCAGAAGAAACCTTAGGATCAGAAGGAATGGGCTCTGGAACCTCAGAAGCAATAGAGGAAGTGTCAGCAGATACATGCTTGTCAAAAGTATTAGGCTTATCAGAAGGAACACGATTCTCAGCATCATCAGAATTCTCCTTATCCTTAGCAACCTTATCAGTAGAAACAAATTCAGGAGTAATTTGCACATGATCAGCAGCACCAGAAGTATCAGGAGAATCCACCATATTAGTCTTGAGGACATTTGGATTGAGATAACTCCTCTTTCCATCCCTCCTTCTATGAAACACTTGAACTTCTGGATCTTTCTGAGCTTGTGTCTCTCCCAATGAAACAGAAGCCAAAAAATATAAAGCCTCCAGATCAATATTTGTCCTCTCAGCATCCTGCTCCTCCTCTGAATCAGATACTGCTACTTTGCTTCTCCATTTGTTGAGCCTAACCTCTAAATCTGTCACCCTCTTCAGCAACTTAACCAAAGCCCCACCAAGAGTCTGCTTAGTCTCTTTAAGCTCATCTCTTGTTTCTATGAGTTGAGCCTCCAAATCATCAACCTTGTTAGAATACCTATCAAGTAAGCTAGACATATTCATTAGTATATCAGAATCCTCAGGATTGCCTGAGGTATTGGGAGCTTCATTGGACCTGGGAGGAGACCCATAATAGTCATCACCAAAATGGGTGTCATCCTTAAAATCATGCCTAGGAGTACTAGAAGGTTGGATAACAGGTCGGTCAAGATTGACCTCATTCTCAACAGGAAATTGTACCAGTGATGCAGAGGCAACAACTGGCTCCTCAGGAGCAATCACCCTTGGTGATGGTGGGGCAACAGGTGGAGGAGATGGGGGTAGCTGGTCAACGGTGGCAACTGGTGCAGAAGCACCAGCAACAACATTGCCACCAGGCAACATAGAAGGTAACAGAGGTCTGTGTTCTCAAGCAAAATTTGTTTTCATTGTTGCAAACAATTTAGCAGTTAATTTACTTATTGCCTTTGGAGTTTTATCAGAGGGTTCAAAGCATAAAATCATTTGAAGGAATCTAGGATACATTAGAAATTTATGTTTTGTATCCTTGATATTTCTAAGCATTTCCTCAAAGATATATTTTGAAAAATTATAAGATCTCCCCTAAGCCAAAAAAATAACAGCATTAGCAATAGAGCTAGAGAACTAATCCCAACCCCCAGATTTAGGACTAAGACACTGAAGGAGAGTATGTACCCAAAACCTCCATTTAGGGCAACATTTATTTTTATACCAAATGAATTTCCCATTAGTGGGATACCCAATGTTTGCTAAACCAGTGATAATTTCATCCCTATTATTTTCAAACACACCTCTTTCATCGTGCAATTGTAACTGAGTTCTAATGAGAGACTCAGTTATCACAACCTCTTCTCCATCAATGGTAGCCATAATCTCCTTGGTTTGACCATTTGGAGATCGCTCAAGAGAAGTGGACCAAAATTGCTTGACTAAAGAGTCATAAACAACTGATGGAGAGTGAGTTAGACCATACATGATCTTTGAGCGCAGAAGGAGATCAATCATGGAATCATACAAATCACTCCCTTTGGCATGTTCGAAGAACGCAACTTTATTATGATCTCCTTTGTAATCGAGTGTTGCCATTGATGCAGATTGAGAAGATTGAGGATGAGTTGGATTCAAATTGAGAGGGAATTGTGTGATTAATTTATGGGATACTTCTGATTGACTATTTAAATGAGTTACCAAAAATAGCCATTTAAATTGGCAACTAACTCAGACCGAATCTTTGATCAATTTTGACTTTAATTAACCCAAAGATAAATTCCCAAAATATCAATACCAGCAGCAATGAAAAGTCAAACAGCAGAAACCAATTAACTTATGTCCGCAGCTACCAATTCAATGCTGCCAACAGAATCCACAACCCATCCGTAGAAACCATCATGCTAATAGAGGGAATGGAGAAGGAATCAATAACAGTGTATCTACAGTCTCCAATCAGAACCTTTAACGATACAAATTCCAACCATCAATTACAACCATAAATACTACCGACCTAAGATTCCATTATGTCTATATAACCATCCCCTTGCCTTATCATTCATACAACCCACATAACTCTAACAGCAGAGACGATTACCAACCAAATCATCATGAACAAATCTCCAAATCATCCCATCGAGATATCTTCATCTGACAGTGAACCATCCCATAATGGATGGTTAAACTATTTTCCCCCTGGTGAATCAAACAGTGTGACATACATATCCAGAGAACCTCCTCACAAGTCACCATTTGCATACACTTCTTCAGAAGAGGATCTGCCCAATCCTCCTTCACATGTGGAGTTGGAAGTATCCAGCTCTGAGCTTAATGCTATGAATGCAGATACTAATGAGGAGAATGATCCAACTTACAGGCCAATCAATGTTTCTCCTCTTGCTGCTGCACCACCAGGCCCTTTAGCTCCAAGACCTGAAAAGAGAGCTACAGTGCTTGGTATAGCTGCAAAACCAATGTGGTCATTCAACAACACATGGGGAAAGGAGCATCAAAGGATGCCTGAGTGGGGAAATAGGAGGCCTGAGAAGAAGCCTTGAAGATGGAAGCTGGAGTCTGGAGTCTGGGGATGTCTTTGTTGAAGCTTGTTAGGGTTGTGTCTTAATGTAATCAGTAGCAATGTTTAAGAAGTCTTGTATGGTGATACTGCATCTCAGAATGCAGTTTGTTTTTATGAATAAAAGACTTTGGTAGATTAATCTTTTGTTATCTGTTGCCACTGGTTGTTTGTTTGATACTTGATCTACAAGATGGTTAGTAGAACACAGAACATACAAACCAAATATATACAAAAATATACACAAAAGATGCAAAAGTATACAACATAAATCCTCCCCTTAGGCATAATCCTCCCTTCAAACACAACAATCAGGGGTTGATCATGCCTATATGGACAACCAAATATTGAAATCGTGGACCATCAAAAGCTTTTGTCAACAAATCAACTACATTTTCATCTGTATGGATTTTAACCACTTGAATAGGGTGTTTTTCATAAGCATCTCTGATAAAGTGGTGTCTAATTTCTATGTGCTTAGTTCTTTGATGAAAAACAGGATTTTTAACAATGCAGATTGTACTTTGGTTGTCTATAAAGATTTTAGTGTTCATAAAATTGAACCCATAATCCAACAACTGATTCCGAATCCAAAGTACCTGACCATAACAACTAGCAGCAACATATTCCGCTTTAGTAGAAGATGTAGCCACTATGGTCTGATTCTTGCTTTGCCAGGAGATTAATCTCCTTCCCAGAAACTGACAACCCCTAGTAGTAGATTTTCTATCAAAGTTTGAACCAGCATAGTCACTATCACTATAAGCCTCCAACTCAAATGGAGATTCTCTAGGATACCAAAGACCTAACTTAGGTTGACCCTTGAGGTACTTGAAAATCTTCTTGACAGCAGTCAAATTGGAAGTCAAAGGAGTACCTGATGCCTAGAACAAGCACTGACTGCAAACATAATATCAGGCCTAGAAGCAGTCAAGTACATGAGTGAACCAATCATTGATCTATAGAGATGAACATTAACAGCAGGATCTGGTTCATTATTTGACTTAGGTTTGGGTGCTTCATAAGGAGTAGTTGCAGTCCTAACTAGTTCCATATCAAACTTCTTGAGGATGTCATGTACATATTTCTCTTGATGAATGAAAATACCATCTGATTTCTGCTGTACTTGAAGGCCCAAAAAGAATGTAAGCTCACCCATTACACTCATCTCAAACTCACGTTTCATCAACTCCTCAAATTCCCTGCACCAAGCTTCTTTGGTAGACCCAAATATAATGTCATGCACATATACTTGAACAAGAATGATATCTCTGGAGTTCTTCTTGATAAAGAGAGTCTTATCAATGGCACCTCTCCTATATCCAAGTTTCAGCAGGAACGAAGAGAGCCTAGCATACCAAGCCCTAGGTGCCTGATGAAGACCATAGAGTGCCTTAACCATTTTGTAGACCATATATGGATTGTGAGGGTCTACAAATCCCTTGGGCTGAGTGACATACACTTCTTCTTCAATTTCACCATATAAGAAAGCACTTTTTACATCCATCTAATATAGCATGAAGCCCATGTAGGAAGCAAATGCCAAGAAGAGTTTGATAGCTTCTACTATAGCAACAGGTGCAAAAACCTCATCATAATCAATCCCCTCTTCTTGTCTGTGACCTTGGGCAACCAACCTAGCCTTATTTCTTACCACAATCCCCCTTGCATCCCTCTTACATTTCAAAATCCACTTTGTCCCAATGGCATACTTGCCAGGAGGCAACTGAACAAGCTCCCACACATTTTGATTTAAGAATTGTTGCATTTCTTCTTGCGTAGCAGCCACCCAATCATCATCTGCCAAAGCCTGTGCAACATTGGTAGGTTCAACTTGAGAGAGGAAACAAGCAAATAGACAATGATGATAGTCTAAATGATTGTTCCTATGTTGATCCTGAATGTAACTGAGAAATGCAGATTCACCAAAATCTGACTTCTTCACCCGGCTTCTAGTTTGCACAGATGAAGTAGGATCACCAATAATTAGAAATTGTGGATGGACTGTATTAATCCTCTTTGTGACATTAGGACTAACATCAAAGGATGTGGCCAGATTAGTAAGAGTAGGACGAAAGTCATCATCATAGGAAGAAGAATCAAAAATGCCAGTTCTTGATAACTGATGAATGCCATCCACTTCAGAACTTGAATGTTGTGAATTGGCTAAGTCAGATGGACTAGGAAATCTGGTGGGAGAATCATCTAAACCCAAAGTATCAACAGATGGAGTAGTGGAGGGAACCACAGGAACAGCAGCACTAGCAGAAGGAACAGGAACACGACCAGAAGAATCACCTTCAGCAGCAACTGAGCCATTACCAGAAGGATCAGACACATTATCAGCAGGAACAGATACATTATCAGCAGCATCAAACTTCCTGCGGGCTTCAATAGTTGCCTACCTTAAGAGTTCCTTTGTTTCTTCAGAGAATTCATAACCATAATTTTTAGCATCATCCTTTGCTGCATGCTCTTGGCGTTGAAGCTTCACAAGCTCTTCTGCATACCCTAAATCACTTGAAGCTACATCAGAAGAAGCTGTATCCTTGGTACCTGAAAAGTGGTTAGTAGGAAAAGAAGGAACAACAATACGTTGTTCATCACACTCTGAATCTGACTCATCATCTGAGGAAGCTGCAATGTTAGTTTGAGTATCATGTGGTTCTGCCGAAAGATTAGATTTATAACGAGTGTAGCCTAAGTGGTCAGTTAAGTAGTCAAGATCAAAGTACCAATCTTGACCTGCTCCCTGATCATTTAGCTTGTCTTCCATAAATCTCATATTCAGTGTCTCTTCAATCCTCTTTGTAGAGATGTTATACACCATGTAAACCTTACTATGAGCGGAATAGCCTACTCTAAAACCCTCATCAGCTTTCCCTTCAAATTTGCCCAAATGATCACTGTGTTAAGGATGGTCACATGACAACCAAAAGGCTTAAGGTAGCTTATGGTAGGAATCTTTCCAGAAAAAAGTTCATAAGGTGTCTTATTGTGAGGATGAGTTATCAATACCCTATTCAAAACATAGCAGGAAGTGCTGACTGCTTCAGTTTAGAACATGGTGGGTAACTTTAAATCTGTAAGCATAGATCTTGCTTCTTCAATCAGGGTTCTATTCTTCCTTTCAGCAACTGCATTTTGTTGTGGAGTCCTGGCATTGCTATAATCCCTTTTTATCCCCTTGGTAGCACAGAGCTCAATTAATTTTGCATTCTTGAACTCTGTCCCATTGTAACACTGAATGGCTTTAACCTTTTTATTCAACTGATTCTCAACCAAAGCAATAAAGTCTTGAAGAAGCTGAAATGTTTCATCCTTAGTCCCCAAGAAGAATGCCCAGCAATACCTACTTTAGTCATCAGTAACCACCAAAAAATAGTACTTGTGATCAATGCTTCTGATAGATGTAGGACCAAAAAGGTCCATGTGCAGAAGCTGCAAATGCTCTGAGATAGTGATGACAGCAGTAATAGATTTGTAGGAGGCCTTGTGCTGCTTCCCCTTGTTACAAGCCACGCA
The DNA here is from genome assembly GCA_019973895.1 of Chrysanthemum seticuspe. Lineage (NCBI taxonomy): Eukaryota > Viridiplantae > Streptophyta > Magnoliopsida > Asterales > Asteraceae > Chrysanthemum > Chrysanthemum seticuspe. Next base: position 240,206,584 of record BPTQ01000007.1, on the reverse strand, counting down.
GTTATGCTCATTAGTAAAGACTTTGGAAGGAAGTCAATCAACTAACCTATGTTTTGCCAGCTTGTTTATAGTTTTGAAATTAACATGAGCCATCCTTCTATGCCCTTTAGTAGATTCATCCAAGGATGCCTTTGCCACCAAACAAGCTAAGTCACCTTCAGGCTGAACATCATTGAGATTGAATGTATACAAATTATTTTTCCTAGGCACCTTTAGAACAACTTGACTGTCATCAGGTATCTGGAAATCTTTTGAAAGTATAAGACATTCAGTATCAGTGAACAGAACACAATTTTTCTTGTCACAGATCTAAGACACAGAAAGTAAGTTGAAGTTTCTTAGTTGTTCCACATAATACACATTCTCAAAGTCCAGCTTGGAGGTTCTAATGGTTCCCTTCCCTGTGATTTTACCATGTCATCCTCTAAATGTAACAGTACCTCCTTGAATAATGACAAAATCATGCAATCTGTCTCTGTTCCCTGCCATACTTCTAGAACAACCACTATCAACTATACCTAAATCTTTATTTGTATGAGGATCATCCTACAAGTTAAAAATATATAACAACATTAGTATACATGGAGACCCAAGTCACTACAGACTTGAGCCTGCCTAGTGGATCACATTAAAAAAACCAGCACATTGATGAGATCCATGATTGTTCTTGGAACCTTTCATGAAAGATGGTCTATTATGTGTCCAAGAGCAACCTGCTGAAGGCTTAACAGAAGTATCCCACCTTGCCCCCTTTTATTCAATGGGTCATTATTAACAGGCCTATATCCATTTTGAAAATAAGTACTAGTAGATATGAATAATGGCCTAGAAACATTTCTTCTCCAACATGATGAAGATGGTCTATAAGCAGAAACTGGGTTATCAGCAGGAACTGGTCTACCAGCAGCAATTGGTCTACCAGCAGAATTGGTTCTGCCAGTCCTGACATGTGTTCCAGAGGGAACAAATGGAGGAATTTTGGTCACATCATTCCATATTGGTCTATATCTCTGTTGATTAGTACAAACACCCATTTGTTTCTCATAAAAATCACAATCTTTGATAAGATGAAATGTACTACCACAAACAAAACATGATTTTTTCTTAAAATGCTTGTTCAAAATAGGAATAGTCTTATCACAAACAAAATTATTCAAACCACAACAAAAATCAGAATTGTTTTTAACAAAGTTAACAAAACAAGAAATTTTTCTAAAATACGCTGTATTTGAAGATGGTTCATCAACAACAACTCTTGGGACATGGTGAACTGGTAAAGGCTTGGGAGAGGCAGACTTGGGAGTTGAAGACTCTTCACTTGAATCACAACTGGCATAGTCTTTAGACTGGGTCTCTGAAGTCCTATCACTGGAAGAACTAGAGACAAAAGTGTTAGATTCACTGCCAGTGTCAGATAAGTCATTGGACTTTTGACTATAGGTCATATGTGATTCATCAGAGTCTGAGTCTGGGTTGGGTGGTCTAACAATACCATTAATTGAGGAAGGAACCGAATGCATTTCACCTTGTTTTACATATTTAACAGGTTTTCTATATTTATCTTCCTCTTCATCAGTGACAATATTAAAAACACTATATTCATTAGGGTCATAAACCTCATCTGGATCAATGTAATCCTTTAAGCCCAACCCCATTTTTGTTTTAACAGACATAGCATTGTTCTTTAATTTATCTAAATTTTTAGCTTGTTCTTGCCATTGTTTATGTCTAGCCACCTCTTTATCTAGTTTATCATTAAGATCCTCCTATTCTGCATTAACTTTAACATATTCTTTCTCAAATAATTTTAACAAGTTAGTGGTGTTTTCCAAATCCCTCTCTAAACCTTAATTCTTTCTTCAAGAGCCAATTGATTTTGTTGGTACCAGGCCTTTTGTTTTTCTAAAGATTTAACAGTTTTCTTATAAGCCTGGACCTGAATAAAAGTTTCTTTATATTGGCCATTGACATCATCAAATTCACTTTTAAGAGCATCATATTTAAAATTACAACCAAGAATACAATTTTGTACCTGAGAAGTGATGCCCATCAGTGCAATCTCATCAGCAGTATCAGCAACTAATCCAATCTGAGGATTTTCATCCTTAACTTCATCCATATGAGCATCCCAGTCAACCCTTGACTCCAGAGACAACAAGGTTGTAGGTTTCACGTCCTCAGTTTCCTTGAGCTTGTATGCAGTATACCTTCTCCTATCACTTCCCTTCTTATCTGGGCATTCTCTGGCAAAGTGACCAAGTTGGTTGCATTCAAAGCACCTGATCGTTTGCCTGTCAAACTTGGCTGATTCTCTTCTCTTGTAGCCAAACTTCCTCCCAGAACCCTTCTCAAACCTGTTGACTTTTACAGCAAGCATGGCCATCTGCCATTTGAGATCCATCTCATCCAAATCCAATTTATCCACTTGTTCAAAATCTTCAGATGCCAACTGCTGTTGGTCTTCAGTTTCAGCAACAAAAGAATAAAGCACATCCTCTACCACAAAATTGGACTTTGATTTTCTTGTAGAAGAGGTGTGTGTTCTGGTTGCTGCTGATGAAGAAGTGGGACTCTCAGCATATGACACCATTGTGTTAGCACTGGTAGTACTAACAAAATCTGAGTTTGGTGGAGTTGGAGAATAGGAAGAATGACCCTTGATATCAATTTCAAGAGATCTTAGCTTATTGTATAAGTTATCGAAGCTTAAATAATCAAGGCCTCCCTTTTCCTTGAGAGTGAGAGAAACCTGCCTCCAGGAAGAAGGTAAAGCACGAAGGAACTTGAGATTGCATACCTCATTGTCAGGTTTGGACTTCATCTGATTAAGCTGGCTCAAGATTTTCTGAAACCTATCATACCCTTTGTGTATGCCCTCCTTTTCAAAAATTGTGAACTCCTAAAAGCTCTGCTTGAGCATAGACTTTCTCATCTTCTTAGACTCCTCATTGCCTCCAAACCTGGCCTTTATTGCCTTCCAGATCTCTTTAGCATCATCAAGATGATGAAAGTCACTCATATGCTCATTTGGTAGAGCTTGGAGCAAAGTAGTACAGGCCTTAGTTTCCCTCTGAAGGGCAATAGCTTCTTCAGTTGTTGCTGTTGGAAGAATGATCACATTACCTTATGTATTTTAACCAGTCTTCTTCTTACTGTTTCCTTTTATCACAATGTTCCAAAGATGGTAGTCACTGTTGGTGATGTAGTTCTCCATCTTCATAGCCCATATGTCATATTCGTCTTTCTTAAGATAGGGAAACATTGCATTGTTGTTGGACATGGTTGTGACAACCTGCTGAATTGTAGATTGAGTATTTGATGACTCAGGCTCCTTCTCATTGTCTGATTCTGAATGTTTTGATGATGTCATTGTTAAAGAGAGATTAAGAACGTCTTCTTTGAAAGATTCTCACCAGGCTCTGATACCACTTGTTGGATCAATCCCAGATAGATCTTACAAGCCTTAATAAAAGTATAGTCAACCTGTGTAATCACAAGAAAAGTATGGAGAACCTTTACTAAAATATGTTTACCCGGAATATAAATACAAGAATCAAGAAGACAATAAACACAAAAGACTTGATCCTCTTTGGATTTATATTGAATTACTAATAATGTTATTGACAAGTGTGCATCAAACCTAGCCGTTTGTTTCTTTTATACTATTAAGAAACCCTAATTCAGCAGCTTGCAAAACACGTAAAAGATATGCATTATCTATTCCTAAATTAACTCATGCATATCCTAACTAAATTCTAATAATACGGAAACTACATATCCGCAGAAACAATATTAACTATGAGTAGCAACTGCACTATCCGCAGTAACTACACTATCTGCAGAAACACTAAAGTTATCAGCAGGAACCTTTATCAGCAGGAACCCACTATTACAAACTTCCTAAAAGAAAGCAAAGCATTTTGCATTTGCAAAGCCTCATTTAGGTGAGAATCCACCATATTTGAAAAGGCATGGAAGTTTTCTAGATGAGCTTGTGTCTCTACCTGAGATTTTGGGTGGTCTTCCCACATTGACTCATCAATGTCATCAGGATGAGGAGAAAAGGATGTAGGTAGTATAGCATGGTCTCCATATAATGGCCCATGAATTTCATGGTCGATTGGGTGAAAGAGACGAGGTCTCGGTTCCAAAGGGGTGTTTGGTTCAAATGATGCTCTTGGTGGGTCATGAGCGATGCGCTCAATAGTTACGAATGATGGAGTGGTGGTGGATTTCCGGGCCTAGGAGGTAGGTCTTCTAAGTCATCTAAGAATGGATTTAGAGATGTTGGTGGAGTTGAGAAGAGTTCTATAGGTAAAAGCTTTGGAGATTTTGGTGGTGATGGTGATTTTGATGATTGTATTGTAGCCGGTGGTGGAGAGGTGACAATTGGTGTTTTAGTAGGTGGTGGAGTGGTGATGATAATGGGTGATTTTGGTGGTGGATTTAGAGTACTTAGAGTAAGGAAGTTTTCATCTCTTATTGGGGATGAAATGTTTAGTGGTGATGATTCGGAGGAGGAGCTAAGGTTTATGAAGCAACAAGGTCTTACACTTATTCTTGCGGTTTTCTTGAGAGGTTTGGTTAATGGTGATGATGTAGATGACTTTGTCATTTGTGATTAAGCTTATTCTAAAAGGAGAAGGAAGAAATTGTTGAGGTTTGAAGATGATTGATATGTGCTAAAACACATATATTTTCTTTACCAAATCAGGCCCAAAATAACCAAGAAAGATCCGTTTATTCCTAATATTTGTTGTTTCTTGAGTTTATGCATGTGCAGGTATGGATATGACAAAACACACAAAAGAAAAGACAAATCAGACAAAACCCGAGCACGATAAGGAAAAGAGTGCTAAAGCTGAGCCGGGAAATCAGAAATGAGTATTTTTGAAGATTTTTATGCTGAAAAGATGATTTATGAAAGATTTGATCAACTTTTAAGAATTGGCAGAATCAGTCCCTCAAATTTCAGCAATTGGCAGAAATTACCCCTAAAGATTCAGATTTGGTAAGAATAGTCCTTGGTATATTTGGGAATTACAAGAATGGCCCTTGGATTACATTTTCAGAAATTACACATTGGGTCCCTTCAATTTTAGAATTTCCACTTTTGGCCCTTATATTACTACACGGATCTTTAAATAGTCCAAGTCCAGTTCTATATCTCTTAAAAGCCCAAGAATACACAAGCCCAATCCTTTAAAAGGCCCAAGTCAAACCAGTATTTACACCCGGTCAAAGCCGCATACCCGTTCCTCACTTATACCTACGGTCAAAGGGTCAACATGGTCAAATAGTCAAATAACATTAAAAAACATTACCCCTTTTACCCGCCACCCAATTTACCCCCAAGTCCCAAGTTACCGAGATTGTGTATGAACCCTAATTTGCCCCGCTACAAATTGAACAAATTAAAAGCAATTCAAGGGTAATCTCGTACTTCCTGACATACCTGACATGTTCTCAGTGCCATGTCATCCATCCGTGTGCTCAAAGGATGGGAAAAATGATCAAAAAACTGAGATTGGTGCTTACATCTGAAGCTAACATTCAAGGGACGAGATTAAAAGTGGGAATTATATCCAGAAGCATCTGAAGACTCTCAGAAACCCTAGCATCAACCTATATATACCCCTTCAGTTTTCACATAGTAGAGTGTGTTCTTAGTGTGTAATTTTAAAGTCGTTTTTATGTTTAAGTTGTTTTTGGCTTTCAAATAGTTGTAATTGGTGCTTCTAATTCTGTATTCAAGTTTTATATTAATGAAATTTTAGTTTTACTTTAGTTACTTGCAATTGATTTTACTATTTATAATTCCAGTTCTGATTTTGAGCTTAACTACTGTTTCATAAGCTTGCATCCAGCTTGTTTCAATTCATTTTAAGCTTACTTACCATTATTTCATGTTTTCAATATCAAAAGTTTAAAAGTACAAAAAAATCAGAAAAATCCTTGAAAAATAAAAAAACATGTCAAAACGTTTTATAAGCTTCAATAACCTTTGGATTCATTGTGCATAAGCTGATATAAGCTTAATATAGCTCAGTGTTAGCTTATCTTAGTTTCAAATTTAGTATCTCCTCAATTCACAAAAAAATCAGTTAAAAAGTCTAGAATCAAGCAGTCAAAAGCAAAGGGAAGTAAGTCGGATTTTGAAAGACTTAGTGCTGCCACTAGCTTGTTTTTTTAAAACAAGCTAGAGCTTGTAGAGTAGCTCCGCGAGCATTGATTGCCCTTGTTGTGCTAGGGCTTTGTAAGTTTCTAGTCAATTTTCAAGTAATTTGCATTTTATTATTTCATTATCTTAGATCTGATAATTTTAGCTTACTATTGTTAGAATAGCTTATTTGAGTTTATTGTTAGCTTATTTCATTAGATTTCATCATAGTTTAGCTTAATTCTATAAACTGCACACATAATCTGTTTTAACTACATAAATTGATATTAGAAGATTTAGTGAGTAGTTCCTGATATAATCACTCCATTTAGGTCTAATATTGATTATTGGAATCTGATTAGAGGATTAGTTAAACTTGGAATTGTGTTTTAGTTGGAAAATTTGCATAACAGTCATAAACTAGTGTTTGGATCTAATAGCATATCTGTGCTTGAGGTTGGATTAGTGAATAAGATTAAGTGATCTAGTCTCATTTAGGTTTAGTCCAGTCAAATTAGTCATTAAATTGCATATTAGAACACTCATAGTCAAAATCACTTATTTTCTGCTTTCAATTCCATCTCAGTAGGATTCAGTAGCTCATATTGTGCATTTAGGTATAAAAATAGTTAAGTTAGCTTTATTTGGTCTCATTTTATCATTAATCATCAACATCATTTAGTTTTAGTAAAAGAAATCTCACAAAAGTCAAAATTCAAATATGTTTCAAAAGTTAAAAGTGTCATTAAATTTTTTGAGCATTGTTCTTTGTGGAATTTTAAAATCTTCATATGTTGATCTCATTCAATAAAATCCTGGAATTAGCAACTTTGGTTGGTAATTAACATCAGAGTATTTTTAGTTTAATTTTGTGAATTTTTAGAATCATTCAAATCAGAGCTTGAACTTGATCATTTGAACTGTATCTGTCCTTTGTATGAATTCAGTGTAAACTGAATTTATCACAGCTTTTAGATAAGCTTCTAAACTACTTAATACTTGTCCAAAATAGCTAAACTTTGGTTTATCAGTAGTTTGCTAGGTTGTGATTAGGTTCCTACTTCTGGGTTTGTGTTTGAGCTTATTGCTAAGCAGTTGGATAAGCTGCAAGTTAGGGTAGTAGGCTGTTTTGTTTGGGATTAGATTCTATAGTAGATTAGCTTGTTAGCTTCTAGTCTTAGCTTATTTGATCATAAATTGTTGCTATAGATCATTTTAGTTTAGATTCATCATAAATCAACTTTACTTAGTTTCTGGATAACTGAAATAGCTTGTAGCTTATTTTCTAGTAGTTTTTCATATTCAGTATCATAGCAATTAGCTTATTCTGCATTCACAGATTGCATTTCATATTTTTCATAGCTTCTTCATCATATTTTAGACTTTTCCTGAATTTTTCATAATTTTCTGTCATCATTTGCTATTTTTCTGCATTTAAATAAGTTTTAAATCCTTTTTAATTAGCTTTTATTACAAATAAATCAGAAAAAGCTAAAAAAAATATAATTTCAAATTTTTCAGATTAAGAAAAATATAAAAAGCCAAAAAAATATTTTTTCCATAATTTTCTTAGTTTAAATAATAATTTTTAGCAATTTAATTAGTTTTAAATAGTTTTGAAATTCATAGAAATTAGAAAAAAGATCAGAAAAATAAAAAATAAGTTTTAAAAATTATTTTAGTTAGTTAAGATTTTGTAAAAATAGTTTTTCAATTTTCTCATAATTTTTCATAATTTTTAGCATTTTATATAACTTTTAAAAATTCAAAAATAGTTTTTAATTCAAATTAAATCAAGAAAAAATCATAAAATTTAGTTTTAAATCTTAGATAATTTTCAAATTCAGAATAATTTTAGATCACTTTTAGGGATTAATTTGGATTAGTTTGCATTTAATTCACGTTTAATTAAAATCGTAATTTGCGTTTTAGATTTAATTTGCATAATTAGTCGTTATTTCTCATTTGCATTATAGATTTAGTGCCTTTAATTGCTTCCCTTTACCTTCCCTTGCCCCATAGTTTAGAAAACATATTTTTATCCCCTTTTCCCATTCAAATCACATTAAACGCGACGTGAGTTGAAAATTCCATTCAACCCTTGTTTGGAACGATCCAGGGACTCAAACCTAATACGTTTGAGTTGCCTAATACTACACACTTCTTATAATTGGTTTTTGTAAATCAATGATCATCTTGATGTCTTAATTTATAAGATCATGAGATTAAGGAGAATTGTGTTTGATTTGATGTTAATCCATGCAAGTGAAGTGGTTCCTAATGATTTGCAAGAGTTTAAATGTATGTCAAATCTCCCTAAGTCAATCCAAACAAATAGTGTTGAGTAAAATGACCTAGATATGCAATAAATGGGCTTCAATCATTGCAAAATTGTCACACCCCCAAATTACCTGTTTTGCAGCGGAATGGAATTCCTGGGGATTGACTGTCATAGCACCACAATCACAGTTATATTGAACGACCTAAAGTGTCGTTTGAAAAGAACATCGTTTGATTTAATATACAATCAGAGTTTACAAAGTAGGTCCCAAATGAAAATCAACTTGTGCGGAAATAAGTTTGTTACAATTCAAACGATGTTTTAAAGTACGTAAAACCCAAGTGAGACGCGTCGTCATCGCGACTCCATGATGTGTCCAAATGCATGCCATGAAGTGAATGCCTTAGATACCTGAGATAAAACATGCTAAAAGTGTCAACACAAAGGTTGAGTGAGTTCATAGAGTTTATGAAGAAATGTAAAGCCTTTCAAAAATCGTTTATGCAGCAAAGGCATTGAAAATCCACTCAGTTCCAAGTTCCGCCCATACAAAACTTGCAACCTGTGTGTTCACAACCCATTGCCAAAGTGTAATGTAGTTTATGTTCAAGCCCACATCGTCAAATGAATTCACAAAATAGTGCCTAACTTAATGTATCAATAGTTACTTGATATAACAAGTATGAGTGTTGATCAAATCGTTCCAAGACCGTTAGTCCATGATTGTACCAAGTACATGAATATACCAAGTCCGTTAGCCCAATGTTATACCAAGACCATTAGCTCAATGAATATACCAAGACCATTAGCTCAATGAATATAATATGGAAGTTCTAAGTGTGGCAAAACTGTTACTACGCATGACTAAGCATTCAGTTCAGTTAAACATGTAGTTTCAAATAATCATGATAGTTATGAAAATAATTGAGCATGTATCTCCCCCAAAACATTTATGAAAACAAGTAAAAGCAGGGGCTATGGAACTCACTTGGTGGAATGATGTGAAGACAAAAGTGAGTACACCGAGATGTAATGTGATACGTTAATCTTGACCTATTGTGAAGGATATAATACGTCATGAGTTGCAATGTAATGTTATGCATGCACTTCGTATGTTATTTATACCATTTACGGGTTTTGAAAATATTACTCGTCGTCGAAAAATACTCTTTTGACGTCTTGACCCATCAAAAATGACTTTACATGTTTTTACGTCAAAATGTCATCCTACAAGGGTTTTATAATGATTTTTGGTGAAATTATCACTTTTCGTCTCAAAACAATGTCGACGGAAATATCATGAAATCAACAAAAATGGCTCCGGAAAAGTAGTCGTAAAACGGTGTACGTCGATTGTTAGAGAACGAACTCGACGGTTTTGGAAAGTTTGTATCGATATCTAAAAGTTTCAGTTCAGAAGTTTTCGTCCAAAAGGTCTCGATCATAAAGATATTAAGGGCTAAAGATGGTGGTTTTTGCTAATTGTGTGCAGAAAATAAGTTTCGGCCAAGTTTGAACATCCGTAATTTATTTACTAAAACTCCGCTTGACAAACGGCTTTTTGTTTTGAAAAATATGGCCGGTGAACTTGATTTTACTAGAAGACATTTCGTTCTAAAAAGTTTCACAACCTTGTTAAAAACAGCCGCAAACATGGACGTTACAGCTAGTGAAATACTTGTAACGTAAAAATAATATAGTTTTTCAGAAAATAATATTTACGGCAACTTTATAAAAACGTGCATATATTTGTCGTTTCAAATCCGTTTTCTACGTATAATATGTCCTTAGCTTCGTATCGAAGTAAACTAATATATTTTTGATAAGTCGAAATAATTTGTGAAGCTTAAGGCTCGTTTTTGACCCGAACAATGTAAAAACTGCATGCTGAATTTTCTGAAAAAGTTACGTTTCGTCGTCAAACTTTAAAAATTCACCACGGCTTCGTTATAAGTCCGTTTTTATCCGTTCAAAAGGCCACGGATTCGTTTTAAAGTATATTTTCTAAATATCAAGGCCAAAATGTCGTACCAACAGTAGGTTTTTCCAGAAATTCGAATTAAGGACAGAACCTAAATATATAGTTATCGAAAATAGTTTTTCTCGGACAAAACCTATTCTAATCCCTTCAAATCAACTCCGAAACTAATCTAATCCTACCATACACCTTCTTAGGGTGTCATGGGTTCCTAATCACCATCAAGACCAAAGAATACCATGGGAATAATTATAGGATGACCAATATGTATATATAACTTCTAAAATCATGAAATAAATGGTATAAATCACATATCATGCATATAAGCTCCAAAAATGAAAAGAAACATATGAAAATGACAAGGAAACATGAAAATGAGAAAAACATGCTTACAAGTGATAATGAAGAGGTGTAGGTAACAAGGATTAACTTAAATATCCTTGGTTTTTATTTCAAAACCATATAAAGGATATAATCTAGGTTGTAAACACTTGATTTTGCAAAAATCTTGATCCCTTGCTCTTTGATGTTGTGACCGGTTTTGAAGACCCAAGAAAAGGAGAGAAAAATTTTATTTAACACTTTAAGACTATGTGATGTGAATGAATGAAAATGTAGTAAGTTAGATTTATGTATTATCATTGGAGACAAGATATTAATAGAACCATACTACATTTATAACACACCCTCCCCTATGGCCGGTTTTAGGGGAGGGTTGTCTCTCCCAATTATATATATTTTTTTTTTTAAAACCATTACTTATGTATATATTGTATAAACTTTGATAAAAAGTATAAGTAATTGTAAGTTATTTGTACAATTGAAGGTAAATGGGAATTTTTGGTGCAATTAAGTTTTTATTAGGTCAAAATAGATTGTAATGAGATAATAAAATTTGTAAAAATACTTTCCTTGCGAAATTTGAGTGATAAAAATAATTATCGTACCATTTTTAAGAAAAACGACGTAATAATTAAACTTTAACGATTTATTTACCAAATAAATTTGAAACACTAGGAAAACTAAAAAAATATAGTTTTTATGAACTAAATGTAAGTTTAAAAATACCTCGGGATCATTTTTGAAAGTAACGGGTTAAATATTTAAAATAATAACTCACGCGATAAAGATTATTAAATATAAAAATTACGCGTTGAAGGTGAAATGAAATGTCGTGAATGTACTAATGAGATGCACATGATGTCAATGAAATGTAGACTAATCGTAGTCCATATAAAATGTACGTGATGTCATGATCATGAATTCGCCGCTAAACCTCCAAGGTTACGCGAATTTGAAACAAGTAAACCAAGTTTACTAAAAATGTTGAAATAATGAGACATGAACGGTGTCGAGAAATGACCTGAAAGTACGGGTTGTCACAAAAATCTTGAAGATCAGATCATCCACGGATATCAAAGAACCAAAAATATGGTTCCTTCCTTTATAGAAAAGGGTACCTTGGGTGGATTTTGAGAATTTTTGAATTTTGGTTGGCAATGGATATCCTATTGGTCTAAGTAAGTTAAACTAGTCCTAATGTAAATGAAAAGCTGGAAAAACTATCCTAGAAACAAAATTTGGTAATTTAGATTGCGGGATTTAGTAAAATTCAGCAACTTACCTGCAAGTCGCACGACACAAAAATTTTAAACGGACGGAACCCAAAATTTGGTTCCGTCTGGTCCATCAGTAACAATTGGCGGCACCAAATTTTATAACGGACGGAACCAAGTTTTTGGGTCCGTCAAATCCGTGTTATGCAGAAATGTTGGCAGTGGAGTTTTTTATCCCTCAGGGACTTTTCCGAATCTTGAAATCTTTCTTAAAACATATGGAGATAATTATTTCTAGGTAGGAACAAGCAATAACACACATATAAACATATGGGAGCATGTATTTCCAATAGGGGCTAGTGATTTTCACTAAAAAGTGAAAAACGGTGAAAATTTGATAACATCCGAATGTTATCCCCGTGCATGAGAAATTAGTTCAAATCATATTTTTAAGTTTAGTTATTGTCCTAGAAAGTGAGAACACATAAATTACATCATACAACATTGTTTTTGTCCTTGTACCAAACACCCTCTTAAAACCTCATCTCACTTGTCCAACTTCTTGTATATCTTGGACATCATCCTACCAAGAAATTTGAACATCCGCTTGGTTTGCTTGAACTCCGTGGGGTTCTCAATCTCTGTAAGTGAGGCGTAGTACTCATAAGGTGGAAGCCTAGAGTTCGGAAGACCATCTTCCGAGCTATTTGATCAGGATGAAGGAGTAGGAGGTTGTGTCCGTTTTCCCTTGGTCTTAGTCTTGGATACTCTTTCATCACTCAATGGCACAAAGATGTAATGCATAAGAGGATAGTCGAGTTTCAAACCTCTAGGACTTGGTGGAATGGGTGCAAAAGCTCTAAAGAGACGGGTAAGAAGCATCCCGTACAGAAGAGCAACGGAGCCTTGAGTGGGAATGTCGACCATATTTCTAGCAATGTAGTATGCCAAATTGAATGGTTGACGAGTAGACAAACTATAGAGCGTGTATCAAAGGCAAGCATTGATATGGTCACGGTTTCCTATGGTGCTTATGACATTGGCTCTAAGGAGTTCTTCCCATTTCTTGAAGTTAGGCTTAAGCTCATTGAGTTTCATTTCGTATGGATCTTGGTTGACTTCCTTTCAGGCTCTAGTGACAAAAGTTGGTGCTACCCTATCAAAGAAGAGGTGCTCACGGATGACATCTTTGTTGACCAAAGGAGTTTGGTAAGGAGGAGAACGGTCATGAATTGAATCAAGAATTGTGAGTGACCATTTATCCGAGTTAGACAAGTTCCAACACAAGAAATTCCTAACTCTTGGGCGAATTGAGTGAGGGAAATGGTGTAGTCATTTTGGTTGACTTTGAAGCTAAGAGACATAAGACCATCATCATTTGTTACAGAAATTACACTAGCATAGAACTCAAGGACAAATCTAGGGCAAATGGGCTCGTCAATGTCTAGAAGACAATCGAAGTTGATGGTGGATAGTGTAACACCCCAACCCGGCAAGGGTATAAGTGTCACATTCTGGTGTCATATCAGAACATACAAATAAAATTTTGATAACGGAAGCCTTATAAAATAAATTACCAAGTCATATAAATGGATGACTTACAATAAAATACAAAATCCAATATGTCCAAAGCGAAAATGAAATCTAAAAACAATAGCTCTTCAAATTAAATCAAAAACGATAAGGTAACTAAGATCGGTCTACTCGAATAATCCAACTCTCAGCCCATCAAGCCCATCTTCAAACCTAAAACCTGCCGCAGGAAAAGAAATGCGGCTGAGCTTAAAAAGCCCAGTGAACAGATATAACAACGAAAGCTAAACAAAATCAGAGGTACAAAAATGAAACAAAGGGAACTGATAACAAAGTCGCAACGAAGAGGAACAATGAGTCAAGGAGGATCCTGCAGAACACGATTACACAGATATACAGCAAGAACAACAATCAAGGAGAACACAGGAGAGCAACACATCCATGACATATATAATCACATATAAACATCAGACACACAAGCACCGAAACAAAATCAAGCATAGCACACGTCGCATCCACTCAACATAGACTAGCATGCAATCAACTCAGGAAATCAGAATATAATTAAGCCCAACGGAAAACTATAAGCAAGCGAAAGCAAATAAATTAAGAAGTGAGCACGACAATCACACAAGACAAATGACCCACAGATAAATAACATAAAAATATCATAACAGATATAAGCATGGCAGGTCGTCAATTAGCAATAAGACACCAATGGATATTCATAGCCCATGAACATAATTTAAACGGAGGTATCCATAATAAACAGATAAATCAACTGGTTACACACAAATATTAGCACCAGACCAATCAAGGTTCACATAACAGTAAGATAACATATATTCAGATGACGACAGTTAAATCATATAATCGCATGCTAATCATATCGCAGCTAGCTAAACAGTAATCACATAGAACATGTAACAGCATATTCAAATTCAACAATCATATAATAACCTGGTACGTGAATGGAACGATAATCTGAAGTAACGAAAAAAGAGTATGACAGATCAATGCAATGGAATGTATATCATGGTAGTAGAGTGCGTCACACAAGGGTACTGGGTAAAGGACAATAGAATATGGTGCGTTAGGGAATACAGAAGGTACAATATAGGTATATCAATAGTGTAAGGTTTGTCCGAAATCCATCCCGAGCAAACAATACAATACAATAAGATCAATAGCGGCATTAGCAGCCCAATATCCAATAGTAACCATCGTATTCGCAGGGGTGACCTCGGAATACCAGACCAATAGGAGGGGAGACCTCAGTAACCAATGGAGTAGCTAGCTCCCAGACTGTGAGGGGGTGTATTGCACACACGCACCACATCACCAATATAATATATCAATATCAATCCAATACAATAAAAATCTAGGATGCATCCATACGCCCCCCTGCAGAACAATAGTGGCCATAACAATAACAATGAAGCACGCATAATCAATACATTATAGGGACGGTATAGAGCATCACTCAACCACACTAGAGTCATGCCATTGGTGCATCAATGACACGGACATGGAACCCTTATGCCTAGTTAATGGCTCGGTTATCAAACTGACAGGTCAGACAAAAGTTTCAAGTGTAGCAATGTATGTGTCTTCATAAGCAAAGGTGCAATGTCAATAGTTCACAATTCAGAGGTTCATAACAATAGTTCAATATCAAGGTCCAATATCAATATTTCAATATCAAAGGTTCAATAGCACATATTCATAAGCACAGGTCAATAGCAACAGTTCAGTAGCAAAGGTTCATTAGCAAAGGGTTCAATAACGGAAGTTTAGTAACAATGGTTCAATAACAGAGGGGTTAATAGCAAAGCAAAGATTCAATAACAATGGTTCAATAACAATTGTCAATAGCAAAGGATCAATAGCAAAGGATCAATAGCAAAGGGATCGATATCAAAGGTTCAATATCAATGGGTCAATATCAAAGAGTCAATAGCAAAGAAATATCATAAGCGAACAAATTCAAGGGATCAGAAAGTCAGGGAAACCCCTACTGAAAAGGGATAGAATATTTGTACCTTACTCGAAGCAAGCAAATTAGGAAAGTAAGGTCACACGATGAAACAATCTCGCCACCCGGAACCTATATGAATTAGATAACTTTCCATTTTTAGCAGGTTTCCATATTAGTAACTTTCCATTTTTAGGTAACTTTCTATTTTAGACAGGTTTCCATATTTAGTTACTTTCCAAAAATAGCAGGTTTCCGTATTTAGTTACTTTCTAAAATTAGCAGATTTTCGTATTTATCTGATTTAGTCATAAATGGTATAATCAAGGTCAAATTAGATTAAAATAGTGAAAACAAGTATTATCGTATTTTAAGGGTCATTTATGCCAAGTTTTACAAGTTTAGGGTTTAAACCATCATTATTACAAAGTATAGGGTCTTAAATGTAATATATCAAGTTTACCCATTTTTACTCATTTTAGCCCTTTATTTAACATTTTAACATATCAAACCCCCAAGTTTCAATAATTTACAAATCTATCCTTATATTTTTATAAATCATATATACACACATAATTCGAGCCCTAGGTTTTAAACATGAATTTAATTTACGTTATAAGCCATTTTATATCGATTAGTACAAGTTTATGTGACCCTTGTGTGGTTTTATTTTAATGTCAAGATCTAGCCACCCCAAGGCCACCATACGACCCAAGATAAATAACCATATGATCCCTAGTCGTTGTTACGATTTTCATATACGTTGATAACCATTTAGACGCGTTTAAAACAAGTTTACATCAATCCCTTTTGTGATTTCTTTAGTGTCGAGACTCCCCTCTCCCAAAACAGAAATTCATGCGCCCCATTTGATAAATAAATAAACCTTAGACCAAGTTCAATTCGACACCATTTAAAACGAGTATATACACGATGTTTTAATCCATTTAGGCTTGATAATAACGAAAGAAATTCCATGACTAGATGTATAACAAGCAAATTCGAAAACCAGTTTCCATGCCTTCCTAAATCGACATATAAATAACTCCATAGCATGATTTTATGCAACAAGTTCACTTGATTTGTCTTAGCCATGTTTATTATTTTATGTGTCAAGTTTCATGGTTTTAAGTTACATAATATTAGGCGTGTATAAGGTGGTCCAAAATAGATTTCTATCACAAGTTTAATGTCCATTTTTCATTCAACAAAACAAGGCCAATCTCATGATTTATGTGTCTCATTCTTATTATTCATGTGATGTTTAGTTTGTATAAATATATATATGTGTTTCACGCATGACCAGATTCATGAAACGAGGAAGAGACAAAATGGTGTTGAGTTACCTAGGCGTGAATAAGAGGAAGAGGACATGATCTAGACGAAGCAAATTAACATCTCCTTGCTGCCCTTGTACACTACGACCAGCAGCACCAATCCCACGACAAGCAAACATCAACAGCCACCAACCTAGCCTTGTAACCCACGACAGCCTCCCTTGATTCCTCCTTGATGTCGACTGAAAGATAGTGGCAAAAGATGGTTTGCCGTCATTTGTTTAAGGTGGTTTAGGGTTTGCTTTAGGGTGAATAAATGGGTAGTTAATATTAAACGTGAATAGGGAGAATGGAGGAGGAAAATTCGGCCAATAATAAAGGAAAATCAAGACCATAATTAACCTTCCAAATCAAGAAAAATATGGACTTAGGGGCGTGTAAATGAACCGAGTTTAGAAGGGGATTAAAGTGACCATATCTTCCTTTATTTACATATCAATATAACTTGTTACATTTTTTTATTTTCTAGTAAATTAATACATGCAACTTTTCATTGTGTTATATTTATCAAATGACTTAAAGTAAGTTTTATTTCCAACATTAAATCTCCAACGAAAATTGTAACATATTGGATTTCATAAACACACTAAACCATAAGATCAAATAGGCGTACAAAGAGTTCTAGAGAGAGAAAGTTAGAGGTTTAGGGAACTTTAGTGAGATAAAGAAAAGTCTTATTATGAGCTCCAACTCTCTACCTTGGGAGGTAGAGAGTATTTATAGTCATTACATAAATCGCCACCTATCGGGCTGTGGATCAGGCATACAGTGGGTAAAGACCCGTCCGTCCTCCACGGTGTTACTTAAACTAAATACTACTTAACTTATAATAATCTACGACTACGAGCTTTCTAACGATTACATATACTTGAGGTGACCGACTCTTTATATTCTGGATTTACTAAATCCTAACAATCTCCCCCTAAGGGAGGTCACCTCAAACACACATTAAATATATATTGAATACAAACAGATATTACATTAAAAAATTGTTCCTGCATTCTTGATGTTGTACTTTGCTCTGAAGCTCGTATTCATTGATTCTTCACATTACATGTTAGGTTAATCCAAGTGGAGGTCTTTTTACTGATCCACGTGATAATGAGTTTTGAGCCAGTTTTGAGATCATCAGCTGACAAGAAATCTCTGAGATATCCATTGTGGTGTTGGTATTATGTGATGTTGTGACTTTCGGACAGACATGCTCACATTCTGGATCATGAAATATTCTCATCAAAGTAGCGGAAGCTTTCGTTGATTCATGATATTGGCAGCAGCGTAGTAGAAGCATGGAGTAAAAATATCAGAGTCATTGATGCACTAATCATGATTTCTTTTAAGATGAATGTGTTAAGTGAGCATGCGGCTATGGATTGACCGCTTCATTCTGATCAGCTGCAAACGTAGGGCGTACCTGCACACAACAGTTAGCAATAAATCGCACGAAAGTGTCTTTGATCACTTTCTTTGAATTGAGGTACACAGCCCACGGTTCCCCGTTGGTCAGTACAAGTACTGCCTGTGATCATGTATAATTCCAAAGAATTTCCTTGACAGGGTTTCGCAGCTGCTCTAGCTGTTCTCAAACCGGAACGTCTCAAAGAAGACAACACGGAGTGAGTGAACCAGCGAATAGAGATTCACTGATTAATGAAAAGAGATTTGAAAAACAATCGTGTATCGCACAATAGAAATTGTTTTTGCAATACAACGAAGGTTTTAATGAAAATCAATTATCAATCATAAACACCTTTTGATTTGAAATATTCGTACACGGTCGAAGTGCTAAAGAAAAGAGTTTTTAAGCACAAAGACCGGTTTTTCAAAGGTATCCGTCAATCCATAACCTGAACCAAGATTGATTCAAAATATTGAATCGCCCCATTGTTTCTGTTCAGTTGTCACATGGTTGATCTATTGAATAGAACTCACATGCCACCTACCAGGAGCTTGTTTGATGTTGGCTCCAGAAGGCTTTCCATCTTCATTGTGAATATGTTAGCATATCACTTGGATGTTCTAGCAATACCACAAGGATAATGCGTAGGACTCAAGATATAATCTCTCTTTCCACATTGTGTGAAACAGAGAGTCTTCATTGAAAGTGTCCTAGTGAGATTTATTGATGATCTCGTGGCTCTAGACTCAATTTGTGCATATTTGAATCCTGTGCCGGAGACTAGGGAGAGGGTCTCCTTCTTCAATATCAACAATCTCTAAGAGAAAGTTGATAGATTATGTTGGTTCCCCGTGAGAATGAAACAAGACCTTTTAAGAGGAACTTGAGTGGTTTGGGAAGTTGAAGTGCAGCGCATCACTGGGTCTATGACGTCTTGTCTTCAATACCGATGTTACCTTGGTAACCACCAGTAGCATATGAATTGAACCCGGTATCTGCCCTAAGGTTGAATAATTGGAGGGCTATTTGTTTTCACCCTTTTCTCATTCAATTATTTTTCATTCTTCAACCCCTTCAGTGCTTACCGAGACTTCATAACTAGAACCTTGTTGGGTTTATTCAAGTACTAGCTCAGTCTCAGCCCGCACTCTTCCCATATCTCATTTTTCTCCTTTTTTCAATATACCTAAGGACTTCTACACTATCTAGTGGATTGTCCCTGGGTAGATCCCTCCGGTTCTGGCGGATTGATGCGCTCCAGAACAGTCAAGCTTTATCATACAAGCCTGCCACTTGTGAATGGCAGACCGTAACAAGCTTAAAACGGCTCTGGAACGAATGCAATGAGGATCTGAGGAGTATAGAGTCTCCCCGGGTCGTTATGTCCCAGCGAGCTATGCAATGGATTATCAACCGTAAAGTGATCGAGAAATTTGAACGAAAAAGGGAATTGAATTTATTATGACTAAGGAAAAAGTATACAAACTACAAGGACTAAAATGCAAATTAAAGGAAATTAAAAAGATAAAAAATATTAAATAAACGCTATCACTATAATTAAAATGATGTTTTTGTTTTTTTTTTTTTTTTTTTTTTTTTTTTACGAAACTGAAATTAAAAACTACGCGACGTACAAATAAAAACGTGAAATTTACACAATATAAACCCTAAAAATATGAAAAATAAATTTTTACAATCCTAATGATAAAAGAAAATATTTAGAAAAAGAAAATTATTTTTATAACTAATTATCTAATTAAAAACTATTTTTAACTATTAAATAATTACCTAAAATACAAGAAAATAGGAATTTAGGCTAGAAAAATAAAATTAAGACTTAGAAAAATCTAAAATATCAAAATAGAATTTTCAAAACTATTTTTGTAATTTTCTGATTATTTTTCTATTTTCTAGGAATTTTAAACTAATAAAAACTAAATAAATTACTAAAAATTACAAAATAAACTATGAAAAATCTGGAAAATTACTTTTTTTACTTTTTATATTTATCTAAACCTAAGAAAAATGAAAAATTATTTTTTTGAACCTTTTCTGAATTTTTTGTATTAAAAGCTAATTAAAAATGCTTAAAAACTACTTTAAATCAAGAAAAATAGCAAATCAACTTAGAAAAATCTGAAAATTTCAGGAAAACTCTAAAATGATAATAAGAATCTAGGAAAAATGGAAAAACAGATGGTTACTTGGAAGAATATGAAACTGATGTCACAAGTGCTTATAAATAAGCACTAAAATAAGCCAATTGAACCAAACAAGTCACCCACTGATTACAGAAGAAATATTATGCAAAAGTAACCAAAATGAAACTAAAAACAACAAGGTACAGCTACTGAATTGCAAGATTGATCAAATTTGAAGAGTTGAGTGAATAAGCTAAAACAGTTATTAGGTACCTACTTTAAACACAAGCACAAGCTTCAAAAGAAGCTAAAACTGAAAACTAAAAATTGGAACCTATCTTAGACCTGGCTAAGATCAAATACACCAAAAATCAGACCATGAGAAGCTCTTATGAGCCCTGTGCACCTTGCACAAAATCTGAGAAAACTCAGTGTCAACTGAGTGTCAGTGAACAGGGCACTTATGGCCTAAAAGAAGAACAGATTTGAGGCCTTAAACTAAATTGTAAAATTCCACAAAAATGCTTATAAGTAACAAGACCAGTTGAAGTTTTTAAAATGCCAAATCCCACTTGATGTAACTCAATATTGAACTCATGAAAATTCCTCTTATGTGAGCCCAAAACATATTTTTCACACTTTTGACTTTTGACAAGAATGAAGAACTTTGACTATAATGAACTTTGGATCAAATTTTTGGTTTGATACTGATGTAATATGATAGAACAAGTGTAATGCAAACAAGCTTAATGATTTTTAAACACAAAATGATGATCTGCAAATCCAAAACTACAACAGTGGACAAGTGAGACAGATTCAAAGGAAACTTTGACTTTTTGAACTAGCAGGCACAAAGTGAGACAGATACTAACATAACTGAGCTAACCAAACACTATCCAACAGATTCTAAGCAATGAATAAGCCTAAAAGTCAGATAGATAGGCAGATCCAAACACACCTTTATGTTACTGATTTGCAACAAAACAGATTTAAACCATGATCCAACTTATATTATGATCAAACTCACTTAACCAGACCTAAACACATCTATTAGAACAAAATTTAACAGATTAAAACTACAAATATTGATTATGCTAAGACTTGTAAAAATAACTTACAAAGATCCCTAGCCACTATGGCTTGCCAACAGTGAACCATGAACCACTAACCTATATAAACCAATCCAACTAGCTATTATTCAACCCAAATCCATGCCTGCATCAACCCTTTCCTGTTCTGCATCATTTTTCTTACCCATGTTGACTTTTGTTGACCAGGTTTCAATATTGCTTAAGACTTAAACACAAGCTTATAAAAAGCTATTATGAGCTTATATAAGCTTGTTTGATGTTGAAACTAAGCTGTTAAAAGCTTAAACAAATGAGTTTGAAAATCAAAATCTCAACAGTGGACATAAATTGTGGAAACTGATCATTACTTTGAATTAAAACTTGAAATGAGTTGGAACACACTTAAATACTGTTATTTGATACAAAATAAGCTTGAAAATACAGAATAAAACTATTTAAGACAAGTTAAGCTACAAAACGATATACATTTTAACAAAACTAAAACTAACTACTCTTCTCTTGCCTCTTCTGCTTCCTTTTATGCTCAAACTTCTTTCTCTCACCTTTCTGAGTGGATCCTAGCAACAATCTCAACCCTTGGATGGCTAGAAGCAATCCTGGCCATTTATTTCGTTTTGGCGCCAATTCCTGGTTTTGATATCAGGGACAGGAAAGAGGATGCATTTAATGCATTGGGATGTTAGGTGAGGAGGGGGGAGACAATATGTGAAGTAGGGTGGATATGGGTGGCTGGAGGAGGGGGGTAGCAGACAGGTTTGTCAGGGAAGACAGGTTTTAGGGGGCGGGTTTGTTTTTGTTTAAACATTGGGTTGGTCGGGTTGTGGGTTTGGACCGGGTTAGAAGATTGGGCCAAGGGGGTTTTTTTTTTTGGGCTTGGGATAATTATAGGATCCGTTTGGTTTGTTTATTAAACACAAGGACCTCTTTTGCAATTTCATAAAACCAAAGGACCAATTCTGTAAATTATGAAAAGTAGTCCAAGGACTAGTTTTGCCAACCTTTAATAGACCAAGGTCTAGTTTTGACACTTTTGAAATTTCCAAGGACTAATTTTGACCATTTTTGGATTTTCAGGGACTAAACTGTAATTTCTCAATTATTTTTAGATTTTTCACCAAAGGACTAAATATGATAATTTATGTTTCCAAAAGGACCTTTGGTGACTTTTCTTTTAAAATAAATGCCTAGGGACTGATTTTGCCATTTTCTGAAATTCGGGGGACTGAAACTGCCAATTATGCAAACTTTGCTCGTTTTTCATCTGATTTTGAACATTTTGCATCTGAAACATATAAAATGCATTTTTGTGATATTTTCAGTGTTTTGATGCATTTCTGAGCATTTTTAAACGTTTTGCAGTTCAGAATTAACCAAAAATGATGAGTATTTACACACTCATCAATCCCCCACACTAAACTATTGCTAGTCCCTAGCAATCTTTTGAGAAAAACTTAATGGATTTGAATCTCTTTACCAAAAGCCATTACTTCTGGAGTAGCCAAATGTTTCAGTTCAAGTAAGAACCATGGTACACCGATAACCATGTGATTTTGAGCAAACCACCAGCTTCCAACGGATTTGATTTGTCTTTACCAGAAGCCGTTTGCTTCTGGACTAGCCAACTCTTAGATAAATTATCAATATTATCTTTGGTGAGCTGATTACCAATTATGGTTTTTCCACTGCCTTTACCACAAGCCATAATCTTGCGGGCTAGCCAACTCTTCACTTTTTAGGATATGGTGAGTTGAATACCATACAATTTTGGGCAAATTGCAAGCCGTCAACGGATTTGAGATATCTTTACCAAGAGCCGTTTGCTCCTGGATTAGCCAATCCTTTTGTCTTACAGACATGGCGGACTGATAACCAGCTGAGAAAGTGTAGAACACTTACTCCAAAAAAAAAAAATTTTGGCCAAAAATGGGGGGATTGGGTGATATAATTACATGATAAAATTCGTGAGAATCCCCCCCCCCCACACTAGAGATGAATATTGCCCTCAATATTCAAAGTACCGGCGGTTATGCCGAAACAAAGAACGTAAAAGGGAAATACTACGGCCATTATTTAGAAAGAAGATTTTTTTTTTTTTTTTTTTTTTTTTTTTTTTTTTTTTGGAAAGATTTATATAGAAAACATGTGGGGCAACCCCCCCCCCCCCCCCCACACTAGGGTGGTAGAAAGAGGTAAGAAGACAGAAATATGGGTGAGAACCCATATGGCATGCTACTGTTTTTGATTTCCGAGTCGCTAGCTTGACTCGATCCCCGCATTCATTTGTTCATGGGGAAAGTAACGTGGAAAACCAATCTCGATCGGACTTTCGTTCACAATGTTAATAAACATATGAACATCAGAAAGTTCCACACCGACGAGATATAACCGCGGTATTGTTAATAGTAGAAACTATAAGGGATGATACCGGGGTCAAAGATGGTGTCCTCATTCCCGAAAGAGAAAAGGGAAAGAGCAACCACACCATCTGTGAAGAATGGAATAAAGACGTACATGAGAATGCAAGTCCATTCCTCAGCAGAGAGAAGCAAATCACCAGTTTTGACATCTTTAAGCTTAAACTTGAAGCTTATATGGTGATTGTCAAGAAGATGTCCGGGAGGGAGGGTGGGAAATGGTTCTTCAATCAACAGACTTTCCAGAAACAGGATGTCTCCCTCCGGATCAAAGTAAGTGTTATCAATTCCCGTTGGAATTGACTCATCACTAAGAAATGCATCGAATTCATTCCAAAAGTTGTCATCTTCCTCATCAGGAGTGAGAGAAGGGATGGAAGAGTCGGGAATAAGACTAGAAGATGATGGATTCTTTTTGAGCAATTCATCAATGGGAAGAATGTCTCCCATTGGATCACAATCATCATCTAATTCAGATGAAACTGAAGAGAGTTTGGTTTCAACCACAGAGTTAACAATCTCGATGCGACAAACTGATTCCGGAGGTGGGACAAGTGGTGTGCTCTCAGAGCTAGCAGTTTCTACCACTTCCGATGAAGTCTCCGATTCTAGATCATCGTCATCATCAAGAACACTCTTGACTTCCCTGGTACAGCTTTCAAACCATTTGTTTGAACCAGGGGTAACTTTCAAAGCTTTGAGCTCAGCACGTTTTTGAAAACTCCTCTTAACCGTGAAGTTTGAGAGTGTTGCATTGAATCTTTCAGATCTTTGATCAATTGTGGCAACACTCTGTTTGTACAGAGGTTTGGAGTTCTGGTTGATATTCAATGTGAGCTCTTCGTTGTCAACCCGTATGGTCAACTCTTCAGCAAACACATCAATCAGAGCACGACTCGTTCTTAAGAAAGCTCTCCCTAAGATAAGGGGAACTCTAGGATCTGCATCGAAGTCTACTACAACAAAGTCAGCATGAAAGTGAAATTTTCCCACATTCATCATGACATCCTCGGCTATCCCAAGTGGACGAGTTACGATACGGTCCGCTAGCTCGAGTGTCATACGAGTGGATGAAAGTTCAGGAAGAGACAGTTTCTTCCATACTGAGAGTGGCATGAGGTTAATGCTAGCGCCAAGATCGGCCAAGGCGGAGCATTGAAACATCCCCAAGAAATCACACGGGATTAAAAACCGGCCAGGGTCTTCAAGCTTTTCGGGAAGCTTATTAAGAATGGCTGCTGAGCATTGCTCATTGAGAGGAGTTTTAGCCAACTCTGATAGCTTATCTTTGTTGGTGAGTAAGCCTTTAAGCGTGGATGCAAATTTAGGCATTAGAACGAGAGCATCAACGAAGCTTATATCAAAGTGAAGATCATTGAAGATTTGGAAAATTTTTTCCATTTTCTCTTTGTTTTTGTCTTTGAGCTTCTCATCATTCATTCTTGATGGGTAAGGAAGCTGACTACACTTTTGAGCCGGGATGGAAGTGTTTTCTGGCTCAGGTTTTTTCTTCGGAACGTCGGGTTCCGGACTTAAAGCTTGGACTACCGAAGGTGGGACGTGTGCGGTACTTCGTGGGCTTGAATAATGCACCTTGTCCGTTGTCTCCTTGGTAACTTGACTCAATGCCACAGGAGGAGGGGGCATAGGAGTCGAAGGTCCATTGTGCGTCTTACCACTACGAGTGGTGACGGCTTTCAACTCGGCATTGGGATTGGGAATAGTATTGCTTGGGAGTCCTCCAGAAGATGGTGAAGCTTTGTTCATATTCATGTTCATGAAACTGCTCATCATATTCTTTAACTCATTTGTCTGCCGAGACATTGTGGTATCAATTTCCTTTTTAAGCTCAACTCTCATGTTATTGATCTGAGTTTGCATTGATCGTATGTTTGACTCAGTCATTTTCATGAAGTCATTTGGCAATGGAGCTTGAGGAGGTTGTTGACAACTTTGATGATTAGGAGCTTGATAAGGTTGGTTGAAATTGTTCCGGTTTTGATTGAAATTTTGAGAGTTATTGAAATTTTGTCCTTGATTCGGAACAAAGCGATTTTGATTGCCATGGTTTTGCACAGGAGGAAAACCATGTGGTGTCATACCGCTAGGTGCACGGTAGTGAGGATCAGCCTGTGGTCGGTATTGATTGTGGTTTACCGAAGCTACGGGAGCTTGGTAAAAGGAAGCATCGGTTGCTTGACAATCATAATACGCATGTGGACCACTACAAGTTTCACACACCTTGTTTACGGCTTTGACTGGCTCAGGCTTATGAATTTCGCTTTTGATTTCCTTAACATCCTTAATCATACAACGGATGGCATCCGTTAGAGCAGCTATCGGAGCTGCTAACTCAGAAGAGTTACTGGATGAAGAAGCAGAAGGAGGGTTAGGAGTATTGAATTTGTTGCGAGAAATAGGAACTTTTGATTTTTGCTCGCAAATCTCAATCACATCTTTAGGTCTACGATTCAAGATATTGCCACCGGCGGCTGCATTTAAAGAATCTTGATCGTTACCGTTCAACCCATTATAAAAGATATTAACTTGTTGAAGCTCCGTGAATTCATGATGGGGGCATTTCCTGAGGAGATCTTTGAATCTCTCCCATGCCTCTCCAAAGTTTTCATCGAAATTTTGACGAAATCCAGAAATTTCATTTTTAAGATTAGTCGTCTTTGATGGAGGAAAGAAATAATTTACAAACTTTTGAACAAGATCCTCCCAAGTTTCGATAGATCGAGGGGGTTCTTTTTCCAGCCAAATCCGGGCTGTCCCCTCAAGTGAGAATGGGAAAAGCATCAACTTGATGACTTTTTGTGGTACATCCTTGAAATTGATAGTTGAAGTCAACTTGTTAAACCAACGGATGTGTGTATACGGGTCTTCACGATCAAACCCGTGGAATTGATTTGTAGACACAAGTTGGATCAAATGTGTCTTCAATTCAAAGTGATCAGAGTTGATTACTGGTAGAATGATGGCATCTCCATAACCCTCGGTGGGTGCTTGGAGCATTTCCGCCATAGTACGTTCGTCTGCCATGGTGTTGCTTGAAATAGTACGAATCTCGGGTTCGACTATTTGGGCAGCACGTCTACGAGAACGTCTACTAGGAATTTCTGCTAGATCACGCAAAGGACTCAATGATCTAGAAGAACGAGTGCGCATGCACTAGAGTTAACTCTAAGGAATCTCAGAGTCAAGGAGAGAAATGGGAATTATGAAAATCTTTCAGATGAGAATGAGAATTATGAAGACGTTTTATAAAAATGGGGTGAGAAGAATCTTTATGGGTTTTCTGGTTTTGAAACGTCGATATCACAACAAAATCAATTAACACAAATTCGAGGCAAAACAACAGTGAACTTAACCAATAATCACAATATGAATGGCTTCTTTGAAAAAGGTACACCAATCACAAGGACATAAAGGGAAGTTTTAAATCTTTAGTTCGGGAACTTATTATGGTCGCACCCCCAGTTAGGTAGTGCACTGCCTTGGTTTGCGGTGGTAATCTTTTAAGTTGTTATTATTAAATAAAACGACGAATCTTTTTGTATTTTTATTTTTTATACATATATAGAAACAAAAGAAAAATATTTTTGTGTTTTATACGTTTTTGGATGTTTTTGGGTTTTTGGATTTTTTATAAGAAAATATGGATATATATATAGATAGATATGGATGATATAAACAAATGAGTGAGTATCCAAACAACTAATCTGCTAAACGGAAGATAGATCAGCACAGCTCCCCGGCAGCGGCGCCAAAAATTTGATGCGCTCCAGAACAGTCAAGCTTTATCACACAAGCCTGCCACTTGTGAATGGCAGACCGTAACAAGCTTAAAACGGCTCAGGAACGAATGCAATGAGGATTTGAGGAGTATAGAGTCTCCCCGGGTCGTTATGTCCCAGCGAGCTATGCAATGGATTATCAACCGTAAAGTGATCGAGAAATTTGAACGAAAAAGGGAATTGAATTTATTATGACTAAGGAAAAAGTATACAAACTACAAGGACTAAAATGCAAATTAAAGGAAATTAAAAAGATAAAAAATATTAAATAAACGCTATCACTATAATTAAAATGATGTTTTTGTTTTTTTTTTTTTTTTTTTTTTTTTTTTTACGAAACTGAAATTAAAAACTACGCGACGTACAAATAAAAACGTGAAATTTACACAATATAAACCCTAAAAATATGAAAAATAAATTTTTACAATCCTAATGATAAAAGAAAATATTTAGAAAAAGAAAATTATTTTTATAACTAATTATCTAATTAAAAACTATTTTTAACTATTAAATAATTACCTAAAATACAAGAAAATAGGAATTTAGGCTAGAAAAATAAAATTAAGACTTAGAAAAATCTAAAATATCAAAATAGAATTTTCAAAACTATTTTTGTAATTTTCTGATTATTTTTCTATTTTCTAGGAATTTTAAACTAATAAAAACTAAATAAATTACTAAAAATTACAAAATAAACTATGAAAAATCTGGAAAATTACTTTTTTTACTTTTTATATTTATCTAAACCTAAGAAAAATGAAAAATTATTTTTTTGAACCTTTTCTGAATTTTTTGTATTAAAAGCTAATTAAAAATGCTTAAAAACTACTTTAAATCAAGAAAAATAGCAAATCAACTTAGAAAAATCTGAAAATTTCAGGAAAACTCTAAAATGATAATAAGAATCTAGGAAAAATGGAAAAACAGATGGTTACTTGGAAGAATATGAAACTGATGTCACAAGTGCTTATAAATAAGCACTAAAATAAGCCAATTGAACCAAACAAGTCACCCACTGATTACAGAAGAAATATTATGCAAAAGTAACCAAAATGAAACTAAAAACAACAAGGTACAGCTACTGAATTGCAAGATTGATCAAATTTGAAGAGTTGAGTGAATAAGCTAAAACAGTTATTAGGTACCTACTTTAAACACAAGCACAAGCTTCAAAAGAAGCTAAAACTGAAAACTAAAAATTGGAACCTATCTTAGACCTGGCTAAGATCAAATACACCAAAAATCAGACCATGAGAAGCTCTTATGAGCCCTGTGCACCTTGCACAAAATCTGAGAAAACTCAGTGTCAACTGAGTGTCAGTGAACAGGGCACTTATGGCCTAAAAGAAGAACAGATTTGAGGCCTTAAACTAAATTGTAAAATTCCACAAAAATGCTTATAAGTAACAAGACCAGTTGAAGTTTTTAAAATGCCAAATCCCACTTGATGTAACTCAATATTGAACTCATGAAAATTCCTCCTATGTGAGCCCAAAACATATTTTTCACACTTTTGACTTTTGACAAGAATGAAGAACTTTGACTATAATGAACTTTGGATCAAATTTTTGGTTTGATACTGATGTAATATGATAGAACAAGTGTAATGCAAACAAGCTTAATGATTTTTAAACACAAAATGATGATCTGCAAATCCAAAACTACAACAGTGGACAAGTGAGACAGATTCAAAGGAAACTTTGACTTTTTGAACTAGCAGGCACAAAGTGAGACAGATACTAACATAACTGAGCTAACCAAACACTATCCAACAGATTCTAAGCAATGAATAAGCCTAAAAGTCAGATAGATAGGCAGATCCAAACACACCTTTATGTTACTGATTTGCAACAAAACAGATTTAAACCATGATCCAACTTATATTATGATCAAACTCACTTAACCAGACCTAAACACATCTATTAGAACAAAATTTAACAGATTAAAACTACAAATATTGATTATGCTAAGACTTGTAAAAATAACTTACAAAGATCCCTAGCCACTATGGCTTGCCAACAGTGAACCATGAACCACTAACCTATATAAACCAATCCAACTAGCTATTATTCAACCCAAATCCATGCCTGCATCAACCCTTTCCTGTTCTGCATCATTTTTCTTACCCATGTTGACTTTTGTTGACCAGGTTTCAATATTGCTTAAGACTTAAACACAAGCTTATAAAAAGCTATTATGAGCTTATATAAGCTTGTTTGATGTTGAAACTAAGCTGTTAAAAGCTTAAACAAATGAGTTTGAAAATCAAAATCTCAACAGTGGACATAAATTGTGGAAACTGATCATTACTTTGAATTAAAACTTGAAATGAGTTGGAACACACTTAAATATTGTTATTTGATACAAAATAAGCTTGAAAATACAGATTAAAACTATTTAAGACAAGTTAAGCTACAAAACGACATACATTTTAACAAAACTAAAACTAACTACTCTTCTCTTGCCTCTTCTGCTTCCTTTTATGCTCAAACTTCTTTCTCTCACCTTTCTGAGTGGATCCCAGCAACAATCTCAACCCTTGGATGGCTAGAAGCAATCCTGGCCATTTATTTCGTTTTGGCGCCAATTCCTGGTTTTGATATCAGGGACAGGAAAGAGGATGCATTTAATGCATTGGGATGTTAGGTGAGGAGGGGGGAGACAATATGTGAAGTAGGGTGGATATGGGTGGCTGGAGGAGGGGGTAGCAGACAGGTTTGTCGGGGAAGACAGGTTTTAGGGGGCGGGTTTGTTTTTGTTTAAACATTGGGTTGGTCGGGTTGTGGGTTTGGACCGGGTTAGAAGATTGGGCCAAGGGGGTTTTTTTTTTGGGGCTTGAGATAATTATAGGATCCGTTTGGTTTGTTTATTAAACACAAGGACCTCTTTTGCAATTTCATAAAACCAAAGGACCAATTCTGTAAATTATGAAAAGTAGTCCAAGGACTAGTTTTGCCAACCTTTAATAGACCAAGGTCTAGTTTTGACACTTTTGAAATTTCCAAGGACTAATTTTGACCATTTTTGGAATTTCAGGGACTAAACTGTAATTTCTCAATTATTTTTAGATTTTTCACCAAAGGACTAAATATGATAATTTATGTTTCCAAAAGGACCTTTGGTGACTTTTCTTTTAAAATAAATGCCTAGGGACTGATTTTGCCATTTTCTGAAATTCGGGGGACTGAAACTGCCAATCATGCAAACTTTGCTCGTTTTTCATCTGATTTTGAACATTTTGCATCTGAAACATATAAAATGCATTTTTGTGATATTTTCAGTGTTTTGATGCATTTCTGAGCATTTTTAAACGTTTTGCAGTTCAGAATTAACCAAAAATGATGAGTATTTACACACTCATCACGGATCATGGGAACAAATACCTAACCTTATCATCCTTATATCACCATACATAAAGTAAAGTTGGTCGGTCTATTTGGTGTTGTTCATCTGCCATTGGATCCAATTGAAAACCATTTGAAAATCAATCCAGATACTTGTGATATATTATCAAAGCATTTTGTACCTGAATTGTTTTTGATATTTTTAGAACAAGAGCTCCCCCTCAACATGTGCTTCATATATTTGAAATTGTTTTAGCACACGGAGGCAAGAGAAAGAATTAACTTCGTAAATTACCATTTTCTAAAAAATATCAACATCACTTCCCTAATCAGATCAAGTAGATAAAACATTTTGGAGAAGGATGAGGTTTTCAAAAGTTTGCTCCCCCTCAATATGTGCCTTGAGGTTTGAAAGAGTTTTGCACATACAAGAGGGAACCTGCACATTGAAATAAATTGATCACGTTTCAGATCTTTGTGGTTTAAGATAGATGCTCCCCCTCAATATATGCATGGAAAATTTGAAATCGTTTGGCACATGTGGCAAGGAGAGCTTGTACATCCTTATAAAACCATTTACCGAATTATCAGATTAAATCCAATTTAAATCACAAATTCTCCCCCGATCATAATTATCAAATCATTTGAGATTTGTGATCTCTGTAGATTTAAATTGATTTTGAAAGCTTTTAAGGAGAATTGTGACTTGATTATGAAAGCGTTTTATCTGATAAGGATTGGATTTTAAGACTTTAAACTCCATTGAATAAACATGCATGATTATCTTTTGAAAACAATTGTATGACAAATAACTTTTTGATTTAATTGAAATCATTCTCCCCCTCAATCAATGACATAAGTTGTTGATTGAGAGATAGATAGTTTGACAAACTTTTAAGTCCAGATGATTATCAAAAAATTAGAGTCCGAGTTATTTTTCAAAACAACTAGTTTTCATTAGATAGTAAAGATTAGTTTAAAGAATCAGAGCAAGAAATTTGAAAACCAATATAAAGTATGGCTCTGTTCTATCTTTGAAAAGTGGGTTACTGCCTGAAATGACAATAAACCATTTTTTCTCTTTCTTCCAAAAATATATTTTTTTTATTTTTATTATTTTTTTTTTAATAAAAATTCGAACAACATCTAAAGTCCCGTGTCATTCTTTGAATGAAAACATCAAGACCGTAGATATTATCGAATCGAGAGAAACATGACAAAATGACAATATCTTTTTAAGATTTTTCAAATTTTTATGGATTTTGAAAGTTTTATATTTTTCTATTTTGTTTTTCGAAAAAATATTTACAAGGGATAGATGAAGGAACCTTTTACTCCTCTTCTTGCTCTTGAAGACGTTTGAGAGTTTCTGGTTGTAGGCTCCTAAGGCCCAGTCGTGGAAGATTAAACTCAAAACGTTCTCTAGGAAGAGCTTTGGTGAAGATGTCTGCTAACTGGTATTCAGTCCACACAAAGTAAAGTTCCACCACACCATTTTCAACTTGCTCCCTGATGAAATGATGTCGAATGTCGATGTGCTTTGCTCTCGAGTGTTGTACGTTGTTGCATGAGAGAGCAATAACACTTTTATTATCACAGTACAGAGGGATTTTGTTGAATTCAAAGCCATAGTCAGATAATTGGGATCTCATCCATAGGATTTGAGCACAACAAGATGGCATGGCTATGTATTCCGCCTCTGTAGAGGAAATAGAAGTACTCATTTGCTTCTTTGAAGACCAGCTCACAAGCTTATCACCCAAAAACTGAGCACCTCCAGAAGTACTTCGACGAGTATCTTGACATCCTGCATGATCAGCATCTGCATAGGCTGTTAGTGACATACCGGTGTCTTTCGAGTACCAAAGTCCCATATTGATGGTTCCTTGGAGATACCGAAAGACCCGTTTAACCGCTTCAAGGTGCTTTTTAGTAGGCTTAGCCTGGTATCTAGCACACATGCAAACAGCGAACAAGATGTCTGGTCTACTAGTTGTGAGGTACATCAGGGATCCAAGCATACTACGATATTTCGTTTGGTCTATCATGATCCCTGAGTGGTCCTCATCTAGTTTCGTACGTTCAATCATGGGAGTGTCAACAGGGTCACTAGAATCGAGTCCAAATTTCTTTAAAATCTCATTTGCATATTTAGATTGATTTATGAAAATGCCTCCGGGACTTTGTGAAATTTGTAATCCCAAGAAAAATGATATTTGTCCCATCATTGACATTTGAAATTTAGAACCCATTTCATTTGAAAAATGGTTACACTCATTGGGGTCAGTCGAGGCAAAGATGATATCATCAACATAAATTTGAACGTGAATTAAATGTTTGCCTGACTTTTTGGTGAACAATGTAGGATCAACTGCTCCTTTGCTGAAACCGGTAGATAGAAGAAACTTTGATAGCGTATCATACCATGCCCTTGGAGCTTGCTTTAAACCGTACAGAGCATTCTTCAAACGATAGACGTGAGTAGGATGCTTTGGATTCACAAAGCCTTTGGGTTGGCTGACGTAGACGACTTCTTTAAGATCTCCATTCAGAAATTCTGTCTTTACATCCATCTGATAGACTACCATGTTCTTACTGGCAGCATTAGCCAAAAAGATTCTGATTGCCTCGATACGAGCAACAAGAGCAAATGATTCTTCAAAGTCAATACCCTCCTCTTGACGGTATCCTTTAGCAACCAATCGAGCCTTGTTCTTTAGGACATCACCATGCTCATCAAGTTTCACTTTGAAGATCCATTTTAGAGCAATGATCATAGCACAATCTGGAGCAGGTACTAATTCCCATACATCAAGTCGATCAAACTCATGAATTTCTTCTTGCATGGCATTGAACCAGTTGTCTTCATTCATGGCAGTTTTAACATCTTTTGGTTCGATCTTAGAGAGTACGGAGTTGAAGAAGCACCATAAGGCATCGGTTGCAAGTTGTTTCCGTGTTGATACTGGACGAGAGGGATTTCCAATGATGTTGTCTAATGGATGATTGTGAGTCCATTTTCTAAGGTGTTCATGTGGCAGTTGTTGAGGTACTGAGGTAGCAGAGTCGATGTCTCCTGAAGAAGATGGTTCTGATGATGATTCAGGAGCAAATATGTTTTCAAATGGAGCATCTTCAGGAGTAGCAAAGGGATTAACTTCATCATTGATGCCAGAAACAGTTCCATGATGTACATTCAAAGATTGATGATTTGTTGATGAGACTGAGTTATCAGCAGCAGGTGCTTCTTGACTTAATGATATTGAGACTGAAGGATTGACTTCATTCTCAGGGATATGAGCAACCTCTGTTGTGGGAATTGACAGTTCAATAGCACTTGGTCATATAGCTCATCAAACATCGAATCAAACAATTTCTTCAAATCATCTTCAGTTGGAGGTACATATGGAATAGCTGGAGAGAAATTTGGTACAAGGGATGAACCAATGGGACTGTTTTGAAGTGCGGGTCCAGAACTGGGTTGTCCATGAGCCTTTTGACCAGTCAGCTCATCGAATGTAACATGAATTGTTTCCATGATATTTTGGGTTCTCTTGTTGTAGATTCGGTAACCCTTCTTGTTTGGTGCATACCCAACAAAAACTCCAATATCTGCCTTTACTCTTAATTTACCTAAATCTTGACCGTCATTTGCTGGATAACACAAAGCACCAAACACACGAAGGTAGGAGAGATCAGGTTTTCGTTTATGAACAAGTTCATATGGAGTTTTTCCATGAGAGGTGTGTATAAGGGAATGATTTTGGGTGTAGCATGCAGTGGCAATGGCTTCAGCCCATAGAAACATTGGAACCTTCGAATAAATAAGCATTGTTCTTGCGGCTTCTACAAGAGTTCAATTTCGTCTTTCAACTACACCGTTCTGTTGAGGAGTTCGTGGAACACTTCTTTGATGACTGATTCCAACACTTTCATAAAACTGAATTAAGTCTTTGTTGACAAACTCTGTGCCATTGTCTGTTCGAACAATTCTGACTGTATTGTTGAGTCGAACCTGAAGCTGTTTGATTAGTTTGATGATGACATCTGGAGTTTCATCCTTTGTCCTCAAAAACTTTACCCAAGTAAATCGAGAGTAGTCATCAACAACCACTAGAATGTATTTCTTCCCATTTATCGTTTGCACTCTCGTTGGTCCGCACAGATCCATATGAAGGGCATGAAGAACTTCCATTATAGAATTTGTGGGTTTTGGTTTGTGGGCATATTTCGTGCTTTTACCCAATTGGCAAGCTGAACAAAGATGATCCTTTTCATATTTTAATCTGGGTAAGCCTCTGACAAGATCCTTTCTGGAAAGGTTGTTTATGGTGCCGAAGTTCAAGTGATTGAGACGACTATGCCATAACCAAGACTTTGTTTTAGAAGCCTTTGATAGCAAGCAGATTGGAGAGGACTTCATCATGTCATCGATAGAGATGGTGTATAGG
Organism: Chrysanthemum seticuspe; assembly: GCA_019973895.1. Lineage (NCBI taxonomy): Eukaryota > Viridiplantae > Streptophyta > Magnoliopsida > Asterales > Asteraceae > Chrysanthemum > Chrysanthemum seticuspe. Next base: position 240,171,124 of record BPTQ01000007.1, on the reverse strand, counting down.
TTAGAACCTCGAGTACCTCTTAATAATTCAACACCATCAAGTTCTCTAACAAAGCAAGTGTGTTTTCTAAAAGCCACTTCTAGATCGGAATCACAAAATTGACCAACAGAGAACAGATTGTGACCAAGACCTTCCACATAATATACCCTGGAAATCACACTTTTACCAACCACATAATCTCCATAACCCATAATAGCTCCAAAATGGTCATTCCCGAATCTAACTGTCCTGATGAATTTACTCATGAAGTTCATGAGCCGCGACCGGTCTCTAGTCATATGCTTGGAACAGCCTGAGTCCAGGTACCACAGAACGATCTGAACGATCTGCAGTTGAACACAGACAAGAATGGATAACTAGATAATTGGGATCCCCATGCAAGAATGGGTTCCATTTGGTTAGTAACAGTGATTGGAACACCCACATCATAAATAGAAGCAATGGAATCATTATGAATAGATGCAGTACTAGTATCTGTATTAGCCCTATTCAAAGTATGTTCACTTCTTAAGGGAATATTTCTACCAGTAGGCATTCATTTTCTAGTGGGCATTGTCTGATTAACCTTATGGCCAACAGGTATCCATTGATAACCTATCTTACTAAATGTTCTTCCTGTGGGTTTCCACTGTTTTCTAACTTTCTTTTGCCTTTGCCTTTTAGCCTTCTTAGAATGATTTTTTTCATTAACAATATTAACTAGGGATTTGACCGCATTAGACAAAGCATTCACACCACATTCATGATAAGTAACAGAATTCAAGCAGACATCATTACAAGGTTTGCAAATAGTATCAGAATTCGAATTAATTACAGTACGCCTATGGCTAATACTAGAATCAACATGATTCATTTTATTCAGCTCAAACTTAAAGTTCCTAGGTTGGTCTTCTACTCTCTTCCAATGCACATTCTTAGCTTGCGAGGTCCTATCATTCCTTGTATTGTCTTAAGACTTTGACCTGCTCGCTTTAATGTCACTGATTACTCCTGTAGATGGAATGGGAACATTAGTTAGTTTTGCTACTCTTTGCATCTCCTGTTTAGATGTGCTGGGATCTGAACTACATGCAGGCACACAAAGGTTCACTTTCTTAACACAAGAAGTGCTGGGATTTGTACTCCTAGAAGGCACACTAGAGTTCACTTTCTTAGCACTAACAGATCTGGAATCTGAACTACTTGAAGGCACACTAAGGTTCACATTCATGACATTGGGCATTGAATGGATTTCATGCTTGGCACTAGGCATAGAACAAGGAATCAAATGATTAACTCTCTCACCTAAGGACTTAGGGCATATTGTGATTAAGCATTCTAGAAGTTCTTGAGATCGTTCGGCATATAAGCATGCATACCCAATTGCATTATCAAGTGGTTTCTCTAACTTGTCCTCTTCAACAATCTCACGTAGACATTCTAGACAAGCCTTAAGGTATGAGAAATATGTTTGAAGCAAGTTTGTTATTCCTAAGATGAGGGGGAACATATTTCACAGACAAAGCATATTTATTACAAGAGTGAACCTTTGATACACCATTCTCCCCTTTGGTCATTGGCATTTTCCCTTTTACTTGGCTCTTTAGATTCTCAATTTCCTTTTGCAATGAAGCTATTTGTTTGTTATTTTTGTTACGAGTGACCTTTATTGATTCAAATAACTCATTGAAGTGACGTTTAACCTTTTCATTTTCTTCAAAAAAACTTTCGTTTTCCTTTTGTAATGCATTTACTAAGTTTTGAAGATGAAACGTTTGAGAATTCTGAGAATCTAAAGGAGGAGGCATTTGGGAGCCAGTCACATTGTTCTTTTGACCCTTTAATTGTGAGATTTAGGCTTTCAACTTTCTGATCGTATTACAATGAGCTTGAATCTGTTCATCACGTTTGTTAATTTGAAAAACTGCATCAAACTCTGGAGCATCTGAGGATGTCTTGATATTTGAGGTTTTGATATTTTCTTTAAGATGTTGATATTTTAGTTGTAAATTAAAATGCTCAACCTCTAGTTTAGAAAAATATTTAACCAAATTGTCGTGATCATCCAGTTCAATTTTCTCATTTAGTTTAGAATTAGTCTTTTCAAGCTCAATGACACAATCATGGGAGACTTTCAGGGCAACAGATAATTCATGAAATTGAGAAGCATTAATGGAACAATTTGTAGCAGTGAAAAACACATCTTGAGCAACACATTCAGTAATAAGAGTCTCATTCAATGTATGCAAGTTCTTTCTCTCATTCTCATTATATTTTAGTGCACGCTCATAGTCACTAACCTCAACTATCATTGCATCAAATTCCTTTTCCATTTCTTTAATGTCTAAATTCATTCCCTTTTTAAGACTTTCAAAATGATCTTTTAGTTGCTTAAAGAAAGGCATGACTTCAGTTAAATAACATTCTTTTGTTTGCTCAAAACCCCTTTCCCCTTCATTTATACCAGTGGGTGTGATCCTTTTCTTACAAGTTTTCTCAAAATCAACAAATAGTTGAAAAATAACATATTGACTGATTAAGGTCTTGCTTTTAGTGGCAATAGTCCTAGGAACTAAATGAATTGGTGTATTGGGAGGATACACAGTCGCTGAAGGCATTTTTCTAAAGGGAGGGTTTGTTACAACAAGATTCTCTACTTTTTGCTTATCTAAATCCTTTTTCCAGAACACTTGTTCGGGTGTTAACAACGTCTGAGGCTTAAACATGTTCAAGGAAATCCAATTCTCCTTTTTGTAATCATGGGGTGTGATATTTATTTTCTTCTCTTTACATTTAGGATCATCTAGTTTCTTGTTCATCTTTTCCCTAGTGACTTCATCTGATTTCTTATCTTCCTCAGTGCACTCAACGCAACTAGGTTTCTATCTAGGCTTAAGGATTTCATTGCTATCATAAATAACCTTATGAGCATTTCTAGCCTTCTTAATGACCTCTGGATTTGGTTCCTCAACAAGGGGAATGCTATGCTTATCGCTTAAGACTCTATGCTTAGTGATTAAGTGAGCAGTCTGAATGGTATTTCCTTGTACGTACAACTTATTTTCAAGCTTGTTCTTCAAGGTTTTTAGATTAGAAAAATCATTCAAAAGTTTTGATTCCTTAACACTGAATTCTTGCTTAAGCATTTTAACATTTTCTTGAAGTTCTTGTTTGCTTAGCAGTTTTAAAAAGCTTATCTTGTAAGGAGTTTAACTCTTGTTTCAATACTTCTTCTCTAAACCTACTTTTTCTAATAGTTGTACGCATTTGGTCATCCATTTCCTGCTTACGGGAGGTTAATTCAAACTTAGCACGTTGTTCATAAATAGCAACACGTTCTTTATAAGCATTAAGTTCAGAAATAACAGAATCATCAGGGGCACGTGCAGTGTATTCGTCAAAACTATAGTCATTATTGACTGCATAAGATACATCACTTGGTACAATCTCTCTTTCACTTTGTTTCACATATTGATCATATGGGACAACATTGATATTACCTATATTTTCAATATCTGACTCAATAATTACAGTTGATTGTACTTCGTTATGTATCTTTTGCTCATCAACTTCATCTGATAATTTTAATACCTCAGAAATGATTTTGTCTTTGGATGGACCAGCTTGTGGTGATGAAGAGACTTTAGGAGAGACCATTGGAGAAATACTAGCCATGAAAATGGTTTGTGCAGTGGGTTCTTCATCAACATCAGAGTCGTATGCATCACAATCAGCTACTTGAAAGGCATTCTGATGATTATGGCCTATCTCCTGAATTGGTTGCTCATCCACATCTGCATCATATGTCTTAGCATTTCCTTCAGCCAAGAACAACAACTCCTCTTCATCCAAAGCTGCACCATTATCCTGAGCTTGCACAAGCAACATCTTATCCCTGAAGTACTCGACATTCTGAGGGCGTTTTGGCGATGTGCAGTTCCTTGCAATGTGTCCCTCACCTCCACAATTGTAACATTTGATTGGCTTTGCTTGCCAGGTTTCCATTCCTTCCCCTATTCTGATTTGCAGCATAACCTCTACCAGCTCCACCTCTTGCTTGTTCGTACTGCCTTTCTTGAACTGGCTACACCATAACCTTCCCATCTCTGACAGTGGCTTGATTGTGTGGATTGGATGTAGTTCTGAGATTGTTGTTGGTGTGTGGAAGAGAGTTCATGTTTTGACTAATCAGGAGAGCCAGTTGATTAATGAATTTTCCCACGTGTGCATCAGCATCAGCTTGTTTGATCATAGGATCAGGAATGAGTTTGTGATTACCGTTACCCATGGGTATGACTTATAAGGCTTTGGTTGTGATTCCGATGTTTGAGTAGAAGGTAGCTGAATCATTTGATGAGTTTGTCTATCCCTGGTTGGTTTTGAACTGATTAAGAATCCTTTTTTCAAACATAGCATGTCTCTCATTCTGAAGGAGGAAGGCATAGAGTTGCTCATAGTTTGTATTCTTCAATCCTTTGGTTAGCTTTACAGAGGTGACAAACTTGTGCCATTCGGGATTCATGTTGTTCACAAACTTTGAGTTCAGCTGAATGTTTGGCATAGTCATTCTGATGTTCCTCATATCATTAACAAGCTTGTGGAATCTCACATAGTACTCATAGACACTCTCATCTGGTTTCATCTTGAAGTGTTCAAATTCATCATAGAGTTGTGATTCTCTGTCTTCCATAGTTAATTCAGAACCTGAGAGAAGCATCTTGACATTATCCCACACTGCCTTGGCTTCGGTGTTGTGATTGATCAGCTTGTAGATATCTTTTGGAAGACCTTGAAGTACGATGTTAGAAGCCCTGATATCAGCATCGAATCTCTTTTTCTTATTATCATCGAGCTCATCATATGTCTTTGGTCTGTCTATTCCATAGATCATTCTTCCATCTTCAGCTGTATCAATTAGGTCTCTAGTAGTCTCAACCCGATACGGTCCTTCATCAATGGATTTGAGAATGTTGACTGATGAGTGTCTAAATACTCATCATTTTTGTACAAAATAAACTGCAAAATCATCTGAAAACAATCAGAAACACATCAAAATGATCAAAATATTACAAATCAGTGTTTTATGTGTTTTTAATGCAAAAATATCAAAATCAGATGAAAAACGTATCAAATTTGCAAAAATTGCAGTTTTAGTCCCCCAAGTTTCAAAAGTTGTCAAAAATAGTCCCTGAGTCAAAATTTCAAAAGTAAAGTCACCAAAGGTCCTTTTAAAATCATAAGTTGTCAAATTTAGTCCTTTGGTGAAAAATTTCAAAAGTTTGAGAAAATTACAAAAATGGTCCTTCAAGTTTCAAATTTGGCAGAAGTGGCCCCTGGATAATTAGGAAATGGCAATTTTGGTCCCTGTACTTTTGAAGATTATCACTTTTAGTCCTTGGAGCATCTTGGCAGAATTGGCAGTAATGGTCCTTGCAATTTTAGAAGTTACACAAAAGGTCCCTATATATTTAACCCTTTATAAACCAATTTGGACCTTGTCACTAACCCCATATGACCCTGCCACTTACACCTTTTGGACCCCCCCTTTTCATTTGACCCCCTTTGATATTTAACCTCAAGTCAAATGTCTGGTCAAACCCACCATACGCGCCCAAAAACAGCTACTACTGTAGGATTCCCTCCTCCCCAGCTGTAACACCAAATACCAGAGCAGTTTTCCATAATTTTCAACATCCCACTTGCCTAACCTCACCCTCTCCATATCCTGTCCCCCCTCCACATCCACATACTCCAAACTCCATTTATTGTCTCAAACCTGCTAAAGAAAAAAATGGCGCCAAAATAACACTTGGACGGCTTTGATGGTTCTATGCAATCCAATGGGTGGAATTTGGTGGGAATCAGTCAGAGACATGTGGGAAGATGTTTTGCATATAAAAGAGAGCAAGAGAGAGGCTAGAGGAGTAGTTAGTTTATATAAAAAATTTTCTTATGTCGTTTTTTTTATTTATGTCTTAGTTAAACTCTAAAGTTGTAATCTTTTGTTCTTAAGTATCAATATCAAGTTACATTTTCAGAATATTCAAGTTTTAATCATTAATTCAAAGTTTGATTTAGTTTCCTACTTATGTACTTACTGTTGAAATTTCCAATTTCCATTTCATAAACCCAAGCTTCAATAAGCTTGGTTATCAGTTACATTAAGCTTATATAAGCTTTTTATAGCTTTTCATAAGCTTAAAGTTAAGTTTCAATTCACTTTGTACTCTGGTCAACAAAAGTCAACTGGTGGCTCAAATAGCTATGGAAATGGTAATGGGTTGATTCAGGCATGGATTTGGGTGAATTAAAGTTAGTTAGATTGGATTATATAGGTTAGAGGATCTGGTTTACAGTTTGCAAGCCATTGTGGCAAGGGACCCATGGTAAGTCAATTTCTAGTAACAAAGCATAATCTGTTTCTATAATTAATAGTAGCTAAAGCCTGTTTAAACAGTAGTAATAGGGGTATTTGAACTTAGTTTGATCAAAGTTACATGTTGAAGTAGTAGTTAGATCAGTTTCATTTGCAATCAGTGGTATTAATAGGTGTTTGGATCAGCTTGTTGATCTGCATTAGAGATTAGTTCTTTGCTTGATACTTGTTGTCTCATGCTTGGTTGGTCTATTCTAGCTTATATCTGTCAAAGTTTTGAGTCTGCACAAGAGATAAGTCAAAATTGTTCCTTAATCCATTTATCTGTCTTACTGTTATGATTTTGGGATAGCAGACCATCATTTTGTGTTTAGAAATCAATAATGTTGCTTACATTAGGTCTATAACAACACATAACATCAACTTCAGTCATAAAAATTGGATCAAACTTCACTTAAGTCAACTGTGTCTCCATTTTTCAAAAGTCAAATCTTGTCAAAATTGGATTTGTGCAGAACTATCAGCAGTCACACAGGTTTTATTAAAGCTTTTCAAGGTCTGAAAATTTGTCTATAAGTAGTTTACTTGGTTGTCTTTAAGACCTCATATCCACTTTTGGCTTAAGCCCTCTGGTTGAGCTTGTGCATAAGCTCAAAACAGGCCCCATCTCCCCTGCTCACTGTCTCAGCTTATGCTGAGTTTTTCTCAGCTTTTGTAAAGCTTGCACAGGGCTTAGTTTAGCTCCCCTAGGTCTAATTTTTGGTTTAAACAATCTTAGCCAGGTCTTTTTCATGTTCCCACTTCTGTTTTCCATGTTAAGCTAGTATGGTAGTTTGTGCATAAGCTTAAAGTAGGTACCCTTTTCCTGTTTTAGCTTATTGGATCATTTCATCAAATCTGAGTAAACTGCTATTCCAGAGGTTATAAGCCTTTGAGATTTGTTCCATTTTAGTTCTTTTAGTATTTCATACCTTGTGTTAACAGTTGGTGCTTGTTGGTTTCTATTTGCTTATTGGAAGTGCTTATTTCATAAGCTCTTCCACCTCAGTTCCTATTTTTCACACATAGCACCTTGTTTTTCTATTTTTCCTTTATTCCTAGTATTATTTTAAACTTTTCCTGAAATTTTCAGATTTTTCTAAGCTTGTTTGCTATTTTTCTTAATTTAATTCACTTTTTAGCACTTTTTAATTAGCTTTAAATACAAATAATTTAGAAAAAGCTTAAAAAAATATGTTTTCTATTTTAATAGTTTAAGATAAATATAAAAAGCATAAAAAGTATTTTTCCTTATTTTTCTCCCTTTATTTGGTATTTTTCACAATTTAAATTAGTTTTAAATAGTTTAAATTAATAATAAATACATAAAAAGTCTAAAAAATATATTTTCTGTTTTAAAATTAGTTTTATCATATTTTAGATTTTTCTAAGTCTTAATCTTATTTTTCTAGTTTTATTTCATATTTTCTTCTATTTTTGAGTATTATTAAATAGTTTAAAATAGTTTTTAATTAATAATAATTGAATAAATAGTGTTAAAAATAATTTTCTTTTTCTATAAATTTTCTTTTATCATTAGGTTTGTAAAAATGTATTTTTCATATTTTTAGGATTTATATTGTATAAGTTTCACTTTTTATTTAGTACGTTCACGTTATTTTTATTTAAACGTACGTTTTCATTTTAAGTCACGTTTTTAAGTAATTTGAGTTTACGTTTTAGTTAATATAGTTTATTTAAGTTATTTTATAAATATCATAAACGTTCATCATTGTAAATATAGTGATAGCGTTTATTTAATATCTTTTATCTTTTTAATTTTCTTAATTTGCATTTAAGTCGCTTTAATTTATAAACTTTTTCAGTAAGTGTAATATTCAATCTAATCCTTTCTGATCACTATCATTAGTGATCATTCTATCGTCTGAATCAGTGTTTAACACACCATTGAGTCTCCGTGGGACATAACGACCCGGGAATCCACTATATTCCCTGATCTTCATTGCATCTGTGCTTAAGCTGTTTTAAGTCTGTTAGACTTGACGGTTTTGCGCAGATCAAAATTTTGGCGCCGCTGCCGGGGAGGCTTTAGCGTGTGTTTAGCCTTTTTCAGATCCATTCTTGTGCATATTCCATCTTTTGTAAAAAGTTTTGTGTAAAGTTATCAAAAATCTCAAAAAGTTCATTAACACTTTTCCTAAAGTGTTAAAAACACCAAAAATATTTTCATTCTTTTTATAGCATGTTTTTCAAAAATCCAAAAATATCCATCCTTTATCCTCCAATCTGTTTAATTCTACATTTCTCTATCCTCAAACCTGTTTAATTCTCCATTCTCTCACCCTCTAATCCGTTTAATTCTTCATCTCTTATCCCTCTTATCTGTTTGATTCTTCATGTCATGGTTTTCGACATGTTCCTGGTGTGGAGGTCCCTTTAACAGTGGAAATTGTCGGCGATGTACCAATGTGGTTTTCGGAGACAAGTTTGTCGGTAATCCCGATCCCATTTCAAATAATGAAACACCCGATTTTTCCTACCTACCTCCACAGCCCCAATACGAATCCTACTCATGCGAGTATTGTGGGAATGATTCTCATTACGGTTTTGATTGTCCACCACGGGTCCCGCTTGTCTATGAGCCGGAACCATGTTACAATCAGAACTTTGGTGAAAGTTATTTTCCCAAGTATCTCTGTTGTGAGAATTGTGGGGGTCCTCATGCGACTTTTGAATGTCAGCCGGTGAATCAAAATTTTCACAATTCCAATTCTCCCGGTTTTGACAATTTCCAACCCCCACAGTATCCCATCAGTCATCAGACTTCCGAGCCTTCACAGCACTTCAATGATTACGAGGAGTGTAATCTTCCTCAAAGTTCTGAAGAAATACGCATTCGAAAGAAACTACAAATGAAACGAATGTTGTGTAAGCTTCAGCAGATGAATATAAGAATCAGATATGATGACGATGATGATGAGGATTCTATTCAAGTAAAGGAATATTATGAGAGCTTGTCAACTGAAATCACACCCGAAGCTTCCATTGACTCTCTTATAATGGGGGACGAGCCTTCTAGCACTATTCCAGAAATGGAATCGTCTAGTGTTGAGAGCCTTGTCCCAATCCCAAGTGAGTCCGAGGTTACCTCCGGTAATATGTGTGATGAGCCTCTCAATGATGATTCTTCTCCTCCTCTTGACATTCCATATGATCATGTCGAGATGTTCTCTGATTCTGATAACGATTGTACTTCGTTTGACGATTCTTTATCCTATGGAGACATCGATTATGTCGAGGAGCTACCTTCTGAGCTAGTTAGCTTAGCAGAAGTGAGAAATTCTGATGATCTGGAAATTGAGGACGAGATACTTCGTGAACTATTGTTCAATATAAATCTCCTCGTTTCTAAGATCGAATCGTTTTGTGCTAAGTCAACTTCATCTCCTATCCCCGTTGTGGATAGTGACTCTACATTGGACAAGCCCGAGCTTGAGGCTTTTTCCAATGATTCTCTTCATGAAGAGTTCTCCGGTGAACTCTCTCATGACATATCTCCTCCGGAATATGATCATTTCTATTTTGATCTTGAGGATGATATTGGCTCGGAGGAAGGTGTACTCTATCATAAGAGTTTGCTTATTGATGATACTACCTTCACCCTTCCTCCCGACATGTCTACATTTGAGGATGAAGAATGGATCTTGATTGTTATCAACATCTTTCTTCCATTCCTCACTTATGATGTGACTTCCTCTCTTCTTCACTCCTTCGGGAGTGAGGACACTATCTTTGACCCCGGCATTTTCATGTACCATCTGTGAGCCGGGTCTGTCTCTGTCTCTATATCTCATCGGTGTGGAACTTTCACGTGCTTCAATGTTTATCCAAACATCTTGAATGAAAGTCCGATGGAGATTGTTTCTTCCACTTTGCTTCCCCATGAACCAATGAATACGGGGTCGAGTCAAGCTAGCGACTCGGAAATCAAAAACAGTAGCACGCACCATATGGGTTTTCACCCATATTTCTGACTTCTCACCCCCTTCTACCACCTAAGTGTGGGGGTGATGCCCCACATGTTATATATATATATATATATATATAAGTCATATAAAAAAAAAAAAAAAAAAAAAAAAAAAAAAAAAAAATCTCTTTCTAAATAATGGCCGTAGTATTTCCCTTTTACGTTCTTTGTTTCGGCATAACCGCCGGTACTTTGAATATTGAGGGCAATATTCATTTCTAAGTGTGGGGGGGAATTCTCACGAATTTCATATATTATCTACCCAATTCCCCCGTTTTTGGCCAAAATTTTTTTTTTGGAGCAAGTGTTTTACACTTACTCATTTGGTTATCAGTCCGCCATGTTTGATAAACTAAAGGATTGGCTAATCCAGGAGCAAACGGCTCTTGGTAAAGATATATCAAATCCGTTTATATGGCTTGCAATTTGCCCAAAATTGTATGGTTCCTCAGCTCCCCATCATCCTCAAAAGATAATGAGTTGGCTAGCCCGCAAGGTTATGGCTTGTGGTAAAGGTTGTGGAAAATCCATAATTGGTAATCAGCTCACCAAAGATAATGTTGATAATTTATCTAAGAGTTGGCTAGTCCAGAAGGGTACGGCTTCTGGTAAAGACAAAATCAAATCCGTTGAAAGCTGGTGGTTTGCTCAAAATCACATGGTTATCGGTGTACCATGGTTCTTACTTGAACTGAAACATTTGGCTACTCCAGAAGTAATGGCTTTTGGTAAAGAGATTAAAATCCATTATGTTTTCTCAAATCATTGCTAGGGACTAGCAATATCTCAGTGTGGGGGATTGATGAGTGTCTAAATACTCATCATTTTTGTACAAAATAAACTGCAAAATCATCTGAAAACAATCAGAAACACATCAAAATGATCAAAATATTACAAATCAGTGTTTTATGTGTTTTTAATGCAAAAATATCAAAATCAGATGAAAAACGTATCAAATTTGCAAAAATTGCAGTTTTAGTCCCCCAAGTTTCAAAAGTTGTCAAAAATAGTCCCTGAGTCAAAATTTCAAAAGTAAAGTCACCAAAGGTCCTTTTAAAATCATAAGTTGTCAAATTTAGTCCTTTGGTGAAAAATTTCAAAAGTTTGAGAAAATTACAAAAATGGTCCTTCAAGTTTCAAATTTGGCAGAAGTGGCCCCTGGATAATTAGGAAATGGCAATTTTGGTCCCTGTACTTTTGAAGATTATCACTTTTAGTCCTTGGAGCATCTTGGCAGAATTGGCAGTAATGGTCCTTGCAATTTCAGAAGTTACACAAAAGGTCCCTATATATTTAACCCTTTATAAACCAATTTGGACCTTGTCACTAACCCCATATGACCCTGCCACTTACACCTTTTGGACCCCCCCTTTTCATTTGACCCCCTTTGATATTTAACCTCAAGTCAAATGTCTGGTCAAACCCACCATACGCGCCCAAAAACAGCTACTACTGTAGCATTCCCTCCTCCCCAGCTGTAACACCAAATACCAGAGCAGTTTTCCATAATTTTCAACATCCCACTTGCCTAACCTCACCCTCTCCATATCCTGTCCCCCCTCCACATCCACATACTCCAAACTCCATTTATTGTCTCAAACCTGCTAAAGAAAAAAATGGCGCCAAAATAACACTTGGACGGCTTTGATGGTTCTATGCAATCCAATGGGTGGAATTTGGTGGGAATCAGTCAGAGACATGTGGGAAGATGTTTTGCATATAAAAGAGAGCAAGAGAGAGGCTAGAGGAGTAGTTAGTTTATATAAAAAATTTTCTTATGTCGTTTTTTTTATTTATGTCTTAGTTAAACTCTAAAGTTGTAATCTTTTGTTCTTAAGTATCAATATCAAGTTACATTTTCAGAATATTCAAGTTTTAATCATTAATTCAAAGTTTGATTTAGTTTCCTGCTTATGTACTTACTGTTGAAATTTCCAATTTCCATTTCATAAACCCAAGCTTCAATAAGCTTGGTTATCAGTTACATTAAGCTTATATAAGCTTTTTATAGCTTTTCATAAGCTTAAAGTTAAGTTTCAATTCACTTTGTACTCTGGTCAACAAAAGTCAACTGGTGGCTCAAATAGCTATGGAAATGGTAATGGGTTGATTCAGGCATGGATTTGGGTGAATTAAAGTTAGTTAGATTGGATTATATAGGTTAGAGGATCTGGTTTACAGTTTGCAAGCCATTGTGGCAAGGGACCCATGGTAAGTCAATTTCTAGTAACAAAGCATAATCTGTTTCTATAATTAATAGTAGCTAAAGCCTGTTTAAACAGTAGTAATAGGGGTATTTGAACTTAGTTTGATCAAAGTTACATGTTGAAGTAGTAGTTAGATCAGTTTCATTTGCAATCAGTGGTATTAATAGGTGTTTGGATCAGCTTGTTGATCTGCATTAGAGATTAGTTCTTTGCTTGATACTTGTTGTCTCATGCTTGGTTGGTCTATTCTAGCTTATATCTGTCAAAGTTTTGAGTCTGCACAAGAGATAAGTCAAAATTGTTCCTTAATCCATTTATCTGTCTTACTGTTATGATTTTGGGATAGCAGACCATCATTTTGTGTTTAGAAATCAATAATGTTGCTTACATTAGGTCTATAACAACACATAACATCAACTTCAGTCATAAAAATTGGATCAAACTTCACTTAAGTCAACTGTGTCTCCATTTTTCAAAAGTCAAATCTTGTCAAAATTGGATTTGTGCAGAACTATCAGCAGTCACACAGGTTTTATTAAAGCTTTTCAAGGTCTGAAAATTTGTCTATAAGTAGTTTACTTGGTTTTCTTTAAGACCTCATATCCACTTTTGGCTTAAGCCCTCTGGTTGAGCTTGTGCATAAGCTCAAAACAGGCCCCATCTCCCCTGCTCACTGTCTCAGCTTATGCTGAGTTTTTCTCAGCTTTTGTAAAGCTTGCACAGGGCTTAGTTTAGCTCCCCTAGGTCTAATTTTTGGTTTAAACAATCTTAGCCAGGTCTTTTTCATGTTCCCACTTCTGTTTTCCATGTTAAGCTAGTATGGTAGTTTGTGCATAAGCTTAAAGTAGGTACCCTTTTCCTGTTTTAGCTTATTGGATCATTTCATCAAATCTGAGTAAACTGCTATTCCAGAGGTTATAAGCCTTTGAGATTTGTTCCATTTTAGTTCTTTTAGTATTTCATACCTTGTGTTAACAGTTGGTGCTTGTTGGTTTCTATTTGCTTATTGGAAGTGCTTATTTCATAAGCTCTTCCACCTCAGTTCCTATTTTTCACACATAGCACCTTGTTTTTCTATTTTTCCTTTATTCCTAGTATTATTTTAAACTTTTCCTGAAATTTTCAGATTTTTCTAAGCTTGTTTGCTATTTTTCTTAATTTAATTCACTTTTTAGCACTTTTTAATTAGCTTTAAATACAAATAATTTAGAAAAAGCTTAAAAAAATATGTTTTCTATTTTAATAGTTTAAGATAAATATAAAAAGCATAAAAAGTATTTTTCCTTATTTTTCTCCCTTTATTTGGTATTTTTCACAATTTAAATTAGTTTTAAATAGTTTAAATTAATAATAAATACATAAAAAGTCTAAAAAATATATTTTCTGTTTTAAAATTAGTTTTATCATATTTTAGATTTTTCTAAGTCTTAATCTTATTTTTCTAGTTTTATTTCATATTTTCTTCTATTTTTGAGTATTATTAAATAGTTTAAAATAGTTTTTAATTAATAATAATTGAATAAATAGTGTTAAAAATAATTTTCTTTTTCTATAAATTTTCTTTTATCATTAGGTTTGTAAAAATGTATTTTTCATATTTTTAGGATTTATATTGTATAAGTTTCACTTTTTATTTAGTACGTTCACGTTATTTTTATTTAAACGTACGTTTTCATTTTAAGTCACGTTTTTAAGTAATTTGAGTTTACGTTTTAGTTAATATAGTTTATTTAAGTTATTTTATAAATATCATAAACGTTCATCATTGTAAATATAGTGATAGCGTTTATTTAATATCTTTTATCTTTTTAATTTTCTTAATTTGCATTTAAGTCGCTTTAATTTATAAACTTTTTCAGTAAGTGTAATATTCAATCTAATCCTTTCTGATCACTATCATTAGTGATCATTCTATCGTCTGAATCAGTGTTTAACACACCATTGAGTCTCCGTGGGACATAACGACCCGGGAATCCACTATATTCCCTGATCTTCATTGCATCTGTGCTTAAGCTGTTTTAAGTCTGTTAGACTTGACGGTTTTGCGCAGATCATTGACTCCATTTTCCTTTCCAAGACAGTACAATCTGATTCGTTGAGCCCAAGAGTCGTAGTCAGTTCTGTCAAGCATGCGTGGACGAGTATCTGAACCAGCTGCTTGAACATCCTCGGCAACAGTGGACATGATTGTAGGAACGTTGGTAGACATGATGACAGATTAAACGGGATTTTATAACTCTCTGATTAAACCGGGAAATAGATTCTTTCACAGGATTTTACTAAATCAAGATAAAACCGTATTACAGACAGAGTCAACCAAGTCGCTAAGAAAACCTGAACCAAGTCGCTAAGCACCAAGTTGCTAGTAAAATTTTGACAGCAAGTTGCTAAGCACCAAGTCGCTAAGTTGTCAAGTCGCTAAAGAGCAACTCGCTAAGAACCGAATCGCTAGCAAAATTTTGACAGCAAGTCGCTAAGCACCAAGTCGCGAAGTTGTCAAGTCGCTAAAGAGCAACTCGCTAAGCACCAAATCGCTAACACCAAGTCGCTAACAAACTTAAGTACAAGTCGCTAACTTTCACCAAGTCGCTACCAGTAGTGGAGACTCCACTAAGTGTACTGTTTGTCGGCTTGTCTCAATAGACAAGTCGCTAGCTCAACTCGCTAAGGCCTTCAACTACAACTCGCTACCAAATTACAAAGCAAGTCGCTACCAAGATAACTTATCCATGGCTTAAGTCGCTAGCAAGAAAAACACATAAACACCACTTTTCAATCCAAAAACAACCCAACCACGATGATTCAAGCTTAACAAATCAAAACCCAAGCACATACAATGATTCTAAACACAAAACTACACTCAAGTTTCAAACTTTAACACTAGAAATGATCTAAATGATGCAAAAACCACTAAACATTTTCAAACTCTAAAACCAACTAAAAGTCACTAGAAATCCAAAGATATGTAAGAGATGATCAAACCATGGCTCTTGATACCATTTGTAACATATTGGATTTCATAAACACACTAAACCATAAGATCAAATAGGCGTACAAAGAGTTCTAGAGAAAGAAAGTTAGAGGTTTAGGTAACTTTAGTGAGGGAAAGAAAACTCTTATTATGAGCTCCAACTCTCTACCTTGGGAGGTAGAGAGTATTTATAGTCATTACATAAATCGCCACCTATCGGGCTGTGGATCAGGCATACAGTGGGTAAAGACCCGTCCGTCCTCCACGGTGTTACTTAAACTAAATACTACTTAACTTATAATAATCTACGACTACGAGCTTTCTAACGATTACATATACTTGAGGTGACCGACTCTTTATATTCTGGATTTACTAAATCCTAACAAAAATTACCAAGCTCGCTTCATTTTACGGCTGTTTGATTGAGGGGTATTTTAGTCATTTAACGCGTTCACGATTTTAGAGTTTTACAGATAGTTCTTGACGAAGGTTCATTCCTTTGACAAAGGATGGGTGAATTGTCCTACCCTTATGAAAGTACCTTTTCTCTAGACTCTTAAAAACCTCAACTTGGTCTTTGCTAAGACCCTTAGTTTTGAGGTGTTGTGGGATGTATCCAAGGGTGTCGTTGTGATCGTAAAACTTTGCGGCTACCATGTTTGTTCCTAGGAGCAAGAAGTTACATGTTTTAGTAAAAACGAAAACTAAATTGGCATTTTTGTTCTAGTGTGTGCCTATATACAAACAATGTGGAGTTGTGGCTATCTTGACTCATTTTGTGCATAAAATAGTTTTTACAAGTAGTGTTTAGCAAAATGCAATAGATAACCTAAACGCTCGTAATTCAATGTGGCTTCGTTTGAATATACCCGAGAATGCATATTAGTTATGCATTACCTTTAGTATTCAAGAGACATTATGCAAGTGATGAAAATAACATTTTTATATCTATGAACAATGAGAAATTGTTTTTCCTACAAGTGAGAAATTTTTCAAAATTTTGACATGGGGTTTTTAGTTAATTATGATAATGCCTTATGATATTTAACTCCTAACTAAGGAAACATGATTAGTTATGTAATTTTAACAATGTAGTTCATGATTTGTGCAAGAATATGCATAATCCCCATGTTTTGGTTTTGAACATAAATTAGAACCCTAGACTCAGAATTAAGAGAAGTAATGTAGTTAGGATACTTACAATGATGATTTTGGCTGTGATTAGTTAAAGAAGAAACCTTAATTATGAGTTAGGTGTGTTTGTAGGTCGTTTGGTTATGTGGGTTGTGAAGAAGAAGGTGTTTTGTATTTAAAAATTTTGCTACTGTGAAGACCACGGACTAGACGGACCCAAATTTATGGTTCCGTCTGTGTTGGATTTTGGTTCCGTGGGAACATCAATAAAATTTGCTAAATTGTTGTGTTTTGGTCATTCTAAGTTTTAAGCTATGTTTTTGATTATATGTTTGGTTCTATTAATCCTAAAACAAGTATAAGAAGATTAAATGGTTCTCGTTTAAGAGGTTTAGTGAGGATGTCGGCAATGTTATCTTCGGAGAAGACTTTCTCGATTGAGATGTTTCCTTTTTGAACATTGTGGCGAAGGAAGTGATGGTGAATTTCAATATGTTTCGTTCGGGCATGTTGGACAGGATTTTTACTGAGATCAATGGCTCCTTTGTTGCCAAAAAGTATAGAGATGTCGTTGAGATGAATTTTGTAGTACACAAGAGCTTCCTTCATCCAAAGAGCTTGTTGACATGCCTTTCCGGCTGAGACGTACTCGACTTCGGTAGTTGAGATAGCGAGAGCCATTTGTTTCTTTGCGAACCATGAGGTGAGACATTGTCCAACAAAAGTACAAATACCACTTGTACTCTTTCTATCGACATAGTCACCGGCATGGTTCAAGTCGGCATACACTATGGTTTCTACACCCGTTCCTTTAGGATACCATAATCCTAAACATGTAGTGCCTTTAATGTATCTAAATATTCATTTAAAGGCTTCTAGGTGTGATGTTTTTGGATCTTCTTGAAAACGAGCACATAGAAAAACACTAAACATAATGTTGGGTCTACTAGTTGTGAGATAAAGTAAGCTACCAATCATTCCTCTATATTTAGTGTTATCTACAGATTCACCTTCTTCTTCCTTGGTGAGTTTCGTTTCTGAGGACATGGGTGTTTTAGTGGGTTTTAAGTCTTCAAGACCAAATTTCTTAAGCATATCCTTTATGTATCTAGATTGATTAAATAATATGCCATCTTCTAGTTGTTTAATTTGTAATCCTAAAAAGAAGTTTAACTCACCCACCATACTCATCTCAAACTCGTCGTGCATGATTTTAGAGAAATCATCACATAGCTCTTGACAAGTTGATCCAAATATGATGTCATCAACGTATATTTGAACTATGATAATGTGTGATTCCTTTTTCTTGGTAAATAGAGTATTATCTACTAATCCCATGGTGTATTTGTGTTCAACTAAGAAAGTCTTAAGCCGATCGTACCAAGCTTTTGGTGCTTGCTTAAGTCCGTATAATGCCTTTCTAAGTTTGAAAACATGATTTGGTTTTTCAAAGTCGGTGAATCCGAGAGTTTGTGCAACATATACTTCTTCATTAATGAAACCTGTAGGATCGTAAATATTGTTGTGTTGATGATTCGGGTGGTCTTGGATGATCAAAATATATGATAGCCATTTTAGAGAGAGAAAGTAGAGAGATGGGTGTTCAAGCTAGAGACTTGCTTTGTAAATTATGTAATGTTAGATTGAAAAGCACCACCCCTTCCATGGATGGAAGGGGTATTTACAATTACAATGAAACCGTCCTCCTATCGGACTGTGGATCAGGGATACAGTGGGTAAAGACCCGTCCTTCCTCCACGGTGTTGCTCTAAACTAAACTACGCTACAAACTAACTAATTAACTACTAAACAACGTAAATAACTACAAGTCTATGAGCTAACATATGCTAGACCATAATTGGGGTGACCGACACTTTAATATGGAATTTCCAATTCCTAACAATCTCCCCATAAGGGAGGTCACCCCATGAAATACATTTTGCATCCTAGCATTCTATCTTTGTCTTTAGTTCCAAGCTCGTAGACTTCAATTCTTCAAATTCCGCATTCTTTGTGCTTGTGTAGCGATTCTTCAAAGTCCGCATAATTTTGTACTTTTAGTGGAGGCCTTTAACTGATCCACATCTTGATGATCTTCAAGCTTTCTTTGAGATCATCAGACACAGTAAATCTCTGGATCATCCATAGTTTTGTTGCCTTCACGTGATGTTGTGACTTTTGAACCGACATGCTCACACTTTTGAATCATGACATCTTTCCATCAGAGTAGCGGAAGCTTTACTGGTTCATGATATTTTCAGCAGCGTATCAGAAGCATAGTATAAAAATATCAGAACCAGGTTATGTAGATATGCACCAGTCATGATTTCTTCAATTAAGTGTGGATACCGTGAGCATGCGGCTTTGGATTGACTCCTCAATTCTGATCAGCTGCAACCGTCCAAATGTACCTGCAAACAACAGTTAGCAATAAAACACACGAAAGTGTCTTTGATCACTTTCGTTGAATTGAGGTACATGGCCCATGGTTCCCCGTTGATCAGTACAAGTACTTCCTGTGATCAGGTAGGATTCCTAAGAATCTCCTTGACAGGGTTTCGCAGCTGTTCTAGTTGTTCTCAAATCGGAACGTCTCAAAGAAGACAACACAGAGTGAGTGAACCAGCGAATTGAGATTCACTGATTGATGAAAAATTGATTTGAAAACAATCGTGTATTGCTTGAGGAAAGAGTTTTGCAATATGACGAAGGTTTTATAAGAAAGATCAATTTTCAATCAAAATACTTTTTGTATTAGAGAATGAGTACACATTCGATGTGCTAGTGAAAAGATTAGATTCGCACATCGAACGGTTTTTCTAAAAGTATTTTTTAATCAGAGATACTTTTTGAATTTGAAATGAATACACATTTGACGTGCTAGAGAAAAGAAGGTTTGCACATCGAACGGGTTTTCCAAAAGTATTCGTCAATTCCATTCCTGGACCAAGGTTGATTCAAGAGTGAATCGCCCCATCGTTTCTATCCAGTTGTCACAAGCTTGATCTTTATAAAAGAACTCACATGCCACCTACCAGGAGCTTGTTTGATTTTGGCTCCAGAAGGCTTTCCATCTTCCTTGTGAATATGTTACCATACCACTCAGATGTTCTGGCAAATACCACAAGGATAATGCGTAGGACTCTTAATACATACTCACTTTCCACATTGTGTGAAACAGCAAGTCTTCATTAATTTGTGTCCTAATGAGATATGGTGGATGATCTCTTGGCTCTAGACTCAATTGTGCACATTTGGTTCCTATGCTGGAGACTAGGGAGAGGGTCTCCTTCTTCAATACCAACAATCTCTAAGAGAAAGTCGATAGATTATGTAGGTTCTCCGTGAGAATGAAACAAGCCCTTTTAAGAGGAACTTGAGTAGCTTGGGATGTTTAGTGCAGTGCGTCACTGGGTCCATGACGTCTTGTCTTCAATACCAGTGTTACCTTAGTAAACAACAGTAGCATATGTATTGAACCCGGTTACTGCCCTAAGGTTGAATTATTGAAGGGCCATTTCTTTTCACCCTTTTCACCTTCAATTCTTTTTCATTCTTCAACCCCTTCAGTGCTTACCGAGACTTCATAACTAGAACCTTGTTGGGTTTGTTCCAGTACTAGCTTTGTCTCAGTCGGCACTCTTCCCATATCTCACTTTTCTCCTTTTTTTTCATCATACCTAAGGACTCTACACTATCTAGTGGATTGTCCCTGGGTAGATCCCTCCGGCTCTGGCGGGATCGTGGGAATGAATACCTAACCTAACCTTCCTTATAACTCCATGCATAAAGTAAAATGGTCGGTCTTTTAGTACAGTTCATTCTTCCTTGAAACCAATTGAAAAATTATTTGGAAAATCAATCAAGGTACTTGTGATATAATATCAAAGCATTTTGTACCTTAATTATTTTGATCTTTTAGAAATGCCTCCCCTCAACATGTGCATCTGATTTTATAAATTGTTTAGCACATGGAGGCAAGAGTTCTTTTGAAATAAATTCTTGATCACAATTTCCATGGAAAAAGCCATTTGATTTTCTTTGGTAAATTCTCCCCCTCAATATGTGCATAGGATATTTGAAATCATTTTATCACATAGAGGAAAGAGCTCTTTTTGAAGCACATCCACGATCACAAAATCCATTAAGAAAACCATTTGAAAACTCAATCAAGGTACTTTATGTTAAAACATAAAAGCATTTGTACCTCGATAGTTTATTTTCTTTTGAAATGCTCCCCCTCAATATGTGCTTCGAGATTCGAAAGCGTTTAGCACATATGAGAGAGCAGCCTGCACAATTGAATCAAAACGATCACCTTTTATCAAATTTCATTATTAAATCACAAATTCTCCCCCGATCAAAAATATCAAACCCTTTGAGATTTTCGATCCCAAGTGATTTAATAAGGTTTAGAAAACATGGGAGAATATGTGCCTGATTTAAAAACTCATCTAGTTTTTGGATAAATGCTCCCCCTCAACATGTACATTATGTATATTGAAATCGTTTGGCACATGGAGGCAGGAGTGCCTTTAAATGACTAAAGCCAATTCCATTTAAACAGATTTGAGATTTAAATCACGATCTCTCCCCCGATCAAAAATATCAAACCATTTGAGATTTGTGATCCCATCTGATTTAAATCATTTAGAAAAGTTTAGGGAAAGACGTGGCAAGATTTAATTTTGAAAAATGACAGATAGGAACAGATTTAAACATTAAAGATTGTTAGTGTCAGGTATGATTGTTTTAAGAGATCTTTAAGTAAAATAAAACAATTTCACAATCAAACAAGAACAGAAAAAATTTCATTTTGACAGATCTTTGAGTTTTAAAGAAAATCATACCATGACATAACATTAAATCTTTAGATCACCACATTTTGTACAAACGGACTTTTATGAAGAAAAATCGTTAGAAAATATTTATATTAAATCACTCTCCCCCTCAATCGATGACCGAAGTCGTTGATTGAGTGTCTTAAGTTTTGATAAAAAATGAAGTCCGGTGATTTTCAAAATTAAGTCCAATTTATTTCCAAAACCAATATTTTTCCATTTTTCATAACAATATTATTTAAAAGATTGTTTAAAAAATGTTATCATCCATTACTTGTCCTGCACAAAGATACGTTAGGTGGTTGAGAAGCTTATGTTGTTGTTGTAGGGCTTGGAAGAAAAACCGTCTGCTGATGCAGTGAGACTTCTTACGTTGCATTTTAATGCCAACTGAGGTCAAATTAAGCTCCGTTTCTTCATTTGCTGATAAAGAAAACCATCTGCTGATGCAGTGAGACCTCTTACGTTGCATTTATGCCAACTCTCCATTGAAGTCAAATTAAACTCCCCAAGATATAGTTGCCCTTTCCTTTCGGCATCCAATCATCATATTTTGTGGGATCCGGATCGGGAACATTCTTATATACCAATATACCTGCATACGTTAGTGAACACACATACAGATATATGGTGGTCGACATCACCCAAGCCGCAATCGACTAATAAAAGTCAATTCAACATATCAATCAGATCATGTAAAGCATGGGAATAATGTGTTTATCAAACTCTAATCAGCTAATCCTAGCAATCATATCCTAGGCACCTAGTCCTTCAACATAGGTTAACATCATTTTTAATTAAGCATATTAGGATAATTAGAGAAGCCCGATAGATGATATAAATTTGAATACATTCTCCCCCTCAATCAATGACTCATTTTCTAAAAAGTTTAAAAGCACTGAAGTCATTGATCGAGTTTTCAATTTTTATAAAAACTCTGAATCTGATTGTTTTTAAAGCAACTCATTTACCACCATTTTGTTAAAACAAATATTTTTCTCAAGAATTTTAGGATAAGTGCACGAATTTTTTTGAAAATTGGTTTAGCGCAACACTTTCCTTCCTTGAAGAGCGGGTTGCTATCGGAAATAATAGCAAGCCATTATTTAAGCGTGGGTCACAGTCTGAAATAACTGCAAGCCATATTTTGAGACATGTTTAGAAAAGAATATTTACACCTCCTGCTCGAACTTCATCTATGGTCCCGTGCCATTATTGAATGACATTTCTAAGACCGCAGATGTTATCGATATCAGAAGACATGTCTTGAGAAAACATATTTTTGGTATTTTTTAAATTTTCTGATTTTTATGGGTTTTTGTTTGTTTTATATTTTTCTATTTTCTTTTGCTGGTTTTATATTTTTGTATTTTGTTTTTGATAAATATATACAAAGATAGAATAGATGATATAGTTAAAGAAGATGATGATACGAGTACCGAGATAAGGATATCGAGCAACCCCGTTGTAGAAGATAGAAGTCATCATCTCTTAAACATTCACCACCAAAGCTTTCGAGGCTCCAGAATAGAAGATAGAACATGAGCCTTTGAGAAAGAGAGACTTTGGCAGCTTCCCCCCAAACCGAAAATCCATTAGATGAGCAGATTCGAAGCTCTATTTCAAGCTTGCCTTAGCCAGGTGCACAGAGATGCACACCATTATCATAAATCCCGCTGCTACTTTTTAAGAACGATAATCGGGATTCTTCGTTCGGGGTTATATCATTAACAATAATAGCAACGTATCATCCCACTCATAAATAATCTTCTCAAATTTCATAACCACCGAAGACTGAAGCAATCCATTCCAAAAGGTGTCAAGAGACCACTTCCCCCGAGTAGTTGAATTTGATGCAGTCAATCTCTTATACTAGAGCTCACGAACCCGAATACACATTTACCCAACGACAAAGAAACTTATACCATCGAAGTAGCAGATTAAGTCCAATAGCCAAAGAATAACCCCGATGTATACTTTTCTCTCCCCCTGAAGAAAGTGTATGAAGCTCAAGAACCTGAAGTACCCGAATGCCCAAAGAGAGAATAACTGATAACATTAAAGAAGCAGGCCGAATCACTGATTATCTCTGCGGATGACAATCTCTGCGGATGTCCACTCTGGAATAAGTAATTATATCTCTGAATCACTGATTAAGCCCTCAAGTAAAACAACTGAGCATCCCCAATGTACACAATCTCTCTCCCTTGATGATTGTGATAACATCAAAATCATTACACACTTGTGTACCTCTTTTTATCATCAGAAACTAACTCTTACATCTCTTCCCCCACGTAGTTGGAATAAGAACACTAAACGCCTTGATGAGTAAACCTTGAGTTTCTCTGCGGTCATGACATATGTCTTCCCGGGTTAACTTCAATCACTTAGAAGTATTAGGTTCATCAAGTGTACTTGTTATGCTTTTATATGTAAGTCTCCTTCCCCCTTGCTGGTTTTGACACTTCAATCAGCAAAACATTATAAGCCCAAATACTTGAAATCCGTTGAGAAGAACGCTTGAACTCTTGTGAGAATCAACTTGCTGAAGAATATGAGCAAGTCTAATTGGGGATTAAATATGACAAATCACTCTCCCCCAATTAGTGCTCTCCCCTAAACTGACAATATTTTAATAAATGCCTAGATTAAGAAGAAGTCTTTGGATAATCAAATGCAACTCGTCTTTAGTCTTCTAACATATAGCAGAAAATGTAGAACCGACTGTAGACTCGACCTTCTTCAAGATTGTCCAGTTGGGGAATAGATAGTTAACATCTTCATCACACCAAAAAGCATCCCAATTAACTTACATCTTGTGAATCCCCTTAACTAAAAATCCCTCCCAATCAAACAAGAACAGAAAGATGTTCATCAAGGAAATTAGCAATCAGCCCGCAACGAACACACTAAATGGTAACACCAAACTAACAATCACATCAAACAAGAACAGAGAGATCGTTCGGAATCATCATGTTGATGTGTACGTGAAGCATTAACCGGAAACACTTTGTCAATAAACACACCAGTCCGTATGCAGATGTCAACCAACGGCTCTAAGAAGAAACACCATGTAAAGATAACCCGATAAGAAGAAGCTCGGTTCTTACATGAGTTTGGAGCCGTTTGACCATTTATTCTCATAAATCAATTAACCATGCAGAATTATCACACTTCTTCTCCCCCTCAAGAATTGCATACGGAGTTGCCATTCTTGATTAAACAAGTGATTATCATCTAAATGTATTCTATTCACACTTCTCCCCCGCAAAATTAGCCCATGATGTTGCCATCGTCATTATAGTTGAGCAAGTGGAATAAGAAAACAATCAATGGTAGCCCGGTTCACTTGATAACTGAAAGCGCGTGGAAAAAGCATGAAGTATGTTGATGAGAATGGTCATTAATGAGAAGATTTCTCTTCTTCCGAAGATAAAGCGCACTGAAACGTACACTTTTCTTTTCTTTATAGTACGAGGCTTGAACTGTTGTGTTCAAACGTCGTAAGAAGATTTCTCTTCTTCGGAAGATAAAGCGCACTGAAACGTACACTTTTCTTTTCTTTGGAGAACGAGGCATGAACTGCTGTGTTCATACGTCATAATCTCTCTATTTTCATCATCTCTTGGCAAAACATGTAACCATCACCATTATCATTCAGTAGGCTCTTTGTTGTGATAGCTGATGGAGAAAACCCAATATGATGAATTTGACCCTGAAGTAAACTAACCCGAACTCGTGACTTAAACTTGCACATATGTAACAAAAAGCGGTGATGAGACTTCATCCTCCATTGAATCTCTAAGTACTCTATACTCTTCATCCAACCAACCATCAAGTATAAGACGTGCATTACCTCTTGAAAATCCACAATTGAATGTGACACTGAGCACTACAACGTGACTCCTTTAAGTGATAGTTATTTTGTGGTAATAAGAGCCCAATTCCCCCAAGTGGTAAAAAGAAAAGGTAAAAGTCACCCAACAATAACTAGATTTCCAAGTCTTCGTTTTTTATAATAAGCTCGAACAAGAATCTTCATCCAACCATCCCCGATACCTTCAGATACTAAGTACACTCGCCCGTGATATTTCACTTCAACCTCAATTAAATAATAGTGAATTAATGCCGTTGTCACATCTTCTGTTCAAAAGCTCAAATCTAGCCTTCTTTTACGTTTTAAGTGAACTCTGATAATGGTTTCATCTCGACCATGGTTAAAAGCACATATCCCCGTAAAACCATGTAATCGCCAAACTGCCATGACGAATATCCAAACACACATCCAATTCATGAAGTACACCCTTTAATCCTTCTTCGAAGTAGAAAACGTAGCACCAGCATCAAAAGATCCAGAAATACATTTTCCCTTTCTCTAGGATGAATCTATGATCACAGGATTTTACAATTCTATGGATTAAACCGAGAAATAGTTTCTTTCGCGGGATTTTACAAATCCAAGAATAAACCGTAAGATAGATCCGGAAATGCACTTTACTATTACTAGGATGTTTCCATTGTCACGGGATTTTACAAGTCTATGATTTAAACCGAGAAATAGATTCTTTCGCGGGATTTTATAAAATCAAGACAAAACCGTAAACAATGTCAACTTGAATGTGTTATGACAAATTTGGTTTCGGTGAATATCTGTTATAGGGGAACATGCAGCGGTTCGTCAACAAATCACCTTCATCATCAACAATTCTTTACCCGAATGTAGACAGCTTCACAAACCATACTAAGTCAAGTAGTATAAACACCTTTTCACTGGAGGTTAACCGTAATACATCAAAGTACACGTTTCTCCCCCATGATGGTTTTGAACTTTCGGAAGTATCATAACATGTACGATCATTTGCACGAGAAGTTCTTGTCATAAGCAAACATGTTGAAAAATCATAACTGATGCTGAAGATTCTTGAAAGATTTTGCTTTGACTGTGAAGTATCATTGACATTATGTGACGTCGAATATATCATGGGAATTGCTGAAATTGAACCACCATTGATTCATCGGCTAATAGAAATGAGCACATATGGAGATAACGTCACTTTATCGTACACAAACCCCGTAGTCATTTTTCACTTTTTTGCTCAAGCCGTGAATTTTGTATCCTCCGTGAAAAATATCAATACCAAACTACCAAACAAATTACCAAATTTACTCATTATTACCAAAAAAATTTACATCCAAAGTAATAAAATTCGGAAAAAGATGATTTGATAAACCATGAGGTATTCTATCAATTTACACGACAAGCAGCATAGCCCAAATTGACTATATCAAGTTCACTTCAAATAAAATATCTAATCCAGAAGATTTGAGGCCTAATCCAATACAAGTGATATTTGGCCCACGTTATCTAGAGATGGTCCAATCATAGCCCAGCACGATCCGGCCATAAACGGTTTAGTATTAACATTCACCATAATTCAATTGTCCGGGAATAAAGGAAGGCATTAACACAAACCAACATTTACCCTAAATAATCTCACTCTCAACCCTAAGTCACTCTCTCAAACATACCGCCTCTCTTCTCTTTCTTACAAACAAACACAGATCTAACCATAATCAAGATTACACAAACCCTAAAAACTGTATGTCCGCCCCCATCAATCTTTCATTCAAACGCAGTCAACTCTCAAACCCTAAAAGCAATCCGCCATACTCAAACCTTCTTCCTAAACACTATCTACAGCCACCAAATCCCTCTCACCTGTAATCAAAAATGCTCCATGAAACCTTTCCTAGATAAGTACCCATTTCGACCTAGCCACAGGGATGGCTTCAAGAACGTTTAGTTAATGGTTTCAAGGTAAGTAACAACATATTTTGCACATTTTATCCATGGTGAGACTTGTTATGTTCCATAATATAATGAAACATGATAAACGATATAACATCCTTGTTATCATCTTTATCATAAGATTCAAAAATTAAAAGGAGTATACTCCAAAAATGATCTATGAAGCATGCATTCCTATGTGTATAGATTGAATGAGATCTATGAGTTGAAAGAACCATTCACATATGGAACAAGGCTGAGATCAAGAATTAGTCATTAGTTGTGATGAATCTTGTTAATCATTTGATCAATGAGGAGTGTTTTATTCGAGTGGGTAAGATCTTTAAGGTCTATTGTATGTGTTGTACCACACGAAGTAAGAAACAAACTGAGGTCATTAGATGTGTTAATTAGGTTCATTGAGTCTTGTTGAGGTGTAGTGGAACATGGAGGATGGGTAAGGATATATGTTGGATTGAATGAGATTTGGACAGTTTATGGGTCGACAAGTTAAATGTGATATTTTGTGGTCATGTCTTCTCATTCTTCATTTCTGTCTCAGTCAAGTCGCTATATCCTTTTAGTCAGGAGTCAAGTCGCTAGAACCTAGTCGCTAGCACCAAGTCGCTACGACTTGTAAAGACAAGTCGCTAGGCAGGTTTTTGACTCAACTCGCTACTTGTTAAATAACAAGTCGCTAGCAAGAATTTCCGATGAGTTTTCTGACCAATTTTCCGTCTAGCATCATAAGAACCCAGAAAACTTGCATAAAAATGTAACTTTTAAACCCATTTTGACCATAAGATGCATCAGGACAATAAAAAGGACAAGTTGCTAGTAGAAATAAAGGTACAAAAAAGCTTCCAGAAACCAATGAATCTGGACATATTCAATATTGACCATTTGACCTTCAACTAACAACTCGCTACTAGAAACATATGAGACAAAAGGACAAATATTTTGACAACAAAGCATAATCTGAAACAGATAAAACCAAAGCTGTGAAAATCTGTTAAACACACATTTTGACCATGACAAGGGAAAAACTAGTGACAATAACAGCAAACAGCAACTCGCATCAATCAGACAACACCACAACATGAGTCGAACACGAGAATCAACACAAACAACATAAAACTTGGCTCTGGTACCATTTGTAGGATCGTAAATATTATTGTGTTGATGATTCAAGTGGTCTTGGATGATCAAAATACATGATAGCCATTTTAGAGAGAGAAAGTAGAGAGATAGGTGTTCAAGCTAGAGACTTGCTTTGTAAATTATGTAATGTTAGATTGAAAAGCACCACCCCTTCCATGGATGGAAGGGGTATTTATAGTTACAAACAAAACGACCTCCTATCAGACTGTGGATCAGGGATACAGTGGGTAAAGACCCGTCCTTCCTCCACGGTGTTGCTCTAAACTAAACTACGCTACAAACTAACTAATTAACTACTAAAAAACGTAAATAACTACAAGTCTACGAGCTAACATATGCTAGACCATAATTGGGGTGACCGACACTTTAATATGGAATTTCCAATTCCTAACAAAACCCGTTCAAAAATGTACTTTTAACATCCATTTGAAAAATTTTGAAGTCGTGAGCACATGCATATGAAAGTAAGATTCTAATAGACTTGAGCCTAGCTACCGGTGCATAAGTTTCGTTGTCATCAATTCTTTCTTGTTGATTATAGCCTTGTGTCACAATCCTAGCCTTGTTTCAAGACACTACACCGTTTTCGTCCATTTTATTTCAAAAAACCCATTTTGTTCCAAGTATAGTTTGATTTTTAGGTTTTGGAACTAATTTCCATACATCATTTTTAACAAATTGGTTTAGCTCCTCTTGCATAGCAATTATCCAATATTCGTCTTTTATTGCTTCGTTTACATTTTTCGGTTCAATGGATGATACAAAACAAAAGTAGTTACTTTGATTTTGGGCTTGTGATCTTAATATTCTTTGATTTAATGGTCCTATGACCTTTTCTAAAGGATGACTTTTGGATTCTTTGATATTTATAATATCTTTATTTAATGGTTCATCTTCCTTGTTATTATGATTCTTTTCTTGACTTTCAACTAAGTCATCATCTACCAAAGGTGATGTCTTATGTAACACCCCCAAATCTCGGTACATCGGTAGACTTAATCAAGTTTTTGGGGCGTTACATTGGATTGGTATCTCACACAAGTATAGCAAACAAGATAGTCATATTATCATTCAAAACCATAGTCATATTATCATTCAAAACCAATCCTAAATTTAATTACCCAAAACAATTATCCCAAAACGTAAATAAAAGGGCCAAACATGATTTATAAAAATAGGTCGCCATATCCTTGAACCATGCCTCCTTGCTAAGCTTCCATATAATACGTACTCCAAACATCACTTAAATACCTAAGAAAAACATTCTAAAAGGTCAGCTAACGCTGGTGAGTTCATAGGTTTAAAGTCAAGTTTAAAATAGTGGACTTGTAGGAGTTTATTTGCTATGAGAGACCTAAGATAGATACACATCAATCACAAACCAATATCACAATCACAATATCAACAATATCATATCCGACGTCATAGTGGGCCCTGATGTGCTACGTTTGTGCAAGTTTTAAAAATTTATAAACACGATTTAACCGTCTAACCTATTAACACATACGAGCAAGTATACTCGTCCGTAATAGCAAAGTTTGGTAAGTCGAGATCGTTCCAAGGGATTTTGTGTTTGAAATTGATTTGTTTGAAAAGATTCAAACAAGAAAGCTTGTCAAGGCTTCTTCAAATAATTATGTTCTAGTGAAATTCAATAAGAAATATATATACTTGTGTGTAGTCTATAATCAATCATAAATAGTATTCATGAAGGTTTGGTATATACTCTTAATATGATGCTCAAATCATAAGCAAATGATTCCCCAACCATGGTATATGTTTGTAAAAATCATTCTAAGAACAAAAACATTTAGGTAATCCTTTCGGTCCTTATCCCAATGATTATCCTATAAAAATTCCATTTGTTTGCAACACGTTCTTATTAAATTTGTTCTTACGAATCTTTCGACCCTTTCGTGATGAAAATGTTCCTAGTCTTGTTTTAATAAGCAAACATGGTGGTTGTCAATCACCATATCCCCATACTAGTTTGTCACTTCACTTTTTGGAATAAAACACAAGAGAAATCCTTTCGGTCCTTTTTCTTAAAACATGTTTTATCAACAAATCAAACCAAGACTAGTATTTTTCCAACAAACTCATTTAAACAAGATCATATGTACATGCATCACATTTTTAGAAAACTAATATGATTAACTACATCCCAACACACAAGTATATCCCAAAACTACTCCACGATAATAATAATAACTAAACACAAATCATAACAAAGTAATTCCAACAATTCAAGAGAATAGAATTCCATAACAAAGTTCATAGAATACCTAAACTTTTGTGATTACAAGAATTAGAATTCGTGGATTGTAGCAACCACGCGCCTCCAATCACCTAGATTCACCGTACAACTCCAAACTACCAAAACTATGGATGAGAATTGTTCCCTCCTTGATCCTGGACGTTTTTAGTAAGAACTAAGCTTTTGGGCTGAATAATATGGTTGGTATTAGTTTAGGTGTAAACTAATACAATTTTGGTTGTGTCACCCCTAGTATACTAGGACTAGGTTCATTATATAGCCAAATGTGCTTGCTCAACTGACCAAAAACGTCCCCAACAAGTAAATATCAAGAAATGATCGGACTCCAATGATTATGGGGAGTTAAGGCAACAATAAATGCAACTTTGTGTAACTGCAGTGCGAGAAACCTGATCGGTTTCGACTCCAACCGAATCGGTTGTATTTTGACCAATCGCCCAGCCGGATCCGGTTACGGGTTGTGACCGATCGGCTGGGTTTGTGCTATTTTGACTTTTTGTTGACTTTTCTCCTATACGCTTCATTCTTTGCTCTCGCTGATGATTTCCATGGCAAAACTTGATCTTTCCTTGCTGTAGATACTTAGAAATCATTGTGCTTCCTAATCATTGAATCCAAAAGCTTCCTAGCTCGACTTCCTTCCTTGAGAATCTTCCAAATGTGCATAAAACCTTCATTTCTTCATCATTCGTGATACCTGGCTACATATACAGACACAATACGCATATTTTGCACTTTTGCAACAGTTATGAGTAAATATAGCCGATTATCATGCACAAAACTAACAATAACGCTACTAAAAACATGTTCATTTTAGGCGTTATCAAATTCCCCCACACTTAAGCTCTGCTCGCCCTCAAGTAGGTCTAACATATGCAAAGATTGATTTCAATGGCCTTGACACCATGGTTCCAAAAATGTAACAATTATCCCAAAAGAGATAATCATCGGTTTGCTTATAATATTGTGAAATTTTTTTAAAAATGAACCAAACACTTTAGATAACATAACTAGAACACCTCACAAATGATTTTAAGAATTCACTCAACACTCATATATTGGTGGGTATATGTAAATCACTCAATGCCTAGTCATGATCAATGCTTTTTACCATAAGCTTGTACAAGTATCAAAACAAAGAAAATAAATTCATCAAAGAGGGCTTTTATTCGGGTTATAACGTTAAGGCTAAGGGTTCATAAAAGGTATGGATAAGGCATGGGATAGTTTATGAAATTGGTGTTAAAAGAAAAATAATATCAAGTCTAAACCTCCATGTTGCTAGCCATCATACAAACCACAATCCCGAAAATGATTATTTCACCTCTTCACATATTGATCTCCGCAAATATGTATAACTCAATTTAGCTCATTGGCTAATCAATATCCTTCATATAGCTCATTGGCTATAACCATTTTTTATTTTTTTTTATTTTTTTTAACATAACAAATTTCCCCCACACTTAGTGTAAGCATATACCAAAAAAAATCGAGAAAGACGTCTCTTTCATCCAAGATGGAGAATGGTACAACACTATAAACAAAGTGTAGCTTCTTCATAATCATAAAAAACGATCCAACATTTCAAACAACTAGCAACAAACCAATAGACATGACAAGGGTTGGCTAAAGTTTAAAGTGTAAAATATTTTTGTATTTTTCTGGATTTATCAAAAACGAAAAGATTGGCTCGGAAGGGTGTACTAAGGGTATCTAGTGCTAAAATTGAGCACTAACAAATGGGTCCATATAAGGGTGGTTAACTAACCGACGTGGTTAGCTAATATGTCATTAGATGTAAACGGAAGGCCATTTGGTTTTATTCCTAAGGTGCCTCTTATCACTTGAACATATTTAGATCACTCGAAAGTGATTTTAACCGTAATGCATAACTAGTACAAGTTCTAGAATCGACATAATCACCGGCACACTCATAGCAAATATAAAACAAAAGATGTGTTTTATACAAAAAGAAACCTCACAAATGTGTGGAAAAAGGCTATTATGCATGCTAGAAAATGCTATCGAATCCAAAATGAATTACTTCCGTAATTTGGTTCAAATCCAAAAAATTTCAAAAACCCTCATTTTACCATTGAAATTCCAAGTTATTATTATTTTTTTTATATTTCTTTTTATCAATAATGCGTGAAAACAACTAGACCATCAAGGGCGAATTTCTTCTAATCACTTGCATCCAAAAGTTATCTAAAAATTAAAAATGCGCATCATTTTTCCTATTGTCTTCCCTCCCTCATACTTAAGTTTTGCATTGTCCTCAATGTAATGAAAATGAACTTCAAAGTAAAGAAAATGGGAAAAAGAAACAGTTAAAAGATACCACAGGATAGAATATGCAATATGCATATTGGGTCATAAGAAAGCATGTTAGTTATCCAACTCCAAACATTTGACCATCAATAAGCTTCCGACACATCCATCCTGCAAACAAAAACTGCACACGCACTACACAAAACCAAACAAATGCAACTAAAAACTAGATAAAACCAAACAAAATATGTTAATCATCCTAAAAAAATAGAAATAATATTGTTTAACACATCATAACCATTGTCTTCGAAACCATAATTCACGAATGATCCACGATCACTCTTCGTCCTCGCTCATGTCATCCCCTTCTTCATCATCATACTCATCATCATCACTTTCGGTTAGGTAGTTTTCATCCACAATCTCCGAACAAACTCTCCTCTTTTTCTTCTTTCCTCCAACTCCTGATGACGATCCTCCAACATCATAGCTTGCTCCACCAACCTCAGGTAATCGACCATATGGGGGCACTGGATCAGGAAATGGTGCGTACCCAGGATATGGATACAGATAGGGTCCAGGATAAGAAGTGTAAGGGAAAGGATATGGTGGAACATTGGGTGGATTGTAGGGTGGTAACTCGTAATTGGCTTAACGAGCCATGTGTTGAAAGATAGGCATGGAATAATCATTGATGTAGTTGTTTCTCAACATCATCGAGTCTCTCCATACATCCCTACATTGAATCTCATCTAAATGTTGGTTCCACTCTCCCCAACCTGACTCAAAACTACTGGACGTACCCATTTGCACGTTCTCCATTGGTATACTCTCCTGCTGTTGTGGTGGTTGTTGTTGTTGTTTCGGTTCAATCCATAACCCCAAGGTTTTCAATCTCCTATTCAAAGCATTCCCGAAACCTTGTGCAGTCCACGTATCACTATACTTTGGCTTTCCACACTTTGCCAATTCCTCATCAACATAATACCCAAGATTTTTCGCCAATCTTGTCACAAAATGTCCTCCACAAATGTGGCTGTTGCTCTTGATTCCCGGGGACCTCCTAGATAAATACTCGGCTATCTGCCAAACTGCATTACCGTCCTTAGTTTCCTCCAGCAACATCATAACCCATAAGTCCGGTTTCTGATATTGGTCCCTGCTTCCAAATCTATTAAATGGCCCGGTCACTATCAACTTGTGAAGTATCCTCATCAACGGATTCCTGATTGTTGAGGCATTCCTCCTAGCGCAAGAAGGATCTCCCACTTGATTCCAATAAGCGGGAATTCTAGGATAGTATTTTTCAAACCTCCGAAGTCTAGAAAAGTGAGTTTCAAATAATCGATGATTAACCTCATGTGGCTCATACAAACCAAGAGCCACGCCAAAAGCCGGCAAAGTGTAAGCATGATCCCTTCCACAAAGCCTAAACCAAACACAAATTTCCTTCATCAAGTTCTGAACATCTACCTTTCTTTCAAAATACATGGTTGAAAAGAACTCCATACACTATTCTCGATAGACCACTTCATTGACGCTAAATGCTCTTTCCCATGACAAATCATTGAACAAATCTCGATCCCCTGGATATACATAAGATGTTCGCATCATTCCTCTTAACTCATCTTCACAATCACATTCCTCAAACAAATCCCAATCAATCACCCTCGGAACCAAACATGTCCTATGTTGCAGTTTCGACAACATTTCCCGAAAAGCATTTTTCTCCCCGTCGGTGAGATCTTTGAACTTCAAGTTGGCATTTGCCTCCGTCTTCACACTATACTTAACCTTCTTCTTCTCGTTCCTTTGACAAAACTTCGTAACAAGCGGGTTCATAGGAATTGCCTCCTCGCTCGAGCTACCTACAATAATTCTCTGTAGAAATCACAAATATAAGACCATATGAGAGTGTTAGAACAAACAAGAAGGTTCATGGAACCTTCTAAGATCCATTTCAAAAATTCAAAAAAATTTAACACAGAAACTGTAACCGTATTCGGTTCGTGAGAAACCAAATCGGTTACTCAAATGACCAAAATCAAACCGTTCGGTTGCAATGCGCAACCGAATCGGTTATGCAGCCTGCATAAGGTTTTTGCCTCTTAAACCTTCATATACTCGAATTTTATAAGTCCAATCCACTCCTAGATCGCATTCTATCATCCTCAATGATTTCCACATCCTTGAATTACTCTAAATTCTCTTTTCAAATCATCAAACATCATACATTCATTAACTTAGAACTCAACTTGATAAACCTATATCCTTCAATCATTAGTTCTAATCAATAATGTGGCATCTATCACTCCTAAAAACACATCATCTATCATAAGGAATCACCAATTGCAACTTATCTTGATTCACTAGCACAACCCAATTAAATCCGAAAACTTTAATCGTCTAGTATTCATCCTATGTTGAATCAATCAATACAATTCTTTTTGCAACGCACTCCTATATCAATTACCCACTCAATCCTAAAATATTACAACTTAATTCGAATTATAACAAAAACCCCCAAATTGGTGACCTAATATTCAATTCGAATCAAATGCTCTAATTAAACCTTAATTGAGTTAATTGACTGTAGATGCTTACTTGTTTGGGTGCCATGATGTTTTCCTACAACTTAAACAACCTTCAATCAGCTTCTCTTGGACGAATTTTTGCAAAACCCACTGGAGAATTAGTGTGTGTGTGTTTTTCTGGAAAAGTGAATTTTTGGTTTTGATACTCAATTGCAACCGGTTCAGTCAAGGACACAACCGTTTCGGTTTTCATTTTGCCAAATTTTGCATTTTTACGTGTTACTTAGGCATTTACCTTCCAAGCAACAATTTTTTACTCAAAAAAAAAATTCTGCTAAAGATTCACACAACATTCATCCACCATATGAAATTTTGAACAATCATCCAATCTAAAAAAAAACTCAACTCATCATACTAATGAACTAAACCAAACTTCAACTCAAAATTCATAGTCATAATGCATTAACCAAATCACCTCAATCATAAAAATAAAAAGGAAAAATTAAATAAGAAACAAAAATCCTAAATGCATCAAATCAAAAAGAAATAGTTCATGAAATTCAAGCAAATAATTGCTTGTTTATTATGGTTCTTTGTCTTTTCCTCAGAATTCCTCGAAATACTCTTGTCTTAGGATATCCTCACTTTGAAATTTTCCGGTCAACTCACGGAATGTTTCAAAAGTTTTGAATTTTCTCATGAATCTTCGTCCGTCCGGACATAGTATATCGAACTTAACATGCCATGCTCCATCTCTGGTTTGTCTCTTGTAAGTCCCCGACCCTTCGGGTCTCCACTCCAAATTCTTAAGTTGCACCGGTAAAGAACCTAAAAAGTCGATCAACTTTTTGTAAACTAGTATGTTTTTGAATGGGTCATAGAAAGCTTCTACCGCTAACGCACGTTCCATTTCGTCCTCTATATCAAAATAAGGTGGAGCTAACGGTCCGTACATTGGGTTACCTTGGACATCATGTCCCACTTCAAAACATGTTAAATCATCATCTGCTTCAATCCATTCCAAATCCTCCATAAATTCCAAAGTTGGTCCTCTTGGTTTTGGATAGTATGTTTGCCTCGAAATTCCATCGTCAATAGTCATTGTGCCTCTTCCCATGCCTATAATCGCACCACAAGTTCGTAAGAATGGTCTCCCCAATAGTAGTGGTAAACTCTTGTCCACCGGAATATCTAGGACAAGGAAATTTGCCAAATACGGTTGATAGCCAATTTGCACTCTCACATTCTTCACCTCTCCCATTGCCTTCGCTTGAGAATTATCCGCCACAGTAAGCTTCGAATGATTAGGTTGCGGATTACTTAGTCCTAAAGTCTTAAACAATGGATACGGCATCACATTAACACTTGACCCCGTATCGGCTAAAGCATAAACTGGTGTAGTCCCATTCACTTTGATCGGCAACACAAAATTACCCGGATCCTTCTCCTTCCTTGGCATGCCTCTAAACAAAATTCGATCTCGCTCCTCCTCCGTGAGATTCTTATCTTCCAACCTAGCCCTTGCTATCATCAATGCATCCAACTTCTTACGGTAAAGCACATAATCTTGGAGTACTTCTATCACCGGTTTCTTTTCATTAAGCTCAAGAAACTTTTGTTCTAGGTTCTCTAAAATAGCTTCTTTTTGTTTGTCGGTTAAGGGTTTGAAAGTAGTGGTCGGTGATGATGGTGTGGAATCATTTTTGGTGGTGGAGGTTGTTGTTGGGGTTAGTTTATTTGATGAAGGTTTATTCCAATTTGCCTTTCCCATTTTAACTACTTCCACCTCTTTCTCTTCCATGTTTGCACAAACTTCCACTAGCATCTCGTTTACTCCTTTTCCTTCTTCCAAATCAGTTATATTAATCCTCATTTCTCCCATTGCAAAATCTACTTGACACTTGGTCGTGACAAGAAAATCTCGACCAAAACACACATTAGGTTCATCCGCATTCCCTTCTTCTAACACAACAAAATCCGTTTCAAAAATGTGTCCGTGAATATTGACCTTCAGATTTTTGACCATCCTTCTTCCATATGCTTCATAGTCCAAACGTACATGACCAATTTCGTCAAGAACCTTCTCCAAAATGTAGTTTTCTCCATAAGCCATATTAAGTTGCGCGTCCCAAGCACTTATTCCTTCCACACTACAAGGCGTTCCAAACCTCATTAGCGGCGAATCATACACTGTTAAAGGTGCTTGTGTGAACACTACGACTCTTCCCTTCGTGGGTAGTTGAACCTTGTTTTCACCTGTTTCCTCCATATTAACCGTATCAATCCCCAAATCTTTCTTACTTTCTTCCAAGATACCTCCAATCTTTTCCAGTGAACTTCCGGTATCCTTGAACATTTCATCCAAAGTACGAAGGTATTCCGAGATTCCGCTCAAACTATCCATATTACTAGACAACTTGACGAAGCAAAACAAAAAAAAACCAAATTATTAGCGTTAGAGTTAGTAAAAAAAACAAACTATAGAAACATATACTAAACAAGTTAAGACATTTAACAAAACCAAAAACATAAATAAAAACTCAAGATCTAAAAATGATAAAAATCAACACAGAAACTCCAACCGGATTCGTTGGATCACCAACCGAATCGGTTGGTTGAAATAACTAAGTCAGAAAGTTAAACCGGATCCGGTTGCGGGTTGCAACCGATCGGTTTGATCGAAAATTTTTTGTTTTTTTTTTGTTTTTTTTTATTACAGAATTTTAATGCAATTAAGGAGTCATTAAGATGTACTCAACTCTAGTTAATAAAGAAAACTCTTCATAAACCAATAATTTAATAACATAATAAAACCCATTAAACTAAAACTAAATTAACTACCAATTAAAATCTATCATTAAAATAATTAAACTTATAACTGAAAAATATTACTATCTAATCATTAACCATTAAAACTAAAATTAACTAAAACTTGATTAACTAATAAATAACAAATGTAAAGAAAATGAAAATAAATCTAAGAAATATATAAACTACAAGACATAATCTGCAAATAGAATCTAAAATTACCAGAATTACTCTAGGAACCATAACACAAATAACTAAGAAGACTAGAACAATAAAATCGCAACTAACCAAAAACCTTTTTTTTTCAACAAATTTAATTACAATACTACCAATTTTACCGAAAATCAAAGAAAATTAAAGAAAATCCCCGGCAGCGGCGCCAAAAACTTGATGTGCTACGTTGGTGCA
Organism: Chrysanthemum seticuspe; assembly: GCA_019973895.1. Lineage (NCBI taxonomy): Eukaryota > Viridiplantae > Streptophyta > Magnoliopsida > Asterales > Asteraceae > Chrysanthemum > Chrysanthemum seticuspe. The sequence goes on along the minus strand of BPTQ01000007.1, from coordinate 240,132,341 downwards.
AGTTTTAAAAATTTATAAACACGATTTAACCATCTAACCTATTAACACATACTAGCAAGTATACTCGTCCGTAATAGCAAAGTTTGGTAAGTCGAGATCGTCCCAAGGGATTTTATGTTTGAAATTGATTTGTTTGAAAAGATTCCAACAAGAAAGCTTGTCAAGGCTTCCTCAAATAATTATCTTCTAGTGAAATTCAATAAGAAATATATATACTTGTGTGTAGTCTATAATCAATCATAAATAGTATTCATGAAGGTTTGGTGTATACTCTTAATATGATGCACAAATCATAAGCAAATGATTCCCCAACCATGGTATATGTTTGCAAAAATCATTCTAAGAACAAAAACATTTAGGTAATCCTTTCGGTCCTTATCCCAATGATTATCCTATAGAAATTCCATTTGTTTGCAACATGTTCTTATTAAATTTGTTCTTACGAATCTTTCGACACTTTCGTGATGAAAATGTTCCTAGTCTTGTTTTAATAAGCAAACATGGTGGTTGTCAATCACAATATCCCCATACTAGTTTGTCACTTCACTTTTTGGAATAAAACACAAGAGAAATCCTTTCGGTCCTTTTTCTTAAAACATGTTTTATCAACAAATCAAACCAAGACTAGTATTTTTCCAACAAACTCATTTAAACAAGATCATATGTACATGCATCACATTTTGAGAAAACTAATATGATTAACTACATCCCAACACACAAGTATATCCCAAAACTACTCCACGATAATAATAATAACTAAACACAAATCATAACAAAGTAATTCCAACAATTCAAGAGAATAGAATTCCATAACAAAGTTCATAGAATACCTAAACTTTTGTGATTACAAGAATTAGAATTCGTGGATTGTAGCAACCACGCGCCTCCAATCACCTAGATTCACCGTACAACTCCAAACTACCAAAACTATGGATGAGAATTGTTCCCTCCTTGATCCTGGACGTTTTTAGTAAGAACTAAGCTTTTGGGCTGAATAATATGGTTCGTATTAGTTTAGGTGTAAACTAATACAATTTTGGTTGTGTCACCCCTAGTATACTAGGACTAGGTTCATTATATAGCCAAATGTGCTTGCTCAACTGACAAAAAACGTCCCCAACAAGTAAATATCAAGAAATGATCGGACTCCAATGATTATGGGGAGTTAAGGAAACAATAAATGAAACTTTGTGTAACTGCAGTGCGAGAAACCGGATCGGTTTCGACTCCTACCGAATCAGTTGTATTTTGACCAATCGCCCAGCCGGATCCGGTTACGGGTTGTGACCAATCGGCTGGGTTTGTGTTGTTCTGACTTTTTGTTGACTTTTCTCCTATACGCTTCATTCTTTGCTCTTGCTGATGATTTCCATGGCAAAACTTGATCTTTCCTTGCTGTAGATACTTAAAAATCATTCTGCTTCCCAATCATTAAATCCAAAAGCTTCCTAGCTCGACTTCCTTCCTCGAGAATCTTCCAAATGTGCATAAAAACTTCATTTCTTCATCATTCGTGATACCTGGCTACATATACACACAATACGCATATTTTGCACTTTTGTAACAGTTATGAGTAAATATAGCCGATTATCATGCACAAAACTAACAATAACGCTACTAAAAACATGTTCATTTTAGGCGTTATCAGGCCCCTACCGACACTAGCCAGCACAGTCGTAGCAAAGTCTAGAACGATTGCAAACCCTGGAATAGGTCGAGGTAGAAGTCTATACTTAGCTAGGCAAGTGCTATAGCAATTAGGATTGCTACCCTAGACTAAGGCAACAGCTACCACATATCTATCTAAACAGTAAAGCACATAAGCAAATCAAAATAGTTTAAAAGGTCCAAAAAGAGTAGCATGATTCTCACCCCAAATTAGTTAAAAACATAGATAAAAGTGGGGCTATGAAACTCACCTCAAGCAAGCAACGCACAAATAAACACTAGCAGAAGATAAAAGCTAATCACGGCTCATCAACTATCGACTCGGCACAACCTATTAATGTAAACCAATTTTAATATTTATTTCCCAAAATCAACGTTATCTACCCGAATGTATTCCTTTTCTTTATCTCCAAAAATTTCTTGTTTCACCGTTTAGTCCTAGCGTTTGGTATCATCATGTGCGTGTATCGACTTAACAGGATATCATGAATGCACTTAAATAACCACAATGTGACTCAATGCAACACAATAAGACGTCTAAGCGATAAGCTCCATAGTCCAATAAGTTTCGGAATAAATAGTAGACCTTATCGAATTCGTCAACTCGATAAACTTAATCATTTATTCGTGTCGCTTATTATCCTATAAACTGGTCGCATCCTAACGAGTCATAAGGATAATTCACCCATTAATAACGCTATCCTACGTACCTAGCTGGCTCTTATTAGATTCGTCAACCTAACAAGTCCGCTACCCACGTGGATCGACACTATTAATGTTAGGTCATCCGTAACCCATGCACACAACGTAAACAAATTGTTGGGTTCAGTCCCAGATAGATCTTATGAGCCTTAGAGAGAGTATAGTTAACCTGTGTAATCACAAGAAAAATATGGAGAACCTTTACTTGAATTGTATTCACGCGGAAAATAAATACAATACTCAAGAAGACAATAAACCACAATAACTTGATCCTCTATGGATCTCTATCAATTCACTATGAATGTTATTGAAAAACGTACATTAAAACCTAGCCGCTAGTTTCTTTTATAGTACAAGAAATCCTAATTCTGCAGCTTGCAAAACACTCCAAAGATATGCATTATCTATTCCTAATTTATCTCATGCATATCACAACTAAATACTAAATATACGGAAACTACATATCCGCAGGAACTATATTACTATCAGTAGCAACGACCACTATCAGTAGAAACATAAAGTCTATCAGCAGGAACCATATCAGCAGGAACCCATTTTTACAAAATTCCTAACAATCCTCCCCTAAACTTGAATTTGACTTCGTTAACTTCAAGTTTCTAGATAGATCTTGAATGTGCAAGAGGATTGACCAAAAAAACCAACTGAAGCAAGAGAAACATCGAGCAGAACACCTAGAACCACCAGATCAGCAATGAAGACCAGAATTCCATCAACAAGCATCCTAGATCAGCAGTATCAGGAACCTTCAATAGCATCAGTAACCTGCGTAGATTTGATGAGCCTTTACCAAGTAGCTACTCACTCTTGGGCTTTCTAGTTCTTGAGTGGAATCATGGCATCACCCTGGTGAACTAGTAACCAGTCCACCACTTTGAACGTGAATCAATGGTGTGTTGGAGAACCCAAATGGTTTTTGGCAAACCATCACAGCCATCAACGGATTTGATATGTCTTTACCTAAAGCCGTTTATCTCAGGACTAGTCATGGTGTTTCACTGCCGTTACCACAAGCCATGAACTTGTGGGCTAGCCAACACTTCATCTATGAGGACATGGTGAGTTGAATACCATACAACTTATTGGCAAGTTGTCAACCCTCCAACGGATTTGAGATCTCTTTACCAGAGCCGTTTGCTCATGGAGTAGCCAATGTTTGGTGTGTGAGACCAGGGTACATTGATAGACCTTCTGATTTTGAGTAAATCATCAACTATCAACGGATTTGAGAATACTCACTAGAGTCGTACCCCCATAGCAAGTTAACCCTTTTGCCCAGCAAGACATGGTGAGTTAAAACCATATAGGAAACACAACTATACAAGAGGATCCTCAAAAATGAAAGTTACTAAACAGAATAATGTATACAAAAGTTTTTTTTTTTTTTTTTTTTAACCCCAAATAAAATAAGAAAAAAATAACAGAAATATATATACAAGAACAACATACCAAGATTATGCAGATGTATTAGCAGAGTCCTCAATAATCTTATCCTTAATGCGTTTGGCTAACTGCACTGCATTTACCATATCATTTGCAACCGGAGCAGTAGAGAATACAAACTTATTGGATAGCATTTGCTCCATTAGCCTCACAGAAAGTGGATAACTCAAATAAGAAAACATGTAGAGATACACTCCCTCCCATGTCTGCACTACATGAACAGTGGATAAAGGATAAAATGTCTACTGATAAACCTGCCATTCGTGTTGACCTTCCCAAACCTTAAACCCTTTGCCATCTTGAGATACTGAATCAAACAAAAGTTAAAGATCCCCAAGCAAGAACAACCCAGCATCAGGAGCATCATGAGACTCAAAATATGTAGAGACCATCCCATACAACCTAATGAGATCATCTATATCCAAATAATTAAGAATCTCTGTCAGAAATGTAAACTGCCTAACTGAGCCATCCTGCCTATGAACAGAGTTGAAATATCCTAGACCACCAAGTCCTGTTGGAGTAAGTTCCCTTTTATCCAGCCTAGACCAAATCACTACCTCCTCATCTGAATCATCTTCCTCAAAATCTTTGATAAAGGAACGCTCTGAGGCTTGAAGATCAAGTGGCATAGACTTCCTTTTCTTAGCAATAACTTTCTTTCTACCACCAGGTGTGGAGGAAGGAGAAGACACATTAGACTCTGGCACTATAGGAGTAGGAGAAAGAATCACAGGATCAGTGGAAACCACTTGGGGCTCAGAAGAAATCTCACCAATTTCTACAGTAGAAACCTTCTTTGTCTCAGTAGAAGGCACAATAGAAGGAACATCTTCAGGAGGAACATCTTAAGGGGGAACACTTTGAGAGATATCAGCAGGTGTCTCAAGAGGTGTAGATGGCTCCTTAGCAGGTTCTTCAGCAGAAATACCACCACCAAAAGAATCATGAGACCGCAATCTCTTGACCTCAAGACCTTCCAAAGATGGCTGATGTCTCTTCATTCTTTGAAAAGGATTAATACCATCCTTTTTCAACCTATCTAAGATCTTGTTATATTCCCTCACCAACACGTCAACTGTAAAAGTTTTCACATATGCCATACTCCATCCAGTGGAGTAAACTGCAGAACTCATATACTTAACAATCTCCCTCATATGTAATCTCTGTTGAGCTTGAGTAGGAGGTTTTTCCCGTTTTGCTTTAGCCTTTCGTTCTGCATCTGCCTTCTTTCTTTGATTCACAAAAGCCAAAACATCATCAACATAATTTTCTGAATCAAAGGCACCTCCTAAGACATATTGAGCAAGAGTAGGATTGTTGGACACACCACTAGCCAATTGCCTCCAAGTATCATCTATAAAGCTCATAGCAAGATCATCCAATTCTTTCTTTCTTTGTGGTGTGACCTCAGGAACTGTGGAAGACTGACTTTGAAACTCTGCATCAAATGTAGCTTGAGTCTGAGCAGCTATTTCCTCATCACATTGGGAAATCTCATGAAGTCTCAATAGTCTAGCCAGTTCAACCTTAAATGTCTCAGAGTCCATATCCTCTTCAACTGCTTTACCCTTTCCCTTATCAATCTGAGAAGAAAGCATGAGTTGATCCTCAACAGTGGCATCTAGTGGGTCAGAGGGAATAGACCTAGAAGCTTCAGAAGCAATAGTAGACTTATCCGCAACAACATATGAATTATCAGCAGCAACAGACTTGTCAGCAGGATTTGAAGATTCCTTATCCTCACCCAAATTCGCAGTAGTAACTGCTTTAGGAGGAATGTTTACATGAGCAGCAGCACCAGAAGGATCAGAGGAATCCAGCACTCTTTCCTTAAGGGTCATTTGACTGAGATAACTCCTCTTTCTCCTCTGTCTCCTTTGAAACACTTGAACTTCTGGATCCTTTTGAGGTTGTGTCTCTCCTAGTGAAATAGATGCCAGTACATGCAGTGCTTCAAGATCAATATTTACCCTCTTACGACCCTGTTTCTCTTCCTCATCAGAAACCACAAATCTGCTCCTCTTACTTTTCAGCCTAACCTCCAACTCTGTCACCCTCTTTAATAATTTAACCAAAACACCACCAAGAGTATGCTTAGTCTCCTTAAGCTCTTCCCTTGATTCTTTGAGCTGAATCTCCAAATCATCAACCTTGTTAACATACCTGTTGAGCAAACTAGACATATTCATTAGTACATTAGGATCCTTAGCTCCACCAGCAGGATTACCTGAGGTATTAGGAGCTTCATTGAACCTAGGAGGAGACACATGAAAATCATCACCAAAGGTGGTGTCATCCTCAAAGAAATGTCTAGGTCGACTAGCAGGTTGAACAAACGGTTGGTCAGGATTGACTGCAGTCTCAACAGGATTTTGATCCTGTGATTCAGAGGCAATCACTGGCTCCTCAGGAGCAACAATCACTGGTGATGGTGGGGCAACATGTTGAGGTGAAGGTGGTTGTGGGTCATCAGTGGTAACTGATGCAGAGGCACCAGCAGCAACATTGACACCAGACAACATAGTGGGTAGCAGGGGTCGATGTTCTCCAGCATAATTTGTTTTCATTGTTGCAAATAATTTAGCAGATAATTTAGTAATGACCCTTGGAGTTTTATCAGAGGTTTCAATGCCTAATATCATTTGAAGAAATCTAGAATACATAAGAAATTTATGTTTGGTATCCTTTATATACTTAAGCATTTCCTCAAAAATATATCTTGAAAAATTATACTCTCTACCATGGGCCAAACAGATTATAGCATTTGCAATAGAACAGGAAAACTGATCCCAACCACCAGTTTTTGGACTAAAACACTGAATCAGGGTATGGACTAAAAACCTCTACTTAGAGCAAAACTTATTTTTATACCAAATGATTTTCCCATTATAGGGATACCCTAAGCTAGTTAAACCAGTAATAAGTGGTTTTCTATCATTCTCAAAGAGACCACCTGCATCGTCAAATTGTAGCTGAGTCCTAATGAGAGACGCAGTTATCACATACTCACGTCCATCTATGATGGCCACTATCTCCTTGAGTTGACCCTCAGGAGACCTTTCACAAGCTGTGGCCCAAAATTGCTTGACTAAAGAGTCATAAACAACAGATGGAGAGAAAGTGAGAGCATACCTGATCTTGGACCGTAGGAGAAAATCAATCATTGAGTCATATTTATCACTCCCTTGGCATGTTCCAGAAATGCAACTTTGTTGTGGTCTACTTTGTAACCGAGTGTCGCCATAGATGCAGGTTGAGATAAATAGAGGAATTCAAATGGAGAGGGAATTAGGTTGTGGGATATGTCTGATTGACTATTTAAAAGAGTTACCCAAAATAGTCGTTTAAATTGACAGCAGATTCAGAACAAATCTTTGACCAATTTTTACTTAAAATAAATCCCGAATTAAATTCCCAAATTTTATCAAAATCAACAGCAATGAAAAGTCAACCAGCGGAAACCAAGCAGTCAAACAGTAGAAACCAATTAACTTTTGTCCGTAGTTATCAATCCAAATCTATCAGCAGAATTCACATCTCATCCGCATAATCAGTTACAAAATCAGCCGCAATGAAAAAGGAATCAAATCAAATCTTTGACCCATAACAGTGCCTTAACAGTCTCGAATCAGAACTTTTAACGATACAAATTCCAACCATAAAAATTTACCATAACTTCTACCGACCTAAGATTCCATTAAGCCTATAAAACCAACCCCTTGCATCAGCAACCACACAAATAAACCACATAACCCTATCATCAAATCAACCAGATAACCATGAGCAATTCTCCAAACCACCTAATTAAACTATCATCATCTGATAGTGAACCAAACTGTCTTAACTACTTTCCTCCTGGTGCTTCCAACAGTGTGACTTACATCTCAAGAGAGCCTCCTATGAAGTCACCATTGGCATACACTTCATCAGATGAAGATGTTCCCAATCCTCCTCCTCATATGGAGTTAGAAGTATCCAGTGCTGAGCTCAATGCCATGAATGAAGACACTGGTGATGAGGTCAATGATCCATCTTACAGGCCACGCAACTACAGGCCACTCAGTGTTGCTCCTCTTGCTGTTCTTCTCCCAGGCCTTCAGTTCCAAACCCCCAACCCTCCTCATCCAACCCCACCAAGAGAACCACTGTGATGGGTCTAGCTGCAGCGCCAGTGTGGGAATGGATGGACAAGCGGGGAAAAGAGCATCATAGGATGCCAGAGTGGGGAAACAGGAGGCCAGAGAGGAGGCCTTAAAGATTGAATCCATGGTCTGGAGGAGTGTTGGGTCTGGAGGAATGTTGAGTCTTGCTTGTTATGTTTTGAAACTGTACTGTTGTCACTGCATCTCTGAATGCAGTGTTTTTAATGAATAAAATCTTTTACTCTTGTCCTTTTGTTATCTGTTTCCACTTATTGTTGGTTTGATACTAGGTCTACAAGAGGGTTAGTAGAACACAAAACATACAATACAAATATATACATATAATATATACAAACTATACATAAAAATACAACTTAAAGCCTCCCTTTAAACTAGAATCCTCCCCTTAGGCCATAATCCTCCCCTCAAACACAATAATCAGGGGTTGATCATGCCTATATGGACAACCAAAAATTGAAATCTTGGACCATCAAAAGCTTTGGTTAACAAATCAGCTACATTTTCATCTGTATGTATTTTAAGCACTTGGATATGGTGTTTTTCATTAGAATCTCAGATAAAGTGGTGTCTTATTTCTATGTGCTTAGTTCTTTGATGAAAAACAGGATTTTTAACAATGCATATGGTGCTTTGGCTGTCTATAAAGATTTTAGTGTTCATAAAATTGAACCCATAATCCAATAACTGATTTTGAATCCTAAATACCTGACCACAACAACTAGCTGCAGCAACATATTCAGCTTCAGTAGAAGATGTGGCCACTATGGTCTACTTCTTGCATTGCTAGGAGATTAATCTCCTACCCAAGAATTGACATCTCCTGGTAGTAGATTTTCGATCAAAGTTAGCACCAGCATAATCACTGTCACTATAAGCTTCCAATTCAAATGGAGATTCTCTAGGATACCAAAGACCCAATTTCGGTTGGCCTTTGAGATACTTGAAAATCTTCTTGACTGCAGTCAAATGGGAAGTCAAAGGAGTGACCCGATGCCTGGAACATGTACTGACTGCAAACATAATGTCAGGCCTAGAGGCAATCAAATACATGAGGGAACCAATCATGGATTTGTATAGATGAACATTAACAGCAGGATCTGGTTCATTATTTGACTTAGCCTTAGGAGCTTCATAGGGTATAGTTGCAGTCCTAACTAGTTCCATATCAAATTTCTTGAGGATATCATGCACATACTTCTCTTGATGAATGAAAATACCATCTGATTTCTGCTGCACTTGAAGGCCCAAAAAGAATGTAAGCTCACCCATTGCACTCATCTCAAACTCACTTTTCATCAACTCCTCAAATTCCCTGCACCAAGCTTCTTTGGTAGAACCAAATATAATGTCATCCACATATACTTGCACAAGAATAATATCCCTAGAGCTCTTCTTGATAAAGAGAGTCTTATCAATAGCACCTCTCTTGTATCCATGTTTCAGCAGGAATGAAGAGAGCCTAGCATACCAAGCTCTAGGTGCCTGATGAAGTCCATAGAGTGCTTTAACCACTTTGTAGACCATATCTTGATTGTGAGGATCCACAAATCCATATAGGAAGAAAAAGCCAAGAAGAGTCTCATGGCCTTTATTCTAGCAACATGAGCGAAAGCCTCATCATAATCAATACCCTCTTCTTGTTTGTGGCCTTGAGCAACCAACCTAGCCTTATTTCTGACCACAATTCCCCTTGCATCCCTTTTACATTTGAGAATCCACTTAGTGCCAATAGCATACTTACCAGGAGGCAACTGAACAAGCTCCCACACATTTTGATTCAAAAATTGGTGCATCTCCTCTTGCATAGCAGCTACCCAATCATCATCTGCCAGTGCCTGTGCAACACTGGTAGGTTCCACTTGAGATAGGAAACAAGCAAATAGACAATGATGATAGTCTATATGATTGTTCCTATGTTGATCCTGAATGTAGCTGAGAAATGCAGATTCACCAAATTTTGTCTTCTTGACCCTGCTTCTAGTTTGCACAGTGGAAGTAGGATCACCAATGATTAGGGATTGTGGATGAACTGTGTTAATCCTCTTAGTGACATTTGGACTAACATCAACTGATGTGGCCAGATTAGTAAGAGTGGGACCAAAGTCATCATCATAAGAAGAAGAGTAAAAAATGCCTATTCTTGACATATGATGAATGCCATCTAATTCAGAGCTTGAATGTTGTGAATTTTCTAAGTCAGATGGACTTGGAAATCTGGTAGGGGTGTCTACAAAATCCAAACAACCAACAGATGGAGTAGCAGGAACAGTAACACTATCAGAAGGAAGAGGAACACGACCAGCAGCATCAACATCAGTAGCAACTGACCCATTATTAGAAGGATCAGCCACATTACCAGCAGGAACAGGTACACTACCAGCAGCATCAAATTTCCTGCGGGCTTCAACAGTAGCTTGCCTTAAGAGTTTCTCTGTATCTTTGGATAATTGATAACCAAACTTTTCAGCATCATCCTTTGCTGCATGCTCTTGGCGTTGAAGCTTCATTAGCTCGTCTGCATATCCTAGATCACTTGAAGTAACATCAGAAGCAGCTGAGTCCTTGGTACCTGAAAAGTGGTTAGTAGGAAAGGATGGAACAAGTATAAGTTGTTCATCACACTCTGGATCTGACTCATCATCTGAGGAACCTGCAATGTTAGATTGAGCATCTTGTAGTTCTGCAGAAAGGTTTGATTTAAAACGAGTATAACCTAAATGGTCAGTTAAATAGTCAAGATCAAAATACCATTCTTGACCTGCTCCCTGAACATTTGGCTTGTCCTCCATCAATCTCAGATTCAATGTCTCTTCAACCTTCTTTGTGGAGAGGTTATACACCCTATAAGCTTTACTGTGAGCTGAATAGCCTACTACAAATCCCTCACCAGCTTTCCCATCAAACTTGCCCAAATGATAACTGGTGTTAAGGATGGTGACATGACAACCAAAAGGCTTAAGGTTGCTAGTGGTAGGAATCTTGCCAGACAGAAGTTCATAAGGTGTCCTTTTGTGAGGATTAGTTATCAACACCCTGTTCAAGACATAACAAACAGTGCTAACTGCTTCAGTCCAAAACATGGTAGGTAACTTAGAATCAGCAAGCATAGATCTTGCTACTTCAATCAGGGTTCTGTTTTTCCTTCTAGCAACTCCATTTTGTTGTGGAGTCCTGACAGTGTTATAATCCCTTTTTATCCCCTTTGTAGCACAGAGTTCTATCAATTTGGCATTCTTGAACTCTGTCCCATTATCACACCTAATGGCTTTAACCTTCTTGTTTAACTGATTCTCTACCAGGGCAATATAATCTTGAAGAAGCTGGAATGTTTCATCTTTAGTCCCCAAAAAGAATGCCCAGCAATACCTACTATAATCATTAGTAACCACCAAACAATAGTACTTGTGATCAATGCTTCTGATAGATGTAGGACCAAAAAGATCCATATGTAGAAGCTGCAAAGGCTGAGCGATAGTGCTGATAGCAGTAATGGACTTGTAGGAAGTCTTGTGTTGCTTTCCCTTGTTACAAGCCACATAGTTGTGCTCATAGTAAAGACCTTGGAAGGAAGTCCATTAACTAACCTAAATTTAGCTAGCTTGTTGATTGTTTTGAAATTCACATGAGCCATCCTTCTATGCCATTTATTAGATTCATCCAAGGATGCTTTTGCCACCAAACAAGCTAAGTCATCTGCAGGCTGAACTTCATTGAGATTTAATGTATATAGATTTTGTTTCCTTGGCACCTTCAGAACAACTTGACTTTCATCAGGTATCTAGAAATCTTTGGACAGAACAAGACATTCAGTATCAGTGAACAACACATAATTTTTCTTGTCACAGATTTGAGACACAGAAAACAGGTTGAAATTCTCAATGCTTCCACATAATACACATTCTCAAAGTTCAGCTTGGGAGTTTTAATAGTTCCCTTTCCAGTAATTTTACCATCTCCTCCTCCAAAAGTAACAATACCTCCTTGAATAGATACAAAATCATGGAGCCTGTCTCTGTTCCCTGTCATACTCCTAGAACAACCACTATCAACAATGCCTAAATCTTTATTAGAATGAGGATCATCCTACAAGTTAAAAATATATACAACAACATTAGTATACATGGAGACCCAAGTCATCACTGACTTGGGCCTGCCTTGTGGATCATATTAGAAAAACCTGTAGATTTATGAGATCCACTATTGTTCTTGGAACCCCTTATAAAAGATGGTCGATTGTGTGTCCAAGAGCAACCTGCTAAAGGCTTAACAACAGTATCCCACCTTGCCCCCCTTTTATGCAAAAGGTCATTATTAACAGGCCTGTATCCATTTTAAAAATAAGTACTAGTAGGTCTGTATAATGGTCTATTAATATTTCTTCTCCAACATGATGAAGATGGACTGTCAGCAGAAACTGGGTTACCAGTAGGAACTGGCCTACCAGCAGAATTAATTTTTCTGGTCCTCACATATGTTCCAGAGGGAACAAACGGAGGAATGTTGGTCACATCATTCCATAGAGATCTATATCTCTGTTGATTAGTACACACATTCATCTGTTTCTCATAAAAATCACAATCTTTGATAAGATGAAATGCACTACCACAAACAAAACATGATTTCTTCTTAAAATGCTTGTTCAAAACAGGAATAGTCGTATCACAAACAGAATTATTCAAACCACAACCAAAATCAGAATTGTTTTTAACAAAATCAACAGAACAAGAAATGTTTCTAAAAGAAGATGTCTTAGAAGAAGGTTCTTTAACAGCAACTCTTGGGGAATGGTGAACTGGTAAAAGCTTGGGAGAGGCAGACTTTGAAGACTCTTCATTTGAATCACAACTGGAATTGTCTTTAGATTGGGTCTCTGAAGTCCTGGAAGAACAAGAGACAAAAGTATTAGATTCACTGCCAGTGTCAGATAAGTCATTGGACTTCTGACCATAGGTCATATGTGATTCATCCTGTTTTACAATACCATTGATGGAAGAAGGAACTGAATGCATTTCACCTTGTTTTACAAAGTTAATAGGTTTTCTATATTTATCTTCCTCTTCATCAGTGACAGGATTAAAAACACTATATTCATTAGGATCATAAATCTCATCTGGTTTAATATAATCCTTGAACCGTAACCCCATCTTAGTTTTAACAGACATAGAGCTATTCCACAGTTTATCTAGGTTTTTAGCCTGTCCTTGCCACTGATTATGTCTAGCCACCTCTGAATCTAAACTAGCTTGAAGACTCTCTTTATCAGCAACAACCTTTACATATTCTTTCTTATTAAATTTTAGTTTGTTAGTGGTGTTATCCAAATATCTTTCCAAAACCTTAATTCTTTCTTCAAGAGCCAATTGATTTTGTTCATACCAGGCCTTTTGTTTTTCTAAAGCTTTAACAGTTTTCTTATAGGCCTGGACCTGAATAAAATATTCTTCATATTTATCATTAACATCATCAAATTCACTCTTAAGAGCATCATATTTAGCATTACAACCAAATATACAATTTTGTACCTGAGAAGTGATGCCCATCATTGCAAACTCTCTAGCAGTATCTGCAATCAGTCCAAACTGAGGCTTTTCATCCTCACCATCATCCACATGAGCATCCCAGTCAACCCTGTTCTCCAGAGACAACAAGGGTTTTGGCTTCACCTCCTCAGCTTCCTTGAGCTTGTATGCATTATACCTTCTTCTGTCACCTCCCTTCTTGTTAGGACATTCTCTAGCAAAGTGACCAAGTTGGTTGCATTCAAAGCATCTGATCTTATTCCTGTCAAACCTGGCTGATTCCCTTCCTTTGTAGCCAAACTTCCTTCCAAAGCCCGTCTCAAACCTTTTGACTTTCACAGCAAGCTTGGACATCTGCCATTTATGATCCATCTCCTCTAAATCCCACTGATCTACTTGTTCAAAGTCTTCATAGGCCAACTGCTGTTGGTCTTCAGATTCAGCAACTAATGAATAGAGCACATCTTTCATCACAAAATTAGACTTTGATCTACTTACAGAGGAATTGTGTGTTCTGGATGTTGCTGATGAAGAAGTGGGACTTTCAGCATAAGACACCATTGTGTTAGCACTGGTAGCACTAACAAAAGCTGAGTGTGTTGGATTTGGAGAATAAGAAGAATGACCCTTGATATCAATTTCAAGAGATCTCAGCTTGTTGTATAAGTCATCAAAGCTTATATAATCAAGGCCTCCATTTGCCTTGAGAGTGAGAGCAACCTGCCTCCAGGAAGAAGGTAAAGCACGAAGGAATTTGAGATTACATTCCTCATTGTATGGTTTAGATTTCATCTGATTAAGCTAGCTGAGGATTTTCTGAAACCTGTCATACCTCTTATGAATTCCCTCTTCTTCAGATACTGAAAATTCTTGAAAGTTTTGTTTGAGCATAGACTTCCTCATTTTCTTGGACTCATCGTTTCCTCCAAACCTTGCTTTTATTCCTCTCCAGATCTCTCTTGCATCATCCAGATGATAAAAGTCGCTCATGTGCTCATCTGGAAGAGCTTGAAGCAAAGTAGTCCTCGCCTTGGTCTCCCTCTGAAGGGCAATCTATTCAACACTTGTTGTAGCTGGAAGTATTATTACATTCCCATCAGCATCTCTTCCAGTAGCCTTCTTACTGTTGCCCTTTAGAACAATATTCCAGAGATTAACGTCCATGTTGGAGATATAATTTTCCATCTTCATGGCCCATATGTCATACTCATCCTTCTTTAGGTAAGGGAATTTTGCATTGGTGTTGGACATGGTGGTGACCACTTGCTGAATAGTGGACTGGGTGTTTGATGACTCAGGCTGTTCATAATTCTCAGAATCTGAATGTTTTGATGATGTCATTGTAAAGGTTTTGTGTAGAAGAATAAGACTGTCTTCTTAGAAAGATTCTCACTAGGCTCTGATACCACTTGTTGGGTTCAGTCCCAGATAGATCTTATGAGCCTTTGAGAGAGTATAGTTAACCTATGTAATCACAAGAAAACTATGGAGAACCTTTACTAGAATTGTATTCACGCGAAAAATAAATACAATACTCAAGAAGACAATAAACCCCAATAACTTGATCCTCTATGGATCTCTATCAATTCCCTATGAATGTTATTGAAAAACGTACATTAAAACCTAGCCGCTAGTTTCTTTTATAGTACAAGAAACCCTAATTCTGCAGCTTGCAAAACACTCAGAAGATATGCATTATCTATTCCTAATATATCTCATGCATATCACAACTAAATACTAAATATACGGAAACTACATATCCGCAGGAACTATATTACTATCAGTAGCAACTACCACTATCCGTAGAAACTATACTATCAGTAGAAACATAAAGTCTATCTGCAGGAACCATATTAGCAGGAAACCATTTTTACAAAATTCCTAACACAAATTAAATACTTGAAACTAGTATTAAATGCTCATAAATGGCACATTTCGATAAACGTGCACTCGAAACATTAAATACTTATTTATTAGAAAACCTTTCCATTTTAAGTTGTTAATTCCCATTTAAAATAGTAAATAACAAGACAAGTCTTGTTATAGATAGTTTTTGTATAAAAGCCTTTTTATTATTTATGTTTCACCATTTATTATTCATGTTTATATATATTTATTACGTCAAATTCAATATAAGTCTCATATCGTTATTCGTTTTGAGTCCACAAGCGTGAGTCATGACTTCTCGGCTTTAATCAATCAATAGTCCAAAATATGCTAAAGTCCATGTTACGGCGTTTTCGGGGTCAACAATGACTGAAAAGTCAAAGTAACACCGACGTTGCTCATAGTTGACAAATTATATTATACGTCCAAGTAAATAATGACAATAACGCAACTTAATCTCAAATCAACCCAAATCAATCTCGTCGACCAATCAATCTACCAAATATACCCAAAACTAATGTTATGACCCTAATGGTCATGACACAGTCACGGTTAAGACCACATGAACCAAACAAGCTCTAGATGCTTTTCAGCTCCATGCGTCTCATCCAAACACCAACAACAACAACCAACAAGATACCACAACAATCCAACCCGGACCCGTGGTCCATATGGGTCTCGTACACACCACACCACGACCCATCGTGTGTCTTGGTGGTTCGTACGCCCCAACATCACAACCAAACACTCCCCAAATGGCTTCTACTACAACCAAACACAATACAAAAACCTCCAATCATCATCCAAACATCAACCCATCAACTAATCAAAACCCATTTCAGGAAACTAAACCTAAAATGCAAAAAACAACAATATGATACACGACATGATACCAAATCACAAGCCACATGTTTTATTAAGTGTAAATTAGTTTTAATCCCATGTTTCACCCAAAACCCATGTATGTCGAGCCTTGTACGAGCCCTAGAAGGGTCGTACGTGGCCTTTCATTGCTCAAACGAACTTGACCCATGTTCCATTTTCCTTTTCTCAACTCGATCTACAAGATTTAATAAAAACCCTAGAATCACAAGTCGTTTTTGTAAGATTTGGAGGTGTTAATGTAGGCTTCTATAAGAGATATATATATGGATGTAAAGAGGAAAGAGAGGTCTACAAAATGGTGGTGGAGGTGAGATGTCATGTCACACCCCGCCGGAGGCGGAAACGCGAGGTGTAACATAATCAATATGCATCGCAAAGAGATATAGTACAATACCATAATTTAAATTTAAAGAAATATTGTAACATTACAACAATGTTCTAGCCAACCTTGGCAATTGAAACATAAAGTTTGACTTCCAAAAGATAACATTTTACTACAGGACGACTCGGATAACTTGTGACGACTCCTTTATTTAAAATCTTCATAATATAAGCTAAACAACGATCACCTGAAATGCATGAGAAAACGGGTCAACTATGAAAATAGTTGGTGAGTACACAGGTTTTATGAAAACTATAATTAGAAAGTCTGCCTGGCAAGTGTCCTAAGAACTCACCATGTTACAAGTCCCGCCCATACAAGACTTGTAACATATAATTTCACATACACTCCCATAGTTCAAGTAGTATGCCCGGTAATTAATACGCATTTGGTCATAATAATCCATGATAAATAATGCCTAATATATAATAGATCACGCCTGCTCCGAACAAGGGAGACTTTGTGTTGCTCCTGTCGACAAGGAGACTTAGTATTGCTCTATCGGAGACTTAGTGTTGCTCAGGGGGAGACTTGCACAGTACCTAACTATTATATATTATCAATTCAGGGTTGCTCCGAACAATGGAGACTTTAAGACTTATCACGTAAGGCACATTATAGGTCTAAGCATACTAAAGGATCAGGAACAAGTCATAAGATCAAAATAAGTCAAAGGGGCCAGGATATATCAAATAGTCCAAATAAATTTATAATTTAGAACAAAAATATAGTTTAAAATTTAAGTTCGTGCATTTCACCCCAAATAAGTAAAACAGTAAAAAGGGGGCCGTGAATACTCACCTTGGCAATTAGCAGTCTAAAGTAGTAGTCAAATAGAATTATTGGATGGCACCGACACGCGACCTAGATTAGTATAGCAAATTTAGTCCATAGTTCTAGTTTAAGACTCGAAAAATTTTAAATAAGTTTAAAAGTCTTTTTGTGTTGTTGTTGCTTGTGTGGCAATGATTAATGTTTAATAAAATTTTAGTAGGTTTTGGCTCTTGAAGGTGCATAAATATACAATAAGAAAATATCAATGACGGATAAATCTTCGGTTTGATGACAACCGAAAGACGACGTACGGAAAATGATTACTCATACTATTAGATGTTATGGATTTTGAAATCATTATTGCTAATAATATATATATATATGACTAAGTGCATCTATACATATACGTATAAAAGTGTCCAAGAAGTTTTTTTTTATAGAAGTCTCATTTAAGATTTTTGTATTTAAATAATTTACGGGTGTGAGCTATATATAAAACCCCTTATCGTTGATTATTATATAAAATATATATTTTTTATATAAGAAAATGGGCATGACCCGTGTATATGTTCTATATAAATTTGATTTAATGCCCAAATTTATTTGAACTCATAGAATTATTTAGTCTCTATTTTAAGTTACGTCTTAAAATTTATGTTTGTAAAACAAGTTACATGAACTTAAACATGGAGGTAATTTTATGTTGAATTGTATCTGTTTACGTTAATATTTGACTTAATAAGTCTTAAATGAGTGAAACTTAAAATTTTGGATTATAAAAAAATATTAAGTTTTAAAATAATTTATAGTTATGTGATCGAAAATAAGTCGGGAACTCGTAGCCGAGTGAAAGGAAATAAGTCGGGAATAAAGTCGTGGAACCACTCAAGCAAAACAAGCAAATTAAACACACCTCAGTGCTGCTAATTTAAATGGCCTTTAGCCCGCACACCTCTCGACCCATTTAAGTACAAACCAAAAAATAATATTTTCCAACTCTAAATGCTCAAAATATATTTTCTTGTATCTGTGACTTGAGAGTATGGCAAGAAAAGGGCTAAGAACAACAAATAATTACTTTCACTGTTGGGGTTCGACCCAACAGTGGTTCGACCAGCAAACACAACCCATTTCCAAACTAATACAATACAACCCAAGTTCCAATTTATCCAAGAGTAGAATAAACAAAATAAGCTATCAGGCTAATTAGGAATTAAGAACTTTTCATGTAGAGCCATACTTGTTTTATTTATTATATCTTTGATTCTTGGTTTACTTAAGTCTAAAAAAAATATATTACGTTACAAACTTAAACATGAGACGAAAATCATTAAAAATAAGATACAGCTTATATCTTTTTTTTTTTTTTTAACGATTGACATAAGATAAAAATTCCATTTTAACTTTTAGCTTTGTCCTTGTGTTTCTTTGCTTGCGCCTCGACAGGATAACAACAACAACTCCAACCTTAAAGCTAACCAAGATTATCATAGAACAAATTTAAATTTCTACTTTCATATATGTATTAAATTTTTCGGCAAAAGAAAGAACAAGAAAATAATAATAATATCGATTCGAATGTACACCAATTACAACAAGATGGATTGTAAAGATTGATAAAAAATTGTTCTTACAATGAACTCAAGAAAGGGATGACTTGGCTATGAACACCGAACACGAAGACTTCGATTGGAGGTGACCCGAAACGATTTGGTACAATTAAACACTTGCAAAACCTTCCTTATACTTCCCTTAATCAAACCTCTCAATCAATTTCAAAAAGCCCTTTGATTTACCGAACCCTAATTTTTGTAAAAGTGGTGATGAGAAACTGTTTTGGGGCGTCTTCTATCTCCACTAGTATTTAAAGGAGTGTTTTAGGATGCCTTGACTCTTCTTTCTCTTCTCTCTTTTGTCTTGATTCGTACCCACGAGCGTGAAAAGACAAATCATCAAAGGGAACATGTTTGAGACAATTTGAGTCATGAGAATGGTGAGGGAAGTTATGAGAAGAGAAAATATGGATGTTGGATTTGCTTCTTTGGGAGTTTTGTCTTTTTCGATATTCATAGGAGAGGAGGAGAAGAACCGGTTCTGAAAAGAAGTAGGGGAGGGGCGGTAGGATAGGGTAGAATATATTTTTATTTTTAGTTTTATTATTAGTATTAACTGTATCCCGTACTGTATAAATTGTACCGTGAACATAACGTATTCTCATGTAAAATATTTTCCGAGTGTCCGTATTTTATAATTTGTATATTTTCGGAGACGTTTTGACGAGTGGATTAATATGGTATTGTTATTACTTTTAAATTTGAAAGTAAATTTCGTGCCAATTTTATTATGGTGTCGGTACGTGTGTGGTGCCGGGACATTAGGAACACTAGATAACTTCTCGTTTAAGAGTTATAATGATCAGAAAATAAATAACTCGCATATTCTGATATAAATAATAGTCGGGAAATTGACGGATTGTCACATGTCACTCGCTGGAAAAGTGGCCAGAAATGGCCGGAAGGTGGCCAGCGGTGGTGGTGGTAATTTAGGGTTAGGGTTTGTTTTGTTGAGAGAGAAATATTAGAGAGAGAAAGTGGTAGTAGTGTGTGTGTTTTAGAGAGAGAATGAAAGGGTGGAAATGAGGTAGGAAGGGGTATTTATATTTATGGCCAAGGACCTCAAAATAATTATTTTGGGTGGAGGGGGCGCCGGCCAAGGGGAAAGAAGGGGGCCGAAGCCGTAATTTTTCATAACTATCCCGTTTACCTATTTTGGAGCTCATATATTTTCCTACGAGTGTCCCACGACGTTCCTTCGACTTTCTATTATGTTTATTTATGTTTTTCCATGAGTTTTGACTATTTATTTGTCAAGTTTCGAGTTACGGTTTAAAAGTTACGTTATTTCTTGTTTTAGGCTTTTATTGTGCTGAATCGAATAGTGCCTAATAAAAAGAGTTAAAGCTCACACGATAACTCATACGATAATAAAATAAATCATAAAAACCAATAAATGATATCAAATCAAGTCATGGTCGATAAAAATAGTTATAAAGGCATAAGCTCGGTTTAGTTTAACGTAATGTGGTTACGTAAAATAGACTCCCTAATTGCCAGTTGTCATAGCCTCCCAGCCTCGGAAGAAACCCGTCCCGGGTTTCACTCCGAGTTGCTTGGTGTCATGAAGAGTTTAGGGTACTTCCTACGGAATACATCCTCACGTTCCCAAGTGAACTTCGGTCGATGTCGGGAGTTCCAACGAACTTTGATAATTGGAATACGGCTATGCTTCAGCCGTTTAATCTCACGATCATGATCTCTATCGGTTCCTCAACGAAATTCAATGTCACATCAATACGGATATCTCTTAACGGTACAACTATTTTTTTCCTCTGAAAGACACTTCTTAAGATTACTAACATGATAGACATTGTGTACACTGCTCAATTCCGAAGGTAGCTCAAGACGGTAAGCTACTGGTCCGATTCTTTCCAGGATTGCAAAGGGGCCAATGTATCGGGGATTAAGTTTTCCACACTTTCCAAAACAAATCACTCCTTTCCAAGGAGAAACCTTTAACATAACACGATCTCCAACATGAAACTCTATAGGTTTACGTCTCCTATCGGCATAACTCTGTTGTCTATCACGAGCAGTTTGCAAATGATTACGAATCTGAACTATCTTCTCAGTGGTTTCTAGAACAAGTTCGGGACCAGTAAGTTTACTCTTGCCAAATTCAGCCCAACAAACAGGAGAACGGCATTTTCGGCCATACAGTGCCTCAAATGGTGCGGCCTTAATGCTGGAATGATAACTATTTTTGTAGGAGAATTCGGCCAAAGGGAGATGTCTCTCCCAGCCTTTGCCGAAATCGATGACACAGGCTCTAAGCATATCCTCTAAGGTCTGAATGGTTCTTTCGCTTTGACTGTCGTTTTGAGGATGATAAGCAGTGCTCATATCCAGGTTTGTTCCTAAAGTTGATTGTAAGGATCTCCAGAAGTGGGATGTAAAGCGGCTGTCTTGATCGAAAATGATACATACCGGTACTCCATGATTCGACACTATCTCCTTGATATACAGCCGAGTGAGCTTTTCGAGACTATCGACCTCGCTAATGGCTAAGAAGTGAGCAAACTTAGTCAAAAGATCTACGATTACCCAGATAGCGTCATTGCCGCAGGCTGTTCTTGGTAATTTGGTGATAAAATCCATGGTGATTCGCTCCCATTTCCATTCTGGAAGTTCGGGTTGAACTCAGAGTCCTGAGGGTTTTTTAGTGTTCGACCTTTACCTTAGAACATGCAAGCACCAACTGACATACAGAGCTATGTCGGCTTTCATGTTAGGCCACCAACAAAGTTTCTTCAAGTCCTGATACATCCAATCGGCTCCGGTATGAATAGAGTATTTTGACTTATGCGACTCGTGCATAATCAACTCACGGATTCCACCATGAAATGGTATCCAACTTCTGTCTCTGAAGCATAAAGTTCCGTCGGAACACTTCAAGAAGCCGTTTTCACTTTCTACCATTCCATGCAGATTCTCATAAGGACGGTTCTCTTCCGTAAATGCCGCAGCTTGGGCATCTAAGATTTGAGAGGGTAGAGGCGAACTAATGGTCATTCCTAGGGATCGAACAAGTAAAGGTGGAATGTTCTCCTTACGGCTGAGGGCATCTGCCACTACATTGGCTTTACCAGGATGATAACGAATCTCACAGTCATAATCACTGAGAAACTCTAACCAACGACGCTGCCTCATATTCAACTCCTTCTGATCTAAGATATGCTTCAAGCTCTTATGGTCGGTAAACACTACACACTTGGTTCCATACAGATAATGTCTTCAGATTCTAAGGGCAAACACTGCAGCACCTAACTCAAGATCATGGGTGGTGTAGTTTTTCTCATGCTTCTTAAGTTGTTGGGAGGCATAAGCTATCACCTTCTCCCGTTGCATCAAAACAGCACCTAAGCCTTTATGCGAAGCGTCGTAATACATGACGAAATCATCGCTTCCTTCAGGAAAAGCTAGGATGGGCGCATTACACAACTTCTCCTTCAGAAGTTGGAATGCTTCTTCTTCCTTTTCTCCCTATTCATACTTAACGTCCTTCTGCATCGGTTTGGTCAGCGACTTAGCTATTTTGGAGAATCCCTCAATGAACCTCCGGTAATAGCCTGCTAAACCTAGAAACTGGCAGACTTCTGATGGGTTTCTAGGGGCTGCCCATTCCTTAATGGCCTCAATCTTGGCTGGGTCAACATGAACTCCTTGACTATCTATCACGTGACCTAAGAATTGCACGGTCGAAATCCAAAATTCATACTTAGAGAATTTGGCATACAACTTCTCTTTTCTCAACAACTCTAAAATGAGCCTCAAATGCTGTTCGTGCTCCTCTATACTCTTGGAGTATATCAAGATGTCGTCTATGAATACTATCACAAACTTATCCAGGTATGGCTTACATACTCGATTCATGAGATCCATGAAAACCGCTGGCGCGTTGGTCAAACCAAACGACATCACTTGGAATTCATAGTGCCCATAACGAGTCCTAAACGCCATCTTAGGGATATCCTCCTCTCAAACTCTAAGCTGATGATAACCAGACCGTAAGTCGATCTTGGAAAAGACACTAACTCTTTGGAGTTGGTCAAATAGGTCATCTATTCTAGGTAGCGGGTATCGATTCTTTACCGTCAACTTATTCAACTCCCTATAATCAATACACATCCAAAACGATCCATCCTTCTTCTACACAAACCAAACTGGTGCTCCCCACGGTGACGAACTTGGTTGAATGAATCCCTTCTCTGACAACTCTGCCAACTGTTTAGACAGTTCCTCCAATTCTCTTGGAGCAAGTCGATAGGGTGCCCGGGCTACGGGTGCAGCACCAGGTATCAACTCGATTTGGAATTCCACTTGTCGGACAGGTGGAATCCCTGGCAGATCATCGGGAAACACATATGGAAACTCTCTAACGACGGGTACATCATTAAGGTGTCTTTCACTCTTCTCCTCGCTTTTCTTTTCAGTAATCTGAGCCAAGAAAAGACAACCTCCTCTATCGATGTACTTCTGGGCCTAATTACAAGAGATGATGCTCAACCGGGAGGGACTTCCACAGTCGCTCCGATCTTCTTGTATGCTCAGAACTTTTCTGCCATACGGTACACGCACGATCTTCTCATCGCAGATGATGTGTGCACCTGATAAGGCTTTAAAATGTACCTTTTTGAGGGGTCATTTAAGCTCTTATTTGATCACTTTTGTATCCGTTATTACTTAATATCGTTCCTTTTCACTTTTTAGGTATCTTGAAGGCAAAATGCTGGAATGACACTTATTCGGACGAAAAGGCGTGAATATACGAAGAAAATGGCCAAAGTCAAGAATCGAGACACTCAGGCTGCTGGAACTGAAAGGGACGGCGTCAGGTGTTATCTGCGACGCCGTCGCATCACTTTTGTGACGGCACAGTAGCCAAATTGCTTATTTACAAGTGACGGTGTCAGGTTTTAAAAGAGTAGGTCGTCGCAACTCAGACGGCCTAGATTTGATCCAGACGACGTCAGAGACTGAAGGGGACGGGGTCACAAGCATAAGGTGACGCCGTCGCAAGACTAACATGGCCAAGACGAACCCCTAATGATGGCGACCCGACGGCGTCACAAATCAAAGGGTGACGTCGTCGCATATGTAATCTTATATATAGAATCTGAATTTTTTAGTTTTCAGTGTGTAGTCTTTTGGAGTAAAAACCTAAACCGAACCGAGGCTGTCATGTACAGTATTTTATTGTTCCAAACCCTATCTTACATCAAGATAAGTGTTTTACTTCATTAATTTAATTATGTCTTCAATTACTTGTGTGTATGCTTGCATGTTCCCCATGTCCGGCTAATTTACTTGTGTGTTTGCTTAGGGAATATGAAACTTAATTATTGAATATTGATTGGTTGTCTCTTATCTTAATTGTTAATGATCTAGTAATGCGATAGGTCATCCGTTGTGTAGTTAATGCTTGATTAATCTTTGTGAACCTTAGTTTATAATACCTAGAGTTGTTGTAGGCTAAACCATCCAAAGAGTACCTTAGAGTTAAAGTTTATAAATCATAGAGATTTTGTAGGCGAGACCCTTTGGTAGTTTCAAAGAGTTAGGGATAAACGCATACTCTACGACCTTAGATACACAACGCGATTAAGAATAAGGACGTGACAATTCAACCATCAATAAGAGATAATTAAGGAGTAATAAAACCTAAGTAAACACATCTTTAAATCATCATACGAGCACACAATAATTAGACATAGACTACATACACCACTAGATTAGATAATTAGATATGGAGAGTAATCGGTAGAAATACCAACCCCCAAATCCAAACCCCGAGATTCGTACCTTTCCATTTCCTAAAAAACATAAAAAGACAAAAAATAATCTTCTTCAACCCCAACCTTAGCGTAGTAACTTCTCACTAGCATTCCTAATCCCCTAGAGAACGATATCAATTCACGTGGCTTACCCTAATACTACACTACAACGATTAGGTTCACTGCCTAGGGTGTTGAAAAACTTGCTCGACGAAAAGGAAGTTCCTTTGACCCTGAACGACGCGTGTAGCGTTATCAGCACCGTTCATCGACAACCAATCCATTCAGATGATGACGTCAAAACTTCCCAAGGTAACTGGGAATAGGTCTATGCTAAACGGGTGGTCTAGGAAACTTAAGGTACAACCTCTGACTACGGTGACTATCTTCTCCCTGTTCCCATTAGCTAATTCCACATCGTAACTGAACCCTGGAGGTGTTTGGGAAATTCCTAGTAATGGAATAAATTTGGGGGATACGAAACTCATATCAGAACCAGTATCAAACAGTATGGAAGCATAGCGATTATTGAGAAGGAACGTACCCGTAATTACGTTAGGGTCCTCACCAGCTTCCTTCCCAATAGCATATTCCTAGCAGATTCCTAGCACCTTGATTCCCTACAACCTCTCGCTTCACAGGTTTTAAGCCATTACTTTCCACACCTCGGTTACCAAAGCCTCGTTCATTACCGAGGTTTCCCTTCATCCATGGCTCTCGGCACTTATTCTTGTAGTGCCCTTTATTTCCACATCCAAAACAGGTGACAGTGGCCTTCCAGTCCGCTCCTTGTGCAGTTTGAGCCGCAACAAGTGGACAGGACCTACAGTCTTTGGCCATGTGTCCTACCTTAGAGCAATTCCTACACACTATTGAGTACGGTCCATGGTGGTGTCGATTACAACGACCACACAAGGGCTTGCTACCTTCATAACCCTTCTTCTCTCCATTTCCTATGGCGAACACCCTGGCTGTCTCTTGGCTTTTGTTGCCATTCCATTTAACAACCTCATTCCTCTTCCTTTTATCACTCTTATCATTCTTACCCTTGTCTCCTCCTTCAAACACATAAGAGTCCATCAAACGTTGAGCCATAGTAATTGCCTCATGCAAGTTAGCTGGCTTCGCAGCGATGACATCATTCCTAGTCGCTAAAAGCAATCCATCTGTATACCTCTCAATCTTAAGAGCTTCAGTGCGAACCATTTTAGGACAAAGCAGCGACAAATCTTGGAAACGACGATTGTACGTCGTCATGTCGGTACCCTTAACCTTATGGTTCCAGAACTCAATCTCTAGCTTCTTAACTTCATTCCTAGGACAGTAAGTCTTGATCAGGAAAGCCTTAAACTGGGTCTAAGTCATGCTATAAGCTACATCACTTCCTACGGATATGTGATAGTTGTTCCACCAGGTCAACGCTTCGTCCTTCAAGGTAAATGTTGTATCCTTAACCTTACAATCCTCTTCACATTTGCTAACGGTAAACACATACTCAGTTTTATCCATCCACCTTGTTAGGTAAACCACTCCCTCGGTTCCTCCGAACTCGATGGGACCACAGAATCGGAACTCTTTGTAGGTACAACCTCGAGCTCGATTAAGCGGTGGGGTTCCACCAGAGGTGTTAGAGAGATTAGACTTAGCTAGCAGTTCAGCTACACGCTGCGTCACAAGCTGGTCAATGTGGGCTGGGTTCAAAGGCGGAGGGTTTTGTGGAATAGGACCATTCTCAGTATGGTTGTTCACATTCGGGTTCCCAACAGTGGGGTATCAGTATTCTGGTTCTCAACAGGTGGAGTTGTCGAGGTCGGAAGACGACCTCGACGGACAGGGCAACCACAACAGCAGGAGCTGCTCGGTTGTTCCTACGCGGGTTTTGTCATGGTGCCATCAATCTGAAGGCAAGAATAACAGTTTTATAAGTTCATAATTCACGCTTTAAAAGACTGGGTTTGGTTCCAAGGATCACCGAACAACGCACGAATACATAATCAAGGATAACAAGGATAACACTATATCATAACGAAACAATCAGAGACCAAATCATAACTAAGGATGCACATTCTAATAACCATAACTCATAGGTTCCAAAGTGGAATACATGAAAGGATACGGAGAAATAAAAAATGATCCTAAAAACGATACTAACAAGATAACTAGGATAGATCTACATCTTGAACTAGAGACTACTTAGTTTCAAGATGGTACAATGCCATGAATCTAACAAAATCTAGCCACTATCACGAATACCACTAACAGATCTCCTAACATCATCAACCTCTCTCCACAAAGATGAAAGCTCAACACGCTGAGCGTTACGATCACTCTTCAGATCCACGACCTCTCTCACCAACTCACCTATCCTGCGCCTCTTAGCAGGTCCCCAACCTGCTCCTGGAGCTCCGACATACCCTCTCTCAGAATCATAGTCCTCCTAACTACAGAACCTATATCTGCTCTCAAATCCTCTACACTAGCCCTCGATACTCCAACCAACCGATATGTCAACCTACTAAGCCTAATGCCCTGAGATGTAATCCTCTCCCACATCAAACCCATCTCCCCATACTCCTAGGGCTCTGAAGCAATCTTTGATGGTATCTCTGAACCTAATGGGCTACCTATCTCAGGTGAATGTGGAGGTGAACCAAAATCAAAAGGCTGCCCAGGAGAATCAGGCTCAGGTAAAGATAAGGGAGAGCCTGGTCCTGGAGAATGCGCAGAATTCGCAGGACTCTGCAATGGAGGAGTACCCCCATCTGGGATATCCTCATCATCCTCCTCCTGAGTATCCTCATCCTCATCTACATGCTCCTCCTTAATCTTATGCTCCTCCTCGATCTCATGCTCCTCCTCGCCCTCATCTTTAGAGGGAGAGTCCATGAGTCGGAGTCTCTGTGTGGATGAATCCTGAGGTGGTATAGTAGAGGATCTAGGTCTTCTAAGACATGGTGATGTTGATGGTGATGACAGAAGAGAGTGGGCTGCTAGGTGAATAGGTGATGATGGTGGTCGCACGGACATGCGGGCAGTACTACGAGCAAGTCTAGGAGTCTGGGCTCGTGCTAAGACCTGATGCAAAGTGAGCTGCCTAGATGAGCTAGGGCGATCTGATGATCATGATGAACTAGAGTGACAGGCAATCATATAGGGATCACCCTGCGCAACAGTCATGAGAGTCAATGCTAGGGAACTAGCAGCAGCAAGGACATCCTCAGACACATCATAAGCTAGTGAAGGCATAGTCTGTGACAATGGCATAGGGTAGGTATAAGTGTTTGAGAACAACTAGTCTAATAAGCGCATCAACTCAACCAAAACATATATCACATAATGAAAGCTTTAAAATAGAGGTACCGCATTACTCAAAATATGCCTTTAAATAAAACACGTAAGTTCTGTTCTATCACATAATCCACGCATCATATAATCCCAAATCAAATCAATCATATAATCAAGCTCATAATCCCAAAATCACAACATATCAATAATCCAATCAAGTTCATAATATCTCGACAATCGAATCACATCCAAAATCAATAATCATAACTTAAAACATAACATCTCAATAAACAATTCACAATTCATAACATCTCATAAATCAAATTACAGTTCATACCATAATCAAATAAGAAGCTTCGGCTTGGCAGACGGAATGCGTCGGTCTAGGATCAATTTTCTTAAAAAGTGGTTATAGTTTAGGTTTTATTAAATACCTAGTTCTCTATAACCTTGGCTTTGATCCCAATCTGTAACACCCCCAAATCTCGGTACAGCGGAAGACTTAATCAAGTTTTCAAGGCGTTACATTGGATTGGTATCTCACACAAGTATAGCAAACAAGATAGTCATATTATCATTCAAAACCAATCCCAAATTTAATTATCCAAAACAATTATCCCAAAACGTAAATAAAAGGCCCAAACATGATTTACAAAAATAGGTCCCCATAAATTATCAGAGTTTGATTATGATCCTTGAATCATGCCTCCTTGCCAATCTTCCAAAGAAGACGTACTCCAAACATCACTTAAATACCTGAGAAAAACATGCTAAAAGGTCAGCTAACGCTGGTGAGTTCATAGGTTTAAAGTCAAGTTTAAAATAGTGGACTTGTAGGAGTTTGTTTGCTATGCGAGACCTAAGATAGATACACATCAATCACATACCAATATCACAATCACAATATCAACAATATCATATCCGACGTCATAGTGGGCCCCTAGCGACACTAGCCAGCACAGTCGTAGCAATGTCTAAAACGATTGCTAAACCTGGACCAGGTCGAGGTAGAAGTCTATACTTAGCTAGGCAAGTGCTATAGCAATTAGGATTGCTACCCTGGACTAAGGCAACAGCTACTACATATCTATCTAAACAGTCAAGCACATAAGCAAATCAAAATAGTTTAAAAGGTCCAAAAAGAGTAGCATGATTCTCACCCCAAATTAGTTAAAAACATAGATAAAAGTGGGGCTATGAAACTCACCTCAAGCAAGCAAGGTACAAATAAACACTAGCAGAAGATAAAAGCTAATCACGGCTCAGCAACTATCGACTCGGCACAACCTATTAACGTAAACCAATTTTAATATATATTTCCCAAAATCAACGTTATCTACCCCAATGTATTCCTTTTCTTTATCTCTAAAAATGTCTTATTTCACCGTTTAGTCCTAGCGTTTGGTATCATCGTGTGCGTGTATCGACTCAACATGATATCATGAATGCACTTAAATAACCACAATGTGACTCAATGCAACACAATATGACGTCTAAGCGATAAGCTCCATAGTCCAATAAGTTTTGGAATAAATAGTAGACCTTATCGAATTCGTCAACTCGATAAACTCAATCATTTATTCGTGTCGCTTATTATCCTATAAACTGGTCGCATCCTAACGAGTCATAAGGATAATTCACCCATTAATAACGTTATCCTACGTACCTAGCGGGCTCTTATTAGATTCGTCAACCTAATAAGTCCGCTACCCACGTGGATCGACGCTATTAATGTTAGGTCATCCGTAACCCATGCACACAACGTAAACATATTAAATACTTGAAACTAGTATTAAATGCTAATAAATGACACATTTTGATAAACGTGCACTCGAAACATTAAATATTTATTTATTAGAAAACCTTTCCATTTTAAGTTGTTAATTCCCATTTAAAATAGTAAATAACAAGACAAGTCTTGTTATCGATAGTTTTGGTATAAAAGCCTTTTTATTATTTATGTTTCACCATTTGTTATTCATGTTTATATATATTTATTACGTCAAATTCAACATAAGTCTCATATCATTATTCGTTTCAAGTCCACAAGCAAGAGTCATGACTTCTCGGCTATTAATCAATCAATAGTCCAAAATATGCTAAAGTCCAGGTTACGGCGTTGTCGGGGTCAACAATGACTAAAAAGTCAAAGTAACACCGACGTTGCTCAAAGTTGACAATTTATATCATACGTCCAAGTAAATAATGACAATAGCGCAACTCAATATCAAATCAACCCAAATCAATCTCGCCGACCAATCAATCTACCAAATATACCCGAAACCAATGTTATGGCCCTAATGGTCATGACACGGTCACGGTTAAGACAACGTGAACCAAACAAGCTCTAGAAGCTTTTCGGCTCCACGCGTCTCATCCAAAGACCAACAACAACAACCAACAAGATACCACAACAATCCGACCCTGACCCGTGGTCCATATGGGTCTCGTAAACACCACACCACGACCCATCGTAGGTCTGGGTGGTTCGTACGCCCCAACGTCACAACCAAACACTCCCTAAATGGCTTCCACTACAACCAAACACAATCAATCAACCCCCAATCATCATCCAAACAACAACCCATCAACTAATCTAAACCCATTTCATGAAACTAAACCTAAAATGCAAAAACACAATAATATGATACACCACATGATACTAAATCACTAGCTACATGTTTTATTAAGTGTAAATTAGTTTTAATCCCATGTTTCACCCAAAACCCATGTATGTTGAGCCTTGTATGAGCCCTAGAAGGGTTGTACGTGGACTTTCATTGCTCAAACGAGCTTGACCCACGTTTCATTTACCTTTTCCCAACTCGATCTACAAGATTTAATGAAAATCCTAGAATCACGAATCGTTTTTGTAAGATTCGGAGGTGTTAATGTAGGCTTCTGTAAGATATATATATAGATATATATATATATATTTTGGGTGGAGGGGGGCCAAATCCGTAATTTTTCATAACTATCTCATTTACCCATTCCCGAGCTCATATATTGTCCTACGAGTGTCCCACGATGTTCCTTCGACTTTCTATTATGTTTATTTATATTTTTTCATGAGTTTTGACTATTTATTTGTCAAGTTTCGAGTTACGGTTTAAAAGTTACGGTATTTCTTGTTTTAGGCTTTTATTGTGCCGAATCGAATACTGCCTAACAAAAAGAGTTAAAACTCACACGATAACTCATACAATAATAAAATAAATCATAAAAACCAATAAACGATATCAAATCAAGTCATGGTCGATAAAGATAGTTATAAAGGCAAAAGCTCGGTTTAGTTTAACGTAATGTGGTTACCTAAAATACACTCCCTAATTGCCAGTTGTCACATCTTAGAGGAAGGTGGACTTTCGTCAAATGTGTTATACCATTTGTATCACAAAAGTTTCCAAATTGTGTTTCATTATCGAACTCACGACTATGATCCGTTCGGATCGACACAATATTAATACCTAGTTGATTTTGAATTTTCTTACTAAGTATTTCAAATTTATCAAAGGCTTCGTTTTTAGTTTTTAAAAACATTGTCCAAGTGAACCTTGAGTAATCATCTACTATGACCAAAGTGTAGAAGTTGCCTCCATAACTTTTTATAGCGGATGTACCAAACAAGTCCATATGCAAAAGCTTTAGACACTTATATGTGGAAACCATGTTTTTAACCTTATGGCTACTATGAACTTGTTTCTCAATTTTGCAAGCATCACAAAAGTGTTGGTCATATTTCAATTTGGGTAAGTTTCTAACTAGCTCTTTTAAGGATATGGATTGAATGAGTCTTATATTAGCGTGACCTAAGCATCTATACCAAAGGGTAGAGTTATCATCTAAGGTTTTTAGTCAAAGTTTATCTTTAGATGTTCTATCTATTTTCATGACGTATATGTTATTTTTCCTAACTCATGTTGCTATGGTGATACCATCTTTTAGTATTTTACTACCATTTTCTTTAAATAGTATTTTATACTTTCTATCACATTGTTGGCTAATACTAAGTAGATTAAAACCTAATCTATCGACATGTGCCACATTTTCAATAGTTAAAGAGTTATGAGTGATCGAACCTTTTCCAATGATTTTGCTTTTGAGATTGCTACCAAAAGTAACATTACCTCCGTCATATTCTTGGTACGTTGAGAAGAGGCTTTTGTTTCCCATCATGCGTCTTGAGCATCCGCTATCTTTAATCCATTCATCAGGTTCCATGCCAACTTTCAAGCATACCTATGACACAAATAACTCAAGCGTTTGGTCCCCAATATCTCATGGGTCCATTTAGGTTAAACATACCATTTACTTGGTTCATGTATGGAAATGATGGGTATGGGCTCCATGGCATGTAATTAGGAGTTTGATATGGTCTAGGGTAGTTATGATTCCAACCGGTATGTTGATAGTTGGATTGTATATTGTAGTTGCTTTTGGGAAATGGGCGTTTGGCAATAGGTGTTTCAGGCTGTTGTTGAGTGGTTTTAGATCTATATTCATTTTTGGCAAGTCCTATTCCTATTGTAACAACAGGTTTTTGTTTAATAACATCTTTAGATTTCTTAGTTATTTTGAAAAATTCACTATGGCCCATTTTGAAAACTTGTTCTCCTTCTACAGATACCACGGAACCAATTTTTACAACGGACGAACCCAAAATTTTTGTTTCGTCTGGTCCGTGGTGAACAATTGCAGTTGGGACATTTTGTTTGTCTTTTCCGGCCATTTTGGTTTGACTACTTGGAATCATTACTTCATTAAAACCTAATCCACTTGTATTTCCTGGTACTTTTTGAATTCTTACAATTTCATCGGCACAAGAAATGTTTTTGTTAAATCTTTTAAACTTCCTGTGTGAGTTTTAGCTTTTCTATTTCAAGACCAATCTCTTGACATGATTTACAACAATCGTCATTAGCCTTGCCTTTTTCTAAACGTTTTGCCTTTTCTTTTAGCTCATAAACTTCATTTTCTAAAAATTCCTTTTTAGCTTTTAAAAACTTGTTTTTAGTTATGATTTTTAGGCTAGGCTCACATAATTGATTATATTGTTTTTGCAAAGTGTCATCCTCAATAGAGGAGTAAGATGAGTTGGAATGTACCTCGTTTGATTCATGTGCCATGAGAGCGATCTGATCCTTACTTGGTTCTTCGTCATCATCACTTTTACTCCAAGCACCGGTTACAAAAGCTCGTTGAGTTATGCTTTTAGGTGGCTTTGGGCAATCTCCTATTAGATAACTTGTATCACCGTATCTAAAGCACTTCCTTTGACTTTTTCCTTTTTTGTTATCTCGGTCTTTCCGGAATGACTTCTTTTCATCTCGGGATTGCCTTACGAACTTTCCTCTTCTTCTAAATAACTTTTTGAAATCTCTTACGGCCATGGCATACTCCTTGTCTTCACTATCCGAGCAAGATTCTTAATCATCACTAGATTCCATTCTTGCCTTTAGAGCAACAAATTGACTTTCTCACTTTTTCCTTTGATGATTTCCGAATCTTTCTCCATCACCATTTTGTATACTTTGAGATTTCTAATTAGCTCATCAATTGACATTATTGAGAGATCTTTTGAATCCTTAATAGACGTTACTTTTGCTCTCTAGTTCGGATGGAGTACTCTAAGAAATTTCCTGACAATGTTCTTTCTACGAAAAGATTCATCAAGTCCTTTAAGAGAAGTAACAATAGTATTAAAGCGAGCAAATCCACAATCAATGGTTTCATCTTCAGGGATAACAAATTGTTCATATTTTTGAACAAAAAGATCAATTTTGTTATCCTTGAATTGTGAATTCCCTTGATGTGTAATTATTAAAGATTCCCAAATATCTTTGGCGGTTTCACACATAAAAATTCTTTCATATTCTTTTCTAGGCAAAGCATTATAAATCATCATTTTAGCTTCATTATTTTTAGCTATTAATTTTTTTGTTCATCATTTGATATATCTTTTGTTGTAGGATTAAAATCAACTTTAATGATAACAAACCAAAGATCTATATCTTTTGATTTCACATATGTTTCAAAACGATTTTTCCAATAGATTAATCCATTGGTTTCAAAAAGTGGTGGTCTTTGCATAGATTGCCCTTCTTTAAAGTTTTCGTAATCCATGGATCGTTTCAAGTTTATAAAATACAATATATTTTAGAAAGTCTTGAGCAACGAGACTTTGGTACCAATTGTGGAAAACTATAAGGGTGGTTGAAAAGTTTTATCATTTTAAAATCTTATTTGACACTTTATTGTGAGATCAATCAATATAGATAAATGATGTGTTAGTGAAGAATGAATAATATGCAAGCAATAGATAGTAAGTAAGGAAAGAAACAATCAAACCACGACAATGTTGTTTATAGTGGTTCGGTATACAAGGAGTCTTTTTCCTTGTCCTACTCCACTCTCCGAGTCTCTAACTCGAGAGTTATCTTCACTAATCAACAAGCTCCTTTAACCGGCGGAGAAAACCTTTACACGTCGCTTATACAATATTTCCGACACAAAGATAGATGTCGAGTTCTTTTACGAGGGTACAACAACTCCCAACATACTATGTATTTTGAGGACTAAAATACTAACCACTCACACTCAGAGGTTTAAGATAGTTTGGTACAACAATGATGTATGAACAATAATGGATCACACAACAACAAAATAAACAAGCCTTCCAACTAATTGTTGAAGCTTGATTATGCCTTGATCTTGTTTGATACAAAAGATTATCACTAGAATGAAATGAAACTGAGTTAGACGTAATAGAATGAGAGAATGTATGTGTTTTATGCTAATGAAGGATGACCAAACAACTAGGGTTGGCTTGCTATTTATAGGCCAATTGTTCAACAAGACCACGGACTGGATGGAACCAAAAAAAGGGTTTCTCCCTTGTTATTTTTTGTTTCCGCCAGTTTGACAGTAAAGATCACAAAAAATCTTTCCAAGATCACCCAAATCTCTCCAAGTTTATGCAAGATATGATGAGTGAATATCTAAACAAATATTCTATGAAATCTCCTAAATGAAATCTCCTAAAGATTTACAATGTGATGTAAGCCATGATGTAATATATTGTTTTCCATTTTTAGAATTAATATGGTATATAAGTAAATACTCATGTAATGATATGTTTAAGAAACTAAACATACTCGTTTTAAAAATGTTGATGCTCATTATAGTTTAGAAGGATACCAATGGTAATTGATACATAGCTAATCAAAATTCGATAATATGTAAATGCTTAAGTGATGAAGACGTTATTTACAAAAATCTTGTTTTAATGTCTATTAATCTTGACAACCTTTATACTTTACAAAAAGAAATTTACTTTTGTCGCTAACAAAAGAAGGTAAAGATCATGAAATATAAATAACGTTTTAGGAAGATATGTGTATTAACAAATAAAACTGAGGTGGAGCCTTATTCAAAGGCTATGGTTGCAATTGATGGTCTTGGCTATGACTGGAGCTTCATGGCTGATGAGGAGGAACCATCAACAGACTCTGCAATTGTTGCAATATATATGGCTCCGATGGCCTTCTCTGATTCTGAGGTACTTTCCACTAAGGTTTGTTCAAAGTCTTGTTCTACTTTAAAAGAATGTGAAACTCTTAAAGATAAATATGAAAACCAGATAATAGGGCTTAATAAGACTAGTTATAATCTTGCTAATTATAAAAGAGCTCTAGCAATGTTAGAAGAGAAAATTTTGCATTATAAAGAAAATGAGTCTGGTTTTTCTGAAATTATTGATGTGCTTAAAAGAGACCTTTATCATAAAGATACAGAGATAAGTTTGCTTAGAGAACAATTGGAAAAGTATAAGACAGCTAATGAAAATATAGATATCAGTGTGGAGACCCTGATAAGGTTTTAAAATGTACCTTTTTGAGGGGTCGTTTAAGCCCTTATTTGATCACTTTTGTATCCGTTATTACTTAATATCATTCTTTTTCACTTTTAAGGTATCTTGAAGAAAAAATGCTGGAATGACACTTATTTGGACGAAAAGGCGCGAATATACGAAGAAAATTGCCAAAGTCAAGAATCAAGACACTCAGGCTGCTGGAACTAAAGGGGACGGCGTCAGGAATTACAAGTGACGGTGTCAGGTTCAACTAGAGACGTCGTAGGACAACTTTTGTGACAGCTCAGTAGCCAAATAGCTCATTTACAAGTGCCGGCTTCAGGTTTTAAAAGAGTAGGGCGTCGCAACTTAGACGACCTAGATTTAATCCAGACGATGTCAGAGACTGAAGGGGACGGCGTCACAAGCATAAGGTGACGCCATCGCAAGACTAATGTGGCCAAGACGAAACCCTAATAACGGCTGTGTAATCTTATATATAGAATCCGAATTTTTTAGTTTTTGAGTGTGTAGTCTTTGGAGTAAAAA
The DNA here is from genome assembly GCA_019973895.1 of Chrysanthemum seticuspe. NCBI lineage: Eukaryota > Viridiplantae > Streptophyta > Magnoliopsida > Asterales > Asteraceae > Chrysanthemum > Chrysanthemum seticuspe. The sequence continues at coordinate 240,095,821 of BPTQ01000007.1, read as the reverse complement.
CCTAAACCGAACGAAGGCTATCTTGTACAGTATTTTAGGGTTCCATACCCTATCTTACATCAAGATAAGTGTTTTACTTCACTAATTTAATTACGTATTCCATTAATTGTGTGTATGCTTGCATGTTTCCCATGTCCGGCTAATTTACTTGTGCGTTTCCTTAGAGAGTATGAAACTTAATTATGGAATATTGATTGGTTGTCTCTTATCTTAATTGTTAATGATCTAGTATTGCCATAGGTCATCCGTTGTGTAGTTAATGCTTGATTAATCTTTGTGAACCTTAGCTTATAGTACCTAGAATCATTGTAGGCTAAACCATCCGAAGAGTACCTTAGTGTTAAGTTTATAAATCCTAGATATTTTGTAGGCAATAAACTTTGGTAGTTTCAAAGAGTTAGGGATAAACACATACCCTACGACCTTAGACACACAACGCGATTAAGAATAAGGACGTGACAATTCAACCATCAATAGGAGATAATTAAGGAGTAATAAAACCTAAGTAAACACATCTTTAAATCATCATACGAGCACACAATAATTAGACATAGACTACATACACCTTAGTTTAGATAATTTGATAAGTAGAAGTAATCGGCAGAGATACCAAACCCCCAAATCCAAACCCCGAGATTGGTACCTTTCCATTTCCTAAAAACATAAAAAGATAAAAAAATAATCTTCCTCAACCCCAACCTTAGCGTAGTAACTTCTCAGTAGCATTCCTATTCCCCTAGAGAACGATATCAATTCCCGTGGCTTACCCTAATACTATACTACAACGATTCGGTTCACTGCCTAGGGTGTTGAAAAACTTGCTTGATGAAAAGGAAGTTCCTTTAACCATGAACAACGCGCGTGTAGCGTTGTCAAGTTTTTGGCACCGCTGCCGGGGAATAGAATAGCTAGTTAGGAGTCCACCTCGTTTAGGTTTTCTTGCTTGATTCCTATCAAGTAAACTTTTTTTCCCGTTTTTAGCTTCCCCGTAGTCTATCCCCCTTCTTCGTGACCTTTGTTCATAACCCCATCACTTTTCATCATGGAAGGTGATAACCAACCACCATTCATCAACCTACCACCAAATGTCCCGCCAAGAGGCCGTACTCTTGGTGAATACTCGAGACCAAGCCACCTAGGCTAGAGGAACACCATTGAGCTTCCCGACCAAGCCCAAACTACGGCCCTGCGATCCGACACCATCCGGTTGGTGCAAAACGGATGTGCATTCCATGGACTTTGTTCCGAAGATCCTAATTAGCATCTTAAGGATTTCCTTAAAATTGTCGATCCCAACGACCTCGATGCCACTACTCGGGAGACTACACGTCTGTGTCTCTTCCAATTCTCTCTACGGGACCAAGCTAGTAATTGGCTTGAGCGACTTCCCACCGGCTCCATCTCAAGTTGGGATGATCTCACCTCTCGTTTCCTTGCTCAATTTTTCCAACCGAGGAGAACCACTAAGCTTAGGAATGATATCTTGATGTTCCAACAATGTCAAGGTGAATCTCTCTACGAATAATGGACTCGATTCAAGGACTTACTCCATAAAGTCCCTCATCACGGCATTGATCTGTGGCTCTAAGTCCAACTCTTCTATGATCATGTCAACTTCCCCACCAAGCGATCTATTGACCAAGCGGCCGGTGGAAAACTTAGTGATCTCACCGCGGAAGAATCATGGGGTATAATAGAGGACCTTGCTCTCTATGACAATGAAAGTTGGAATGACCCCCGTGAGTTGCCCAAAACCGTTAAGGCAATCTCATTGCCTCCCTTTGACTCACAATCTTCCGACCGTAGGATGCTTGAGCTTGAAGATCAAGTTAAATTCCAAATGAGCACCTACGAGAATCCTAAGTCTTCACATCAAGTGAATAAAATCACTCTACCTTGTGAGTTATGTAGTGGTCCCCATGGCACTCGTGATTGCACAAGACTCCCCGAACAAGCTTTTGCGGACTACGCCTCCATGCCTACCGACAGAGCGGGAGAGAAGTGGTACACTTTCAAGACCGAACAAAACAACTTAGGGAACTCTTACAACCCCTCATGGAGAAACCACCCTAACCTTAAGTGGAACCAAAATTCAAGCACACCCCAAAGCTCATCTAGTCCACCTAGTAGGTTCAACCCTCCAAACACCAAGAACCCAATTATTCTTGAGGCAATTGCATCAAGATTCATGTCATCTCAAGAAACTCGATTGACTAAGCTTGAAGCCGATTTTAAGTAACGACAAGGCGAGATGACAAACAAACTTGATGCCCTCTTAAAAGCCTTTAATGACCGGGAAATTGGTGCACTACCAAGTGATACTATAAAGAACCGAAAAGTGAGTTCGATTTCATCAACTTCATGTTCTTGTTCACCATGGGAGAGTGCGCATCCATGCCCCTCACATCCTACGGTTCACTCGGTAAACGCTATCAACAAGGGTTTCAAGTAATCCAAAATGAGGTACCAAGGCCCCGCACCATTGATAGAACCTACTCTTGAGAAACCCGTCAACCAAGAACCCAAACCTAACCTAGAGGAGGAGTACAAGGAACTCCATCAAGAAAAACCGGTTCTTGAAGTCTTAGCTCATGCACCTTATTATAATGCTTTAAAAGAAAAATATGAGCTAGAACTAAAACTTTGAAAACATGGGTCCGCTTTTGTGCGAAATAATTTACCTAAGAAGTTAGACGATCCCGAGCTATTCACTCTTCCGTGTAGGCTTGGAACTTCCAAACCTCTCGATGCTCTAGCCGACTTAGGATCATGCATCAATCTTTTTCCGTTGTTCCTCCATAGAAGCCTTAACTTAGGTAAGATAGAACAAACATAAACAATCTTAGGTCTAGCGGACGGTAGTATTGCATATCCGGTAGGGATAATAAAAGACATGGTAGTACACGTAGGAGAATTGACTCTTTTGGCGGATTTCCATGTGCTAGACATGAATAAGGACCCGACATGCCCATTGCTAGTAGGAAGAGGATTCTTAGCTACCGCTAGTACCATCATTGATTGTAAGATGTCCAAAATAGTGGTAGGAGAGGGGAGTGCTAGGTCAATTTACGATGTCAAAAAGCATACGTACTACAAATAAGAGGAAATCCCACATGAGATTAGGTTGGATAGAAAGCCATCTAGATACGGACCTTAGTCAGATAAGAACATCATAGGTCCCCAACGAACTTTCCACCTAGATGAAGCCTTTGCTAGTAAAGCAACTTTCCATGAAAAAGAAATGGCTAGAGACATGGAAGTAAACCCGTTCGAGGACGGCTTAGTATTTAGGAAGATGACCGAGTTCCTAGGAAGCTTGCCCGTAAACCTTGTCATGAATAAGTGGAAAGTTGAGAGGGATAAGCCTAAACATAAGTGGGATTGGGATAGACCGCCTAGTGATGGTAATGGAGAGTGGCACATTAGGATGACGATCTATGACCCCGATGGAGAGAAATTTGAAAAGGAATATCGAACCAAATGTACTACTAGGAACTTAAATGATAAGTTTGATCCTTATGACATTCTTGAGGATAGGCTTACTTCTATCGGTACGTAGGGGCACGAATTCGAGTCTAGCTGCAAGAGTCATAAATAAAGAAAAGCGCTTCGTGGGAGGCAACCCATGCTTAATTGTTTGCTTGTTTGTGTCGTGTATCTTTTTATGATTGCTTATTCTCGTGTTTAAATTTGTAAAAATGCTTTATTTTGTCTTTAACCTCGTCTTAATTACATATAAAGGTATTTTACATAAGGGATAAGTGTAGGGAGGATTACACACGTTTTCAAAAGAAATGTAAACATGAGAATTTCAATTAATTAAAAGATATACATGTGTGTTTGTTCGAGTCAAATGCTTGTATCGAATCATAATGGATGTTTTGTAGAAAATTTTTCCATATTCTAAAGATGTAAATTTTCAAGAATTTTTTCCAGAAAATCACAGACCAGTTTTTGTCAGGATAACCTGACGGCGTCAGGAAGGAGCACAAACAACTGATTACTTTTTCTCGTTTTCTGAGCTACTTATAAATTTTTGGAATTTTCTAGGTCTTAATTTTCTAGAAATTCTGTAAACATCCATTCCACAAGCATTATATCCTAGTTTAGTAGAGTCCTATATATATTGTTACCGCCGATTTTACGCAAAGGTTTCGTTTGTTTTCTTAAAGTGTGCAGGTTTAATTTACCAAGAAGAAGATACATAAGACGAGAAGGAGCTTTTCACGCAAACGTTCTTCTTGAAGAAAGATGTAACAACCACTTTACACGGATCCTACCGAGCTAATCAGGGGAGTATTAGTTTCTTTCATCTTTTATTACCTTCCATTATCATAACTTTGATACTTTCGGGGAACATTGGGGACAATGTTCAGTTTTAGTGTAGGGAGGGAAAATAAAACGGGAACTTTGAAACTATGCTTATCCTTGATTATTTGCTTTGTCCAATTGCATTTGCGTAATAAACCATGAGAAAATGTCGGTTAGGGTAATTTTGGTCCAATTGCATTTGCGTAATAAACCATGAGAAAATGTCGGTTAGGGTAATTTTTGCACCAAATTTTAAATTTTTCATGACGTATAGGAGTGGGCCATTAGTCTTAATAAAGCGTCTCATGGATAGGAAATTGCATGACTAGAACAAAAACCTTTACCACTTAAATTCCACCCAAAATGTGAGGATCGCCGTTAGATTAGTAGGAATTAAAGCATTCATCTTTAACGCTTAGAGTGTGAACCGGTAGTATAATAAATTCTAGAACTTGTTTTGTGATGTATCCTGAGATCGCTAGTAAGACTACACTTGTGTAGTTAGGAATAACTAAATGATAAGAGGCATTAGGATAACCCTTATTTGATACCTTTAATATAATTACTTCTTCCACATCGGTTGAGTAATTCCCCCACACCTTTGCGTTGTACTCATCTTTAGTACACGATACCCCTAGTTAACCCCTCAGAGCCTATCCTTTTCGCGGTTCTCGTGATGTTCCGGTTTTCTGGAATATCAATGAAGAGCATTGTTTACAATCCACCCCCAAATGTACACCCAAATCGCCTTAGCCTACCTTGTATGCACTCACTTTTAGTGCATTATTGTTATCACACTTAACCCTTAGTTCAATTATCTAGTTACTTGCATAAGTTGCTAAGTCGAGTCATATCCTTTGTACACAGTTTTGGGACGATTGGGACTCATGGGAAAATTTAAACTTTATGAGATGACGGGAAGGGAACGTTAAATTCAAATTCCCTTTATTTGCATAATAATGTACTCCAACTGTTTTGATCTTTTCAATTCGGGTCAAATAAGTGTTAGAATAATAAAAACTCAAGTGTAGGGATGTGCCTATAAATCCCTATCATTTTGATGTTATCGTAGAGGATGGTAGAGTAAAAGTGTATAAAAAAAATAAAAAAAAAACTAAAAAAAATAGAAAAAGAGAAAAAAAAATAGAGTGTTGAAAAAAAAACAACAACATACGGGCTACCATCCTACATCTATCTTTAATTTATGTTTGTTTGTTTCAGTTATCTAGAGTCTAGAGTGTCGAGTCTTGGCTTAGCAATGCAATTCTTCACATGCTTGTAACATAAAGATTTTTGACTTGCCACCATTAAATAGCCTATCCCACCAAACCCTTTGTTTCCCTATCGTAAGCCTATCATTACAACCCTTTAAAAGACCTCTTGGATAGTCTTTCCTAGGTGCTTATGCCAAAGCGATGGAGGTTTGATCTATTCTCAATCCTATGGTAATCTATATCCTAGGACCGGTTAATGAGTGTTTATCTTCCATTTCCAACTTGTTATATTTCATATACACCCGAGAGATGTGAGTATCCAAACACCCCATGTGAGGTGCTAGTATGTAACTTCCGTGCTTGTTATGACTTTTGCAGGGCTTATATGTGTTGTGAATCATTCTAAACTAATGTTTCATGACCTCTAACTTATAAATTGATTGGCTAAAAGCACATTTGCTTGAGGACAAGCAAATACCAAGTGTAGGGATATTTGATAAGGTTTTAAAATGTACCTTTTTGAGGGGTAATTTAAGCCCTTATTTGATCACTTTTGTATCCGTTATTACTTAATATCGTTCCTTTTCACTTTTTAGGTATCTTGAAGGAAAAATGCTCGAATGACACTTATTCGGACGAAAAGGCGCGAATATACGAAGAAAATGGCCAAAGTTAAGAATCAAGACACTCAGGCTGCTGGAACTAAATGGGACGGCGTCAGGAATTACAAGTGACGGCGTCAGGTTCAACTAGAGACGCCGTCAGACAACTTTTGTGACGGCTTAGTAGCCAAATTGCTCATTTACAAGTGACGGCTTCAGGTTTTAAATGAGTAGGGCGTCGCAACTCAGACGGCCTAGATTTAATCCAGACGATGTCAGAGACTGAAGGGGACGGCATCACAAGCATAAGGTGACGCCGTCGCAAGACTAACGTGGCCAAGACGAAACCCTAATAACGGCGACCCGACAGCGTTACAAATCAAAGGGTGACGCCGTCGCATGTGTAATCTTATATATAGAATCCGAATTTTTTAGTTTTCAGTGTGTAGTCTTTGGAGTAAAAACCGAAACCGAACCAAGGCTGTCTTGTATAGTATTTTAGGGTTCCATACCCTATCTTACATCAAAATAAGTGTTTTACTTCACTAATTTAATTTTGTCTTCAATTAATTGTGTGTTTGCTTGCATGTTTCCCATGTCCGGCTAATTTACTTGTGTGTTTGCTAAGGGAATATGAAACTTAATTATTGAATATTGATTGGTTATCTCTTATCTTAATTGTTAATGATCTAGTATTGCCATAGGTCATCCGTTGTGTAGTTAATGCTTGATTAATCTTTGTGAACCTTAGCTTATAGTACCTAGAGTCATTGTAGGCTAAACCATCCGAAGAGTACCTTAGTGTTAAGTTTATAAATCCTAGAGATTTTGTAGGCAATAACGACCTTAGACACACAACGCGATTAAGAATAAGGACGTGACAATTCAACCATCAATAGGAGATAATTAATGAGTAATAAAACATAAGTAAACACATCTTTAAGTCATCATACGAGAACACAATAATAAGACATAGACTACATACACCTTAGTTTAGATAATTAGATAAGTAGAAGTAATCGGTAGAGATACCAAACCCCCAAATCCAAACCCCGAGATTCATACCTTTCCATTTCCTAAAAACATAAAAAGATAAAAAAATAATCTTCCTCAACCCCAACCTTAGTGTAGTAACTTCTCACTAGCATTCCTATTCCCCTAGAGAACGATATCAATTCCCGTGGCTTACCCTAATACTACACTACAACGATTAGGTTCACTGCCTAGGGTGTTGAAAAAAAAGACAAAGAAGGAGCTAATTTGTTAATAGGCACACCTGGTAGATTTACATGACTATTCATTTGTTATGTTTAGTTAACGCATTAGCTATGATTACAAAAACATTATTAGTCTAGATCTTTGAAATAAACGATTTAAAAGGTTGTATTCGTTAATTGTAGATTTTGGGTGTCATCCAACCCGTCCCATCCTTTTAGATAGATTTCTGATATGACTTGTTTGGGTTGTTTGAATTTGCCACCTCTGACATGCGTAATGAGTTTGATGAATAATAACTTGCTTTCGGGTCTGGAATCTTAAAAGTTTTCAGTGCCTACAGACATTGATAGACCATACTTCTGTTGTGATTTCGGTTCCTTGCTAGGATCAGTTTCTTTTATCATGCTCACTGGACAAAACAATAAAGGTACTGGATCCCATTGTTGGTATTGGCGCCATCACTTTATAAATTTATGAAGAAGGTTCATGGTCATACTCTTTGCTTATGATTGCATATTTTGCTCACCCATGCAGGTGTGGGCGGCTACAGACAATGAAAAATTGAAAGTAACTTACACGCATAGTGAGGAACATGTATGTTAATTAAACTCTTTAATCAGTGGCGGACCCATACGCAAATTTAAGGTGGTTCCCTTATTTAATCGAGACGGTAAAATTAACAAATGAATGACTAAATGGGTCGGGTCAAGACGGTTACAACATAACATGAATAGTTATAACCAAAAAGTTCAAAGAAGAGCATGTCGAATCCAAAGAAAAGGAAGTATGAGAGAAATCATAAACGAAGCACACCATAAAAACATTTCTAAACATGAACAAACCCTCCAGCGAAAACATCTTTTTACGAACACTTCATGTCAACAAATAAAGAGTGAAAAGTAATTAAAAAACAGCTATGGAGTACTAACCTATTCTTAAAAGAAAACAATAAATACAAAAGAAATGTTTACTATAGCAAATTAGAAAAGACTACACCCGCATGATAATTTTCCTAGCCATGCATAGGAGTTCCTAGAAACAAATCATAAAAAAACACTACTCCTATTCATCTTCTTTATCATATTCCGGTAACAACATCCCACCGTTTCTCAGTTATTTATTTTTTATGCTTAAGTTTTCATTCTTTCTTTCTCGATTTAGTTCCAAGGTGGTTCCTTATCAATCTCTAACATAGGTCCTAGAATTATTCAATACATCTCTTTTATATCAATTTTGTGTCCAAGGTGATTCTCGGGCACCACCTAATAGTGCCTAGATCCACCTCTGTCTTTAATAACTCAAGACTAATTGCATGTGTACTATTGGTTGAATTTGTTGTAACTTTATGTCTTGGATGTCCATTAAATACCTAGAGTATGTGTAGTATGTCTTTGTGTAGGGAACACCATTTAGCAGTTAATATGTTTGAGTAATGTATCTTTCATGTGCTTTGGAAACAGATACTTGCCGTTTTCTTTTCGCATCTTTTTTAGGATTAAGTGTCCCTGTTCACATAAAATGTGCTATCAAAAGGATTTTTTCTACTCATGTTCTTAGGAGGATTTCATATATGTGTTACTAAATTTTTCTAATGAATGGATCTTCTGCATAGAACATTAACTATGTTGCGAGTCAAATATTTGATCTTCATTATCCTTAAGAATACATAGACCTGAAGCCATCATGCATTCTTAGTCATTTATGATTGAGGAGGGTCTAAATATCTAACTTCATAGTGATTAAATATTCAGGACAGTAGTCAGTGCTCAGTGGGATGATGAGTTATCTATGCTATCTATTCATATGCTCTATAATAAAAAGATCACAATCTATAAACCATATCTATTCATGGTGATTAATTCTAAAATATCTCGCTTACCAAAGTTACAAAGAATTGGTCTTTTTTCAGCTACTCAAACTGAAGCTGTTGAAGAACTTGCAAAAGCATGATTAAGAAACCATGTAAGGGTTGAAGTTCGTGTAGAGACAAAATCATCAGGCTCTTCATTAGGAAATTTGACCTCAAAACACCATCTGACCTTCATATCGAGGTATGTCTGCACCACCAAACAAGTGTGCAACCAACCTCAATTCTTGTGTGCTTTCTTTATAGCCTTTTGCAGTTTGATGGTCTTCTTTATTTTTTCAACACATGCAACGTTTGGAGGTAATCTGTTATGTTATATATTGACTACCCTACACGTTATATTTAAATTACTAACACCCTGCATTATATCTTTTCAGATGGCTTTGATTTTGAAGTTTAATCATTGTGGTAAAGTTCATGGTTGATAGTGTAGACTCTTTCTTTCTGTCTCTTCTAATTTGTTAAATATAGATATGTGATTTATAGTAGTATGTTATAAGCATACTAACAATTGTTGGAGTATGACAAATTCAAGTCATCAGCACATTGAATGAACTGACATAACAAATATACATAATTTACAATTCGATGTTTGAACATATCCCTAATAATATTACCTTCCAAATATTTGATTAGTGAAGTTAATGTTTTATTTCAGATTCGGGGATCAATCCACTCTTGTGGGAGCAAATTGTTCATTTGAGCTATAAACCCCGTCTTGCTATTATTGAGCATGATATGATATGGACGTTGATCATAAAATGGTTTGTTGTTTAATTTATGAATTTCTATATAATTATAACGTGATTGCATCGTATTGGGTATCCTATTCTCTAAAATTACAGTTTTCGTATTTTGTTACCACCAATAGCGGAGCGGCCGGAGATTGATTGAAAATGAGCATCCCTGCCATAGGTAAGAGAGGTACTTGGTCTGTGTAACACCCCCAAAAATCGTGTTTTAACGGAAGCATACAAGTCTTAGGTGCTACTAATTGGTATCACAACACAAGTATAGAATAACGGGTTTATATCAAGAAAACTCATTTATCCAAAATAAATCAAAGTTTACAATAGAATTTGATGTGAAAACAGGCCCATAATAAATAAGCGGTCCCCAAGTACAAATATCAGAGTCGTCTATGACCATGCCATGCGATTGCCCAAGCACCTCCAAAAGTAAACTATTGCCTCAATACCTGAAAATACATTCTAAAAGTGTCAACACGAGGTTGGTGAGTTCATAGGTTTTCATAAAAGTATTGCGAGTTCAAAAGATTCTTTCGATCATTGTGACGCCCACAATGTCGCGAAAACAAGGTTTACCTTTAAGCAAAAATAGTAGAAAGGTGGACCACAAGGTTTTCAAGTGCAAATCAATTCTCATAAACAAATCAAATTTAACCGAGGCATACCCTGCCTAATTCGCAGTATCAAAATATTTATTCGCAAAAATAATTCAAAAACAACTACTTGGACCATATCAAAATTTATACACTACAACGAATATAGTGTCACGCAAGCTTAACTATTACGCAGGCTAAGTCATGAAACTATCACTAGATAGCATGGGCCGTGACTATCTCTAAACACACTAACAATCGACACATTATACGTCCCCCAGATGAGCCATGTTGGTCGGACGGGGTGGCCATTCCCAATAGATCTATCCATAACTTTCGAACCATCCTGAGCCAGGATGTAACAATTCATAACAGCGCTTAGGTTTCTAACCTTAACCTAGCAAATAATAGCTCACAAAACATTTTCAGGTCCAATCCAAAACAGTTCAAGCACTTGTGTCCACGTAAAAACATATTCAAACCAATTCACGCAAATTCGTCAAACCAAGTAACAATAATTTATTCAAATAAATCAATCAATTGCATTTAATAAAAACGAGCATGTATTTTCCTCCAAAACAGTTTAAAAGCAAGTAAAAGAAGGGGGCATAAACTCACCTCGATACGAAGCAACGCAAGAATCACAACTGGCATTAGTGAGCAAAGCAAAGCAGTCTCACAAGAAAAGCACAACGATATCCAAAAAGGAAAGCACAACGGTACGACATCAGCACAACCTAATAGCAATTTGCTATCTCAGAATAAATCTAGCAAGGCAAATGAACTTCCGAAAGACAATGTGTCTAAGTTTTCGTGGAATACTCGTGTCAAACATTTCCAAAAATTTCAGTGTCAATATCTCAAAAAGTTTAGCTTTAACGTTTCGTGTGGTGGTAAGAAATCAAGACTCGACATACAACTCACGCCAAAAATAACTCACACCAAAGCATAATATATATCCCAATATATTATGAGGAATAGTCAATAAGAATTGACAAAGACTCAACTCGAGTAGACAATGACCAGGAAGTAATCGGGGAACTAAAGACACATAATTATGCAAAGAAGGTAAGTTAATTGGTAATTTTCGGCATTTACCCATTTTCCCAAATAACTTGTATAAAACAAAACGTTTTATAAACAATGATAAGTTTGAAATTGGAAATTCAAACAATAAATGTTTTATCACTTAAAAGAACACTTGTTTAGAATTCTTGAGTTTTATAATGATAAAAGAGATTTGAAATTTAAAAGTATAACTTAGAATGTTTCTATAAATTTCAGCATAACGCGTCCATTTATATAACCTTCCCAAGTCATCGTGACTTTAAATAAACCAAGTTTGAAGTTACATTATTTATAAATTTTTGTGTCGTTATCATTCACGTAATTATTAGCTTGAGTTTATTGAATAGTTTGTGAGTGTTCCGTGTCTAATATATTAAATTCTGTTAGAGTCTAATATATTATACCGTTAAGTCACAATTTGTCCAAAAAGTCCAATGTCTAATATCACAAATCCAATAACAATCCAAATTCAATATGTCCACATAGTATGAAAATCCAATCCAATATAAACCAATGTCAACGAGTCACCATCCGTATTAAGTGTATGATCTAAGTCAAGTCGCCAACACAAGTATAATCCGTTAAGTATCCGTTTGTTCAATATCAATTATCAATCCTACAATACCCGAAACGTACCAATATCAAAATGTAATAAGTCACGTTAGTCCCGGCTCAATATTTGTAAGCAACCTAAATATATTAAACTTTTTATTATGTAACAAAAGAAAAATCTGTTACATTTAACTTGAAGTACCAGAAACATTTTTAAATTAACGTTTGTTATTCGTGAAACGTGAGATAAGACCTCCTATATGAATGTTGGCAAGTTAAGACGCACGCTGAACACGACACACCTGATGTAAACTCATATACGAATTCACAAAACGATAGCAAGCAGTACCACTAAATATTCACATTCAATTTTCATCTAAGACTAACACGAGGAATAACAATGATAACATTAAAAATCTGACCCGAAGTAAAACACAACTCCATCGCGGGGTTTTCTGCTGACCCAAGGGTAATCTCACACAAGCCAATCGGGGTTTAATTTATAACCGAACACCATAACTGACTCAAACACCACAAGAAAAGAATTTCAGAAACTTGTTTCAATCTAGATTTAACCCACGAAATATTTATAATCTGATTCCAAATCCGCGACTCTTAACAAGCAAGTCGACTAATTAAGCAAATCTAAACTCAACACCGAGACTCTCGCTGGTTTTAACGTCGACTCAACACAAACAACAACAAAAATAATATCATAAAATGTCACATCACAGCCACGTTTCAGACTGGAATTCAAAAGCACTCGTGACATCGAGACTAACTCTGAATATACCCAAGACCCTTTCCACATATTATAACCACACGAAACTTTTGTTAAAACGTTTTTATTCATCATTTTTATTCCACGAAAAGTATTAAAATGACACATAAATGGTTGTAAATCAAAAAGAGAAACTGAAAAGGTTTTGATGTTATCATACCCAGAAAACCACGAGAAGAAACGAAGACGTGAGGCGCGGTGGTGGTGTCTACGGATAACTACGAACCCAAAACTAACCCTAGTCGCGTCTTTCACCCATAACCGATTCAAACACGACTCTACCTTGATCTCCTTGCGTCTGAACAACGGCAGCAGCAACAACGAGAGAGAGAAACTGGGTGGTGTGAGGTGGTGATGCGACTGTGATGACAATCTGATGGTGGCTGGTGATGGCCGGCTGGAGGTGGTAGCGGCCAGGAGGGTGGCGGCGGCTGAGATTAGAGAGGAGGAGGTGGGAAGCAGCTTCTAGGTTTTGCAAAAGTAAAACTCTAATAAGAGTTTTTAACTTTTATATTGCCATAAGGACCAAACATGTAAACTCCTGAATTTAAGGGGGCTGATTTAATATACCTCAGGGACTGAAATTGTAGCTTTAGTATACTTTTGTAAAATATAGGTTCGGGTTTCATTTGGACTAGCAATTAATCGATCCAAATTGCAAAAGTTGCGCCATCGGGTTCGGAATAATTTTTCCAGTCAAAACGAGTGTTTACACGAAAAATTTCTCGTATAAAATATCAAAATTAAATCAAAGTGTCGATTGTGCCAGTACGCGTTGTGTCTAATTTTCTCGTTTCGCGAGATAACTTTCTCGTTTTCACGTCAATCAAACTCAGGAAAGTTCGTAAATGAAAACAAACTTAATTCCTCGAAAAAATAAATATCTGGAAAATCACGGGATGTTATAGACTTCCCTCCTTAACGGAATCGCGTCCTCACGATTCAATTCGAGTTATCCGTTAGATTTGAAAAGAGATAAAGATACTTTCTCAAGATTCTATTTCCACGTTCTCATGCGAATTCCAGATATTTCTTAGAGTTTCCACTGATCTAATGAAAATAGGAAAGCTACTTTGCTCAAGTCATTTGACCTCACGGTTCACGATTTCGATAGGTTCCTCAACACAGCTTAGGCGTTCGTTGATATGGATATCTCCCATCAAAGACAATAATCGTTTTCAACAGTGAGGCATTACCTAAGCTCTAACGGTAGCTCAAGGCTCTAAGCTACCAGTCCAGCTCTAGCAAGAGTCTTAAAACGATTTGCACAACAAAGATTTTACTTTCCATGTTTACTAAACGCATCACACAATCCATGGTGAGATTTTTAAGCATAGCCTCGTCTCCAATCATGGAGTCTCAAAGATTCATGTCATCCATTCATCTTAGCTCTTCTGATGATTGTGAGCAGTTTGCATTCTGCTTTTGATGTAAGCAAACTCTCGGCAGTTTTACTAACAAATTCAGGGTAGCAAGTTGGGTATCCCCTCACTTTAATCCGATAAATTGTTGGGCGGCATTTTTAACCATAAAGTGCCTCGTACACCGTGGCCATGGTTATATGAGATTTCAACCAATGAGAGGTGTCTACCCCACCCATTGTCGAAATCGATCACACATACACGCAATAGGTCCTCTATCATTTGGATGGTCCTTTCACTCCAGCCAATAGTCTGTGGCTGATACTCGGTACTCATACCACGACTTGTTCCCATGGCTCTTAGAGTGATGGCCAGAAATTTGATGTGAAACGATTATCAGATTAGAGGTGATAGAAATCAGTACTCCATAATATACAACAGTCTCCTTCATGTGTGAGTGAGCAAAGTTGTCCATGGTGTCCGTTTCTTTGATTAGTAGGAACTGAGTAGGTTTGGTGACACGACCAACAATTACCCAGATGGAGGCGCGGAATTCACTTCCAGGTTTCAGTTCATAATACAACAGCCAATACATTTTGTAGGGTGACCACAAAATGATTTTTTGGAAAGTTGAAAGCAGTTTGAAAGACAATAACGGCAGGGCTCAATATATCATAAGGAGCTAGCAAGAATCACAGATATTCCCAAAGGGCGAGCGAAGGATTAGATGACAACTCCAAGGATCGCGGTTCAAGTTACTCCTTAAAGTCTTAAGGTTTCTGTTTGGCCAACAGAATCTCCGTCGAAAAGAGAGTTAAGCAGATTCAGAGTACGACTCTGAAGGAGAGCATTAATTACAACTAGCAATCAATAGATTGATTCTGTAGTGCACTTAATACCTAACGCAGAAACATACAGCATTCAAATCCAACGTCATAATTTCCAAAAGAAATTCGACTACCAATCGATATCAAATCGAATTCTAAATACAATTGAACGACGATGATTCCAAAAAGTTCTGCTAAAAGTATACACATCGATAGAGCGCAAGGTGCAACATCAAAAGATCAGTATCAATGGGATAATCATCGATCGAAGATAAGGCTTGGAGTAGAGGCGTCTACAACAAGACCAAAACAACACCACGAGAATAATCGAATCCATTTTCACCATAGGAACCAAAATCGCAGAATCTAACAATCCAAATTCAACGTAGCCAGTATCAATTCCAAATATTCCAAGAAGCCCGATGAGCTTATTACATCTTCACGCAGCCCAAATGCCAACTTGTGACCAATCGGGTCTAACCTGACCTGATGCAAAACAAGGTCTTACAGTTCCAACGATTCCAAAAATAATCCGAAGTCAAATAATGATTAGACGGCGACGAATAGCGATTTATAAAAAAGGAAGGATATCGCGACAAACAAGAATTTGTGATGCCAGTGTGTTGTGTGTGAAGGAAAGCTTTTATAAAATTTCATGCTCGTATACACACACCAAAACTTTTCCATTTCCCGAAATTAAACCAAAAATCAAGCGGACATAATTCTATTATAACTACTCCAAGTATCGCAAAATTCACCTCTGAGTCGGACATAGGTGATCAGGCTATGTCCCACTGTCCCTGGTTGAATATAGGTGATCAGTCTATATTCACCCGAGGTTCAATGAATTTTGATATACTTGACTTAGTTACTCTAGCATCATGTCTTTTACTTCCCAAAAATCCATTTTCAACAGCTTAAAACAAGTGTCCACACGCGAGGACGAGTGATGAGATTGTGCAGCGAAAGAGGCGCAATGCTACAACAGATACGATGCGTTAACATAAGTATGTCGAAGATACTTATAACAGATAGTGAAAAATAAATGGATATACTCATCCAATAGTAAGGCACAAATCTCATCAAATATATTAGCAATCAAAGTCACAAGTGAGGCATCAACTTGGCAGGCAGGCACGTGTCGGTCATAGGGTTAAATTTTCATAAAATGGTTATAGTATTGGTTTTGAAAATTTACCCAGTTCTCTATAACCTAGGCTCTGATACCAATCTGTAACACCCCCAAAAATCGTGTTTTAGCGGAAGCATACAAGTCTTAGGTGCTACTAATTGGTATCATAACACAAGTATAGAATAACGGGTTTATATCAAGAAAACTCATTTATCCAAAATAAATCAAAGTTTACAATAGAATTTGATGTGAAAACAGGCCCATAATAAATAAGCGGTCCCCAAGTACAAATATCAGAGTCGTCTATGACCATGCCATGCCATTGCCCAAGCGCCTCCAAAAGTAAACTATTGCCTCAATACCTAAAAATACATGCTAAAAGTGTCAACACGAGGTTGGTGAGTTCATAGGTTTTCATAAAAGTATTGCGAGTTCAAAAGATTCTTTCGATCATTGTGACGCCCACAATGTCGCGAAAACAAGGTTTACCTTTAAGCAAAAATAGTAGAAAGGTGGACCACAAGGTTTTCAAGTGCAAATCAATTCTCATAAATAAATCAAATTTAACTGAGGCATACCCTGCCTAATTCGCAGTATCAAAATATTTATTCGCAAAAATAATTCAAAAACAACTACTTGGACCATATCAAAATTTATACACTACAACGAATATAGTGTCACGCAAGCTTAACTATTACGCAGGCTAAGTCATGAAACCATCACTAGATAGCATGGGCCGTGACTATCTCTAAACAAACTAACAATCGACATGTTACACGTCCCCCACAAGAGCCATGTTGGTCGGACGGGGTGTCTATTCCTAATAGATCTATCCATAATATTCGCACCATCCTGAGCCAGGATGTAACAATTCATAACAACGCTTAGGTTTCTAACCTTAACCTAGCACGTAATAGCTCACAAAACATTTTCAGGTCCAATCCAAAACAGTTCAAGCACTTGTGTCCACGTAAAAACATATTCAAACCAATTCACGCAAATTCCTCAAACCAAGTAACAATAATTTATTCAAATAAATCAAGCAATTGCATTTATTAAAAACGAGCATGTATTCTCCCCCAAAACAGTTTAAAAGCAAGTAAAAGAAGGGGCCATGAACTCACCTCGATACGAAGCAACGCAAGAATCACAACTGGCATTAGTGAGCAAAGCAAAGCAGTCTCACAAGAAAAGCACAACGATATCCAAAAAGGAAAGCACAACGGTACGACATCAGCACAACCTAATAGCAATTTGCTATCTCAGAATAAATCTAGCAAGGCAAATGAACTTTCGAAAGACAATGTGTCTAAGTTTTCGTGGAATACTCGTGTCAAACGTTTCCAAAAATTCCAGTATCAATATCTCAAAAAGTTTAGTTTTAACGTTTTGTGTGGTGGTAAGAAATCAAGACTCGACATACAACTCACGCCAAAAGTAACTCACACCAAAGCATAATATATATCCCAATATATTATGAGAAATAGTCAATAAGAATTGACCAAGACTCAACTCGAGTAGACAATGACCAGGAAGTAATCGGGGAACTAAAGACACATAATCATGCAAAGAAGGTAAGTTAATTGGTAATTTTTGGCATTAACCCATTTTCCCAAATAACTTGTATAAAACAAAACGTTTTATAAACAATGATAAGTTTGAAATTGGAAATTCAAACAATAAATGTTTTATCACTTAAAAGAACACTCGTTTAGAATTCTCGGGTTTTATAATGATAAAAGAGATTTAAAATTTAAAAGTATAACTTAGAATGTTTCTATAAATTTTGGCATAACGCGTCCATTTATATAACCTTCCCAAGTCATCGTGACTTTAAATAAACCAAGTTTGAAGTTACATTATTTATAAATTTTTGTGTCGTTATCATTCACGTAATTATTAGCTTGAGTTTATTGAATAGTTTGTGAGTGTTCCGTGTCTAATATATTAAATTTTGTTAGAGTCTAATATATTATACCGTTAACTCACAATTTGTCCAATAAGTCCAATGTCTAATATCGCAAATCCAATAACAATCCAAATTCAATATGTCCACATAGTATCAAAATCCAATCCAATATAAACCAATGTCAACGAGTCACCATCCGTATTAAGTGTATGATCTAAATCAAGTCGCCAACACAAGTATAATCCGTTAAGTATCCGTCTTCTTCAATATCAAATATCAATCCCACAATACCCGAAACGTACCAATATCAAAATGTAATAATTCACGTTAGTCCCGGCTCAATATTTGTAAGCAACCTAAATATATTAAACTTTTTATTATGTAACAAAAGAAAAATCTGTTACATTTAACTTGAAGTACCAGAAACATTTTTAAATTCATTTTTGTTATTCGTGAAACGTGAGATAAGACCTCCTACATGAATGTTGGCAAGTTAAGACGCACACTGAACACGACACACCTGATGTAAACTAACATACGAATTCACAAAACGATAGCAAGCAGTACCACTAAATATTCAAATTCAATTTTCATCTAAGACTAACACGAGGAATAAAAATGATAACATTAAAAATCTGACCCGAAGTAAAACACCACTCCCTCGCGGGGTTTTCTGCTGACCCGAGGGTAATCTCACACAAGCCAATCGGGTTTAATTTATATCCCAACACCATAACCGACTCAAATACCACAAGAATAGAATTTCATAAACTTGTTTCAATCTAGATTTAACCCACGAAACATTTACAATCTGATTCCAAATCCGCGACTCTTAACAAGCAAGTCGACTAATTAAGCAAATCTAAGCTCAACACCAAGACTCTCGCTGGTTTTTAACGTCGACTCAACACAAACGGCAACAAAAATAACATCATAAAATGTCACATCACAGCCACGTTTCAGACCATAATTCAAAACCACTCGTGACAACGAGACTAAGTCCGAATATACCCAAGACCCTTTCCACAGATTATTACCACACGAAACTTTTGTTAAAACATTTTTATTCATCATTTTTATTCCACGAAAAGTATTAAAATGACACATAAATGGTTGTAAATCAAAAAGAGAAACTGAAAAGGTTTTGATGTTATCATACCCAAAAAACCACGAGAAGAAACGAAGACGTGAGGCGCGGTGGTGGTGTCTACGGACAACTACGAACCCAAAACTAACCCTAGTCGCGTCTTTCACCCATAACCGATTCAAACACGACTCTACCTTGATCTTCTTGCGTCTGGACAACGGCAGCAGCAACAACAAGAGAGAGAAAATGGGTGGTGTGAGGTGGTGATGCGACTGTGATGACAATCTGATGGTGGCTGGTGATGGCCGGCTGGAGGTGGTAGCGGCCAGGAGGGTGGCGGCGGCTGAGATTAGAGAGGAGGAGGTGGGAAGCAGCTTCTAGGTTTTGCAAAAGTAAAACTCTAATAAGAGTTTTTAACTTTTATATTGCCATAAGGACCAAACATGTAAACTCCTGAATTTAAGGGGGCGGATTTAATATACCTCAGGGACTGAAATTGTAGCTTTAGTATACTTTTGTAAAATATAGGTTCGGGTTTCATTTGGACTAGCAATTAATCGATCCAAATTGCGAAAGTTGCGCCATCGGGTTCGGAATAATTTTTCCAGTCAAAACGAGTATTTACACGAAAAATTTCTCGTATAAAATATCAAAATTAAATCAAAGTGTCGGTTGTGCCAGTACGCGTTGTGTCTAATTTTCTCGTTTCGCGAGATAACTTCGTTTCACGTCAATCAAACTCAGGAAAGTTCGTAAATGAAAACAAACTTAATTCCTCGAAAAAATAAATATCTGGAAAATCACGGATGTTATAGACTTCCCTCCTTAACGGAATCGCGTCCTCACGATTCAATTCGAGTTATCCGTTAGATTTGAAAAGAGATAAAGATACTTTCTCAAGATTCTATTTCCACGTTCTCATGCGAATTCCAGATATTTCTTAGAGTTTCCACTGATCTAATGAAAATAGGAAAGCTACTTTGCTCAAGTCATTTGACCTCACGGTTCACGATTTCGATAGGTTCCTCAACACAGCTTAGGCGTTCGTTGATATGGATATCTCCCATCAAAGACAATAATCGTTTTCAACAGTGAGGCATTACCTAAGCTCTAACGGTAGCTCAAGGCTCTAAGCTACCAGTCCAGCTCTAGCAAGAGTCTTAAAACGATTTGCACAACAAAGATTTTACTTTCCATGTTTACTAAACGCATCACACAATCCATGGTGAGATTTTTAAGCATAGCCTCGTCTCCAATCATGGAGTCTCAAAGATTCATGTCATCCATTCATCTTAGCTCTTCTGATGATTGTGAGCAGTTTGCATTCTGCTTTTGATGTAAGCAAACTCTCGGCAGTTTTACTAACAAATTCAGGGTAGCAAGTTGGGTATCCCCTCACTTTAATCCGATAAATTGTTGGGCGGCATTTTTAACCATAAAGTGCCTCGTACACCGTGGCCATGGTTATATGAGATTTCAACCAATGAGAGGTGTCTACCCCACCCATTGTCGAAATCGATCACACATACACGCAATAGGTCCTCTATCATTTGGATGGTCCTTTCACTCCAGCCAATAGTCTGTGGCTGATACTCGGTACTCATACCACGACTTGTTCCCATGGCTCTTAGAGTGATGGCCAGAAATTTGATGTGAAACGATTATCAGATTAGAGGTGATAGAAATCAGTACTCCATAATATACAACAGTCTCCTTCATGTGTGAGTGAGCAAAGTTGTCCATGGTGTCCGTTTCTTTGATTAGTAGGAACTGAGTAGGTTTGGTGACACGACCAACAATTACCCAGATGGAGGCGCGGAATTCACTTCCAGGTTTCAGTTCATAATACAACAGCCAATACATTTTGTAGGGTGACCACAAAATGATTTTTTGGAAAGTTGAAAGCAGTTTGAAAGACAATAACGGCAGGGCTCAATATATCATAAGGAGCTAGCAAGAATCACAGATATTCCCAAAGGGCGAGCGAAGGATTAGATGACAACTCCAAGGATCGCGGTTCAAGTTACTCCTTAAAGTCTTAAGGTTTCTGTTTGGCCAACAGAATCTCCGTCGAAAAGAGAGTTAAGCAGATTCAGAGTACGACTCTGAAGGAGAGCATTAATTACAACTAGCAATCAATAGATTGATTCTGTAGTGCACTTAATACCTAACGCAGAAACATACAGCATTCAAATCCAACGTCATAATTTCCAAAAGAAATTCGACTACCAATCGATATCAAATCGAATTCTAAATACAATTGAACGACGATGATTCCAAAAAGTTCTGCTAAAAGTATACACATCGATAGAGCGCAAGGTGCAACATCAAAAGATCAGTATCAATGGGATAATCATCGATCGAAGATAAGGCTTGGAGTAGAGGCGTCTACAACAAGACCAAAACAACACCACGAGAATAATCGAATCCATTTTCACCATAGGAACCAAAATCGCAGAATCTAACAATCCAAATTCAACGTAGCCAGTATCAATTCCAAATATTCCAAGAAGCCCGATGAGCTTATTACATCTTCACGCAGCCCAAATGCCAACTTGTGACCAATCGGGTCTAACCTGACCTGATGCAAAACAAGGTCTTACAGTTCCAACGATTCCAAAAATAATCCGAAGTCAAATAATGATTAGACGGCGACGAATAGCGATTTATAAAAAAGGAAGGATATCGCGACAAACAAGAATTTGTGATGCCAGTGTGTTGTGTGTGAAGGAAAGCTTTTATAAAATTTCATGCTCGTATACACACACCAAAACTTTTCCATTTCCCGAAATTAAACCAAAAATCAAGCGGACATAATTCTATTATAACTACTCCAAGTATCGCAAAATTCACCTCTGAGTCGGACATAGGTGATCAGGCTATGTCCCACTGTCCCTGGTTGAATATAGGTGATCAGTCTATATTCACCCGAGGTTCAATGAATTTTGATATACTTGACTTAGTTACTCTAGCATCATGTCTTTTACTTCCCAAAAATCCATTTTCAACAGCTTAAAACAAGTGTCCACACGCGAGGACGAGTGATGAGATTGTGCAGCGAAAGAGGCGCAATGCTACAACAGATACGATGCGTTAACATAAGTATGTCGAAGATACTTATAACAGATAGTGAAAAATAAATGGATATACTCATCCAATAGTAAGGCACAAATCTCATCAAATATATTAGCAATCAAAGTCACAAGTGAGGCATCAACTTGGCAGGCAGGCACGTGTCGGTCATAGGGTTAAATTTTCATAAAATGGTTATAGTATTGGTTTTGAAAATTTACCCAGTTCTCTATAACCTAGGCTCTGATACCAATCTGTAACACCCCCAAAAATCGTGTTTTAGCGGAAGCATACAAGTCTTAGGTGCTACTAATTGGTATCATAACACAAGTATAGAATAACGGGTTTATATCAAGAAAACTCATTTATCCAAAATAAATCAAAGTTTACAATAGAATTTGATGTGAAAACAGGCCCATAATAAATAAGCGGTCCCCAAGTACAAATATCAGAGTCGTCTATGACCATGCCATGCCATTGCCCAAGCGCCTCCAAAAGTAAACTATTGCCTCAATACCTAAAAATACATGCTAAAAGTGTCAACACGAGGTTGGTGAGTTCATAGGTTTTCATAAAAGTATTGCGAGTTCAAAAGATTCTTTCGATCATTGTGACGCCCACAATGTCGCGAAAACAAGGTTTACCTTTAAGCAAAAATAGTAGAAAGGTGGACCACAAGGTTTTCAAGTGCAAATCAATTCTCATAAATAAATCAAATTTAACTGAGGCATACCCTGCCTAATTCGCAGTATCAAAATATTTATTCGCAAAAATAATTCAAAAACAACTACTTGGACCATATCAAAATTTATACACTACAACGAATATAGTGTCACGCAAGCTTAACTATTACGCAGGCTAAGTCATGAAACCATCACTAGATAGCATGGGCCGTGACTATCTCTAAACAAACTAACAATCGACATGTTACACGTCCCCCACAAGAGCCATGTTGGTCGGACGGGGTGTCTATTCCTAATAGATCTATCCATAATATTCGCACCATCCTGAGCCAGGATGTAACAATTCATAACAACGCTTAGGTTTCTAACCTTAACCTAGCACGTAATAGCTCACAAAACATTTTCAGGTCCAATCCAAAACAGTTCAAGCACTTGTGTCCACGTAAAAACATATTCAAACCAATTCACGCAAATTCCTCAAACCAAGTAACAATAATTTATTCAAATAAATCAAGCAATTGCATTTATTAAAAACGAGCATGTATTCTCCCCCAAAACAGTTTAAAAGCAAGTAAAAGAAGGGGCCATGAACTCACCTCGATACGAAGCAACGCAAGAATCACAACTGGCATTAGTGAGCAAAGCAAAGCAGTCTCACAAGAAAAGCACAACGATATCCAAAAAGGAAAGCACAACGGTACGACATCAGCACAACCTAATAGCAATTTGCTATCTCAGAATAAATCTAGCAAGGCAAATGAACTTTCGAAAGACAATGTGTCTAAGTTTTCGTGGAATACTCGTGTCAAACGTTTCCAAAAATTCCAGTATCAATATCTCAAAAAGTTTAGTTTTAACGTTTTGTGTGGTGGTAAGAAATCAAGACTCGACATACAACTCACGCCAAAAGTAACTCACACCAAAGCATAATATATATCCCAATATATTATGAGAAATAGTCAATAAGAATTGACCAAGACTCAACTCGAGTAGACAATGACCAGGAAGTAATCGGGGAACTAAAGACACATAATCATGCAAAGAAGGTAAGTTAATTGGTAATTTTTGGCATTAACCCATTTTCCCAAATAACTTGTATAAAACAAAACGTTTTATAAACAATGATAAGTTTGAAATTGGAAATTCAAACAATAAATGTTTTATCACTTAAAAGAACACTCGTTTAGAATTCTCGGGTTTTATAATGATAAAAGAGATTTAAAATTTAAAAGTATAACTTAGAATGTTTCTATAAATTTTGGCATAACGCGTCCATTTATATAACCTTCCCAAGTCATCGTGACTTTAAATAAACCAAGTTTGAAGTTACATTATTTATAAATTTTTGTGTCGTTATCATTCACGTAATTATTAGCTTGAGTTTATTGAATAGTTTGTGAGTGTTCCGTGTCTAATATATTAAATTTTGTTAGAGTCTAATATATTATACCGTTAACTCACAATTTGTCCAATAAGTCCAATGTCTAATATCGCAAATCCAATAACAATCCAAATTCAATATGTCCACATAGTATCAAAATCCAATCCAATATAAACCAATGTCAACGAGTCACCATCCGTATTAAGTGTATGATCTAAATCAAGTCGCCAACACAAGTATAATCCGTTAAGTATCCGTCTTCTTCAATATCAAATATCAATCCCACAATACCCGAAACGTACCAATATCAAAATGTAATAATTCACGTTAGTCCCGGCTCAATATTTGTAAGCAACCTAAATATATTAAACTTTTTATTATGTAACAAAAGAAAAATCTGTTACATTTAACTTGAAGTACCAGAAACATTTTTAAATTCATTTTTGTTATTCGTGAAACGTGAGATAAGACCTCCTACATGAATGTTGGCAAGTTAAGACGCACACTGAACACGACACACCTGATGTAAACTAACATACGAATTCACAAAACGATAGCAAGCAGTACCACTAAATATTCAAATTCAATTTTCATCTAAGACTAACACGAGGAATAAAAATGATAACATTAAAAATCTGACCCGAAGTAAAACACCACTCCCTCGCGGGGTTTTCTGCTGACCCGAGGGTAATCTCACACAAGCCAATCGGGTTTAATTTATATCCCAACACCATAACCGACTCAAATACCACAAGAATAGAATTTCATAAACTTGTTTCAATCTAGATTTAACCCACGAAACATTTACAATCTGATTCCAAATCCGCGACTCTTAACAAGCAAGTCGACTAATTAAGCAAATCTAAGCTCAACACCAAGACTCTCGCTGGTTTTTAACGTCGACTCAACACAAACGGCAACAAAAATAACATCATAAAATGTCACATCACAGCCACGTTTCAGACCATAATTCAAAACCACTCGTGACAACGAGACTAAGTCCGAATATACCCAAGACCCTTTCCACAGATTATTACCACACGAAACTTTTGTTAAAACATTTTTATTCATCATTTTTATTCCACGAAAAGTATTAAAATGACACATAAATGGTTGTAAATCAAAAAGAGAAACTGAAAAGGTTTTGATGTTATCATACCCAAAAAACCACGAGAAGAAACGAAGACGTGAGGCGCGGTGGTGGTGTCTACGGACAACTACGAACCCAAAACTAACCCTAGTCGCGTCTTTCACCCATAACCGATTCAAACACGACTCTACCTTGATCTTCTTGCGTCTGGACAACGGCAGCAGCAACAACAAGAGAGAGAAAATGGGTGGTGTGAGGTGGTGATGCGACTGTGATGACAATCTGATGGTGGCTGGTGATGGCCGGCTGGAGGTGGTAGCGGCCAGGAGGGTGGCGGCGGCTGAGATTAGAGAGGAGGAGGTGGGAAGCAGCTTCTAGGTTTTGCAAAAGTAAAACTCTAATAAGAGTTTTTAACTTTTATATTGCCATAAGGACCAAACATGTAAACTCCTGAATTTAAGGGGGCGGATTTAATATACCTCAGGGACTGAAATTGTAGCTTTAGTATACTTTTGTAAAATATAGGTTCGGGTTTCATTTGGACTAGCAATTAATCGATCCAAATTGCGAAAGTTGCGCCATCGGGTTCGGAATAATTTTTCCAGTCAAAACGAGTATTTACACGAAAAATTTCTCGTATAAAATATCAAAATTAAATCAAAGTGTCGGTTGTGCCAGTACGCGTTGTGTCTAATTTTCTCGTTTTCACGTCAATCAAACTCAGGAAAGTTCGTAAATGAAAAACAGACTTAATTCCTCAAAAAAATAAATATCTGGAAAATCGCAGGATCTTATAGTCTGTCTCCGAATGTGGGCCTAGAAGCATTAGCCGAGTATCTTAAATATATATATTTTTTATCTATAATAATTAAGAATAATGAAAATTTAGATAAAGGTCAGGTTTTTGATACTTTGTTCTTGCGTACCACTTTAAAACTTTGTTTCTATTCGATAACAGTTTATTCTTTTTTGTTCTTAATGCATTCAATAAAAAATTTGAGACGTTTATATCTTATTTTTCGTCAACTTATTGATTTAGGGTTTATACCAAGGTTAAAACGTATTTCTCTCTCAATGTAGTACATGTGAGATAATTACATGATCTTTTTTTAGTTTAGAATACCTATAGATCTAATGGAATCGTAGTCGTGACTATTTAGATGCGCTTATACATCAGTCTTGTGTGTATAAAAATTAAAACTTTGATGTCTTCCATTTTTAACCGAATAACTATCACACCAAAATATTAGCCGCCACCCCTAAATCACATATATCTTTTTCTCCATCTCAACCCTAGCCACCTCACTTCTCCATTTTCGTTCAAACACCACCATTAAACCCTTCTAAAAAACGAGATGCACTATCTTTTTTAGTTCTATGATCCAAGAAACTCGATTGACGGTTTTTCAATTATATGATCCAAGATTCGTATATGATCAAAGAAACTCGAAATAAGGTTATTCATTTTGGTATTAATAATCATTTTTTTATGTATGTTCGTGTTTCAACTTATAATCTTGTTGTAATATTTTATTATTTACTTTGCACAGATGCTTTTTTATTAATAATCATTTTTTATTTATATTCGTATATGATTCAAACCACTATGTTTATTCATATATTAATATTTTTTGATGTATATTCATGTATTAATAATCATTTTTTGATGTAAATTCAGATGCTTTTTTATAATAATCATTATTAATAATATATTATAATTATAACTGTAAATCGGTTTTATATTTTTTATGTATATTTATAAACTCACTTTCACAAAGATTACTCAAACATTAAACACAACGAAAGCCTAGTTGCACTCCTAAGCAAATTACAATTAAGATAAGAGACAACCTAATCAATAATGAATCACTAGGTTTCATAGATCTAAGCAAACACACAATAAATTTAGCTAGACATCTATACATATATATGAGATTACATATGGCACGTCACTAATGCTGACTAGACACATTAATGTTGACATGGCGCATCATTTGATGAGGTGGAAATGGTGACTAGGCACAATATCCGGTTCAACACGAAAAAAATTTGTATGTTGCAAGGTTCGAACTTATATTTCAAGGTTGAAAGGCAAACACCTCAACCACTGAGGCAACCCACATTTTGTTTTATAACTCTTATTTCCAAATTGGTATACCTTCTTCAACTGTACCATCTACAATCTTATTAATTAAAGGTAACTGAAACCCTATTGATTCGGATCAAACATTAAATCCCCCCTTTTCACTCTGCCTTTTCAAAAATGAAATACTTCAAAACGCATAATCATCCAATACTCCAAGTAGCAGTTTCAAAAAGTCACCAGGTTTGACTATTTCATTGTCCTTAATTAATTTTATTCAATTTTCTGTTAAAATGTTTAAGATGATTTGTTATTCAATGTTTTGTTATGCACTTATTTTGTTTTATGACATTTTTATTTGAAATCCAACTTATAAGTTTGAATCAATATTTTTTTTATGCACTTTAGGTTGAGATGTTCTTATGTTCTTATTTGTGTTTTAGTGGCTTACTCCAAGGAATATTTGTTAATCAATTCATTCTGTTATAGGCTTTGTTTTCAATTCATATGTACAATTAGTCATCTGTTTATAATATGTATTGCTGATATTATTTACAACTTTACAACAATTAAAAAGGATCATAATATAACTCCGATCAATGAAATTGTTCCAATGTTGGATAACATGTCTGTCCAATCTGAAATATTGAACACTTATTATAATTATCATTTGTATTTCAGAATGACAGGATTCAGGTGTACATAATGAGGGGAGACCCTCACGTCCGGTTCGGAGGGCGGGGATATCCCGACCCTACTATCATTATGCCTTTGCAATGTTACTTGGTTCAACTCTATTTGTGACCTTTTCTCGTATGTGGGACTCTAGCGAATGTTCGGATGGTGAACAGTTCAGTATCAAGTTTGTAACGAAGCTAGTACGGTTCAATGGTTGTAGAATAATAGTGAAAATTCCGGGTAACTGGATCGCCCCGGCGGGGTTGCTCTGACTCAGACGGCCCTGAGAAGCGCAACACTCCGGTAACGGATCCTTTTGCAGGTGAAGGGGCAGAGCGTTCCCCGGTCTCTCTTGGAAATTATGTTCCGATATGAACCGTTGTTTAAAAAGGGCCAATGTTATGTCATTTCAAACTTTGGGCTTGCCGAGAACAGTAGTAGGCCGCCACTATTGCCTCACAAGTATAAGCTCAGTTTTTACAAAACGACCACCGTGACTAGAGTTGACCCTATCGACAACAATGTAAATGGCTTTGTTCTTAAGCCATTCAATAGATTATTGGGTGACAATCGCCATTACCATGAGCATGAGGCTGTCGGTATGTGTTTTTAAAACAATTCTATTTTAAAATGACATTTCTTATACAATATACAACTTTGTTTATTTATGACAGTTTTTTGCATAGATGTGATTGGGTCTGTTATCGCTATTGGTGATATTATCCCTGTTCAGTCTGCTGCTGGTCCTAAAATCTGTAGGACGGTTGTCGTTGAAGATCATGAGTAAGTATACATATACAATACTAATATTATTATTATAAACACTATTATACAAATTTAAGTATACTGTAAGAAATATGAATTTGTATATTTCATGGGAACTCGCTTGGACTGTACATTTTGGGACAATTGGGCTAAATTGTTTGATGAGTATGCGAGCAAGCGTGAAACAATGGGGCATGTAGTATTCATACTAGAGCTTGGATAGGCTATGTATTGGGACGGTAAGTTATTTCTTTTAATTTAAAAAAAATAAAATAAACTTGAATCATGTATGAATTACTTTAGATTGATGTGAATATTAACCATTCACACGTGTTAATAATATAAGGTGCATGTACTCCTGCTGTTCACAATGCTTTATTTGGCTCAAGGATTTTCATCAATCGTAACATACCTGAGATCACTTCAATCAGAACAAGGTTAGCATATCCAACATTACTAATTACATGAATAATGTATTATCAGTACTTTACTCATAAATGATTGTTGACAATAATATCAGTTGATTGAAAAACATGGTGAATTGGGTCAACATCATACATGTGTAAATTTATTTGTATCATTTTTACGATCTACACATATTTTATGAAATAGCTTATCTGGATATACCTCTAAGCTATACTTAGTTTGGACATGATTTTTAGTGGTAATTCTGATACTTTTGAAACTATGATATTTGCTGACTTACACACAACGCATTTGTTTGTTGTTGAGCTGGGCTGCTTTTTTATCTTTGGCTCGGGTACCTTCCACTCTCCTCTCCGAATATGTGCATAGATTTTTTTGCTTTTTTATTACTACCTTATTTAATAATATATCTGTAAGACTAAAAAGTTGAAGTGTTCATCATGAAGGTTGCGATGTTAAAGTTGCATTTCGATACCGTATTTTGATATAGAATCAGTCCTTGTAGAATGGACTTGTACCTTCCTTTATATGGATGTCCTCGACTGTTGCTCATTGAAATGCTTTGTTTATTGCTCAAATGTCTATAACTTGTTAAGTTCTAGATGTCATGTATTGTGGTTAGCAGAAGGTAAATGATAACGGATGACCTGGGTAATGCTGCATATGTTTGTGACTAAATATTGTTGGTAATACTTTATACTGCAACATGAGCTGTATTCAACTTTCTGTGTGGTGAAAGGGACAACATGATTATGAAAAAGTTTGAGAGTCGTTTGAATATCAAGGTTTCCGAGGTAAATAGCTCTCATATTGCTATAAAGTTGTTTCTCAGTAATACAAAAATGGTAATAATCTCTTTTGTGCATTTGTAGGTGCCCTCCTGGGCAAGCACTGCAGATTTTAAGGTGGCTTTGGAAGAAGCTGGTTTGGTTTGAAGTTTTATTAGGAGTCCTTATCATAAACGTTTTGTACACTTGCAGCAAAACCACTGTTATGCTGTCATTTATTAGTTGTTGTTAGGAAATGACATGTTTACGCTTGGCTGGCTGTAAAAGTACTGTTAACATGTTTGTTTTAGCATTGTGATATTTGAAGTTTATTTTCTGTGAAGATATAGAGTTTAGGACGACAAAGTCGAGACCACGGCCAAGACATGCGAGACATATATTCACAATTAGTATGGGCAGGACACACAAAGTTGAATAGTCCATAATAATTTTTTGTGCTCGACCGCTTTTGTTTATATTTGTACCCTCATGATAAGCAGGGATTTGAGCGCACAACTGTACTTCAAAAACTAGACAATCGTTTGGTTATTATGCAGAAGAAATACTGGTATGTTCTCTTAATTTATTTTCATCAACTATATATGACTTGAGCTTGAACTGTATAATTTACCAACAATTAACTTTTTCTTGGTCTACGAATTGCCAACTTATCGGCTATTCCCAATAAATCAAGTATGCTCCAGATGCAATAACTAAACCTTCAGTGGCAGATACATTTGATGAAGATATAGTTTCAACTGGAATTAACACATATGGTTTTAAAACAGAAGTGGTGCGGCCCATCAGAAACTCTGTAGCCTCAAAACCTGTGTAATATGCACAATATGATGCGACGTCAGAAGCCTGTGCATCTACATCAAGAAAAATGTCCACTCAAACCTTCGACTTCATCTAAAGTACTAAAAGAAAGCCCCAATAGCATACCCTCTAAGGTGAATCTATCGTGATGTTTACTGTATTTTCATTTTTTTTGATAATCAACCAGTAAGCCACACATGAAACACCAATATTTCAAAATTAACACTCTTTTAATCGTTAACTGGAATATCTATTTACTTCATCTCTATTTGATTCTGTCAATAAGTGGTTTTAATTGATATGCTTTTGTTCCTATTCGCTTTCTTCAAATCTGCTGAAACCTTATCTCATTTTATTCAAATATTCTGGAGCAGGTGGAAGATTTGTCCACCAGACAAGTATACGAGAAACTGCTTGAAGCTGTGCAGCCTTGAATCCCGTCAATTTTTTGTGAACTTCATCTCTATTGCTGCTTCTTAGTAATTGGCTCTGAGCCTTCATCTTAGAGCACTTTTTTCACCATGGTCTCATTTTTCAAGGGAAATGGCGAGCAAGGTGCTGCAGTTTCGTATTCTTTGTATCATGTCAAATGTTAATGACATTTTTACTTGTTTTAGGACATGGACTTCTTGATTTTGACTGCTAGAATTTGAATGAATTGAAGTTGAATATATAGTCTTAACACATTTTGTTTCTCAATAGGAATGCGATAATTATTAGCATGAATTGTTTGGTTGTTACATTATGTTCTTAGTGTCTTACACAAGTATTGAGGTTGTTGCTTTGATTTATATTCTTTACATTTTGTCATCAAAGAACCTGCCATTTTGCTGTCAAGATTAGACTAATAGAGTCAACCGAGCGGTTACATGTGTCGTTAACTAAGGTATCATTTAAGCAAACAAAGCCGACATAAAGATGCATTATTGACCTAAAAGTTAGCTCGATTCAGTAGCTTGACAGATCTAGCTTGGGAAAGATACAACCGTAAATCGAACATTATCCATTATAATGATTTTTTGATAGATAACCGGTGTTTAATGGGTCTAATGACCATCTTATAGAATTTGTTTACTTTCATATCAGCCAACAACTATGTGCATACTTTCTGAAGTGATATATGCTAAATAAACGTCTGATGCATTTTAACCCAAATTGTTAAATTGGCAGACTTTGTAGGCGAACGTCCTTACCCATTGGAATGACGGTTCTTAGCTTGCGCAGAATGTCCACACCACGACAGAAACGGGTGAATGGAAGGGCTTGCTTGTGAGCAAAAACATCTTCCAAGTATCTTGGCCTTGATCAGTAACTATATCAGCTCACAAATACACATATAAATCTTTTAAAACATAAAAAACGTCTTTGCAAGCATGTTGGCAGAGCACATAATAGCGTTATGCATACATGATACAAACATACACAATTTAATTGCCATATAAAGTCAAATATAACCAATCAACAAGCCGAGATGTGTACACTGAACTCATCAAGTTAAACGAAGAATTCTTCGTTTACCAAAAAGAAAGCTATAAAAGAACGTAGATAACAAACATCGGAAGTCATTATCTAGATTCTATAGCTTACTGATACATTAACATACTCCTTGAATTTATAAAGGCATCGCTATTGTTACATTCTACCAATGTGGGACTTAAGCAGAGATTTGTTAATTGACTCTATCTAAATCATTAACTCTTGAGTTTCGCCATTTATCCTAAGGTTGGTCTAATTGCTTTTCAGAGTTGGAAGTACCAAAAGTGAGATGATTAATTGTCCGTTGCGCGATTTGTTGTCTGAGAGAGAGACAAGAATGCCTTGCTTGAAAAACAGGTAACTCAATATTATTTATCTGTTGCACTATATTGACTCATGAATGGTTAATAATACGATTCTTCTCTGCCAGGTTCAAAAGGCGGAAGAAAAGATTCCAGCGGAAGAAGAAAAAATAAAAAAAGTTGGACGAAGAACATGAAGCCATCTTTGGGATATTTTCTTATGAAAGAAGCCGACAATATGACATGGAAGCAAATTTGAGGAAAAAATGGCAAGTTAGGAGACAAATAAATATGATATATTTTGTTTTACAAATCCTTGTATTAGCTTTATTTAATAATAATGTCTTCGTTTTTCTTTTAGGATGCCATGAACACCGTTGAAGAGTTACGTAAGCAGATAAAAAAGCTCGAGAACATCAAAGTGAGACTTTAAGGGTAATAGGATGCTTAGTTTTTATTTAGTATTTCATTTTATAGTATATCAGGATGTCATGCATTATTTTCTACTTAAAACACATTTTTGTTTAAAAATATATGTATGCCATTCAAATTAAACCGAAGAAAGTTTTTGGTTCGGTTTGTTTCGTTATGACCATTAACAAAAGTCAAGGGCAAACATTTTCGTAGGTTGGTTTGTTTCTATAAATGCCAGTTTCTTATACGGACAACTATATATGGTTCTTTCAAGAGTCAAGTGGAAGAAAGGTTTGAAGATTATTTGTTTGCGACAAAGACGACAACTACACAAACTCCACAACAAACGTCACTTGCAAAGAAATTTTATTTTGTATTTGAATAAACACCATGGACATGTATTATTTAACAGCTTCATTATCTTTTTAGATATATTATCATGAAGCTAGCCCGCCCATCCGGGCGGGCTATGAAGCTAGTGTTAAATAAGCCAGCATAGACACAATCAACGGAAGTGTAACATATTGGATTTCATAAACACACAAACACGTAATCACAAGTGGCGTATGATATGAGTTCTAGAGAGAGAAAGTAAAGAAAGTTGGGAACTTAGTGAGACAAAGAAAAATGATATTGAAAGCTCCAACCCTTTGCCTTGCAAGGCAAAGGGTATTTATAGGTTTTTACAAGACACGCCTCCTACGGGCTGTGGATCAGGCATATAGTGGGTAAAGACCCGTCCGTCCTCCACGGTGATACTTAACAAACTACTTACTAATACTAAATAACTACGACTACGAGCTTTCTAATGAATACATATACTTGAGGTGACTGACTCTTTAATAACGGGATTTTATAAATCCTAACAATCTCCCCCTAAGGGAGGTCACCTCAATTTACATTGAATAAAAACAGATATTACATTTTGATTGTTCTTGAATTCTTGATTAAGTTCTTTGCTTTGTAGCCTGTAGTCTTTGATTCTTCATGTTCTGCATGTTTTGTTAATTCAAGTGGAGGTCTTTAACTGATCCACGTGTTAATGAATTTTGAGCCAGCATTGAGATCATCAGCCACCATAAATCTCTGACTCATCCTTTGTAGCGTTGCCATCATGTGACGTTGTGACTTTTGGACCGACATGCTCACATTCTGGATCATGATTTCTTCTCATCAGAGTTGCGGAAGCTTTTGTTGATTCATGATATTTGCAGCAGCGTAGCAGAAGCATGGAGTGAAAATATCATAGTCACTTGATGAAGATATGCTCTTATCATGATATCTTCGAGATGAACGTGATGTGTGAGCATGCCAATATGGATTGACGCCTCAATTCTGATCAGTTGCAACCGTCGGGTGTTCTGCAGACAACAGTTAGCAATAAAAGTGCACGAAAGTGTCTTTGATCACTTTCGATGAATTGAGGTACACGGCCCACGGTTCCCCGTTGATCAGTACAAGTACTGCCTGTGAGCAGGTAGAATTCCGAAGAATCTCCTTGACAGGGTTTTGCAGCTGCTCTAGCTGTTCTCAAACTGGAACGTCCCAAAGAAGACAGCATGGAGTGAGTGAACCAGCAAATTGAGATTTACTGATTGATTAAAAATGATTTGAAAACAATTGTGTATTGCTTATCAGAAAGAGTTTTTGCAATACAACAAAGGTTTTATAAGATAAATCAATTTCAATCGTAAATACCTTTTGATTTTGAAAATGTAATACACGGTCGATGTGCTACAGAAAAGAATTTTAAGCACAATGACCAGTTTTTCAAAGATATCCGTCAATCCATTCCTGAACCAGGATTGATTAATTATGTAAATTGCTCCACCGTTTATGTCCAGTTGTCACATGGTTGATCTATTGAATAGATCTCACATGCCACCCACCAAGAGCTTGTTTGATGTTAGCTCTAGAGGGCTTTCCATCTTTATTGTGAATATGATAGCATATCACTCAGATGTTCTGGCAATACCACAAGGATAATGCGTAGGACTCTTAGGATGTATTCTCTCTTTCCACATTGTGTGAAATAGTGAGTCTTCATTGATTTTGTCCTAATGAGATTTATTGATGATCTCGTGGCTCTAGACTCAATAGTGCACATTTGGTTCCTATGCCGGAGACTAGGGAGAGGGTCTCCTTCTTCAATATCAACAATCTCTAAGAGAAATTCGATAGATTATGTAGGTTCCCCGTGAGAATGAAACAAGTCCTTTTAAGATGAACTTGAGTAGTTTGGGAAGTTGTAGTGCAGTGCGTCACTGGGTCCATGACGTCTTGTCTTCAATACCGGTGTTACCCTGGTAACCACCAGTAGCATATGAATTGAACCCGGTTACTGCCCTAAGGTTGAATAAATGGAGGGCTATATCTTTTCACCCTTTTCTCATTCAATTCTTTTTCATTCTTCAACTCCTTCAGTGCTTACCGAGATTTCATTACTAGAACCTTGTTGGGTTTATTCCAGTTCTAGCTCTATCTCAGTCCGCACTCTTCCCATTTCTCACTTTTCTCCTTTTTTCATCATGCCTAAGGACTTCTACACTATCTAGTGGATTGTCCCTGGGTAGATCTGTTAGGATCGTATATTTGGTTGATATGGTGATTCGGGAGGTCTTGGAAGATGGAAGAAACCCATCTTCAAGTTAGAGAGAGAGAGACTAGAGAGAAGGGAGAGAACTTTGTGATTATTATTGAAAGGTGAAAGGTTTACACTAAGAAATCTCACCCCTCCATGGAAGTATGGAGGGGTTTATATACCCAAACACATACATCTATGGGTAATTGACATAACAAGCCCATGTTTTTGAGGTAACAAAGATAGAAATAGTAATCCCGTTAATGTCGTTCCATTTACGAGTTAGGAGTGATTCCAACAATCGTCCCCCAATGGGACGACATAAGGGATTACTTACAACATTTACTACAAATATAGAAAACAAATAAAGAAAGGTCTTCATAAGCTCTTCAAGTGCTGAGGATGATGAAAGGTTACGCTCTTTGTCTTCTTCTGGTACCTTGACTTGAGAACCGTTTTCTTCACTTGTAGGCAAATGATGTAATATGCATAAATTGGATTAACTTCCCCCCAATTCATGCTGCATGTCTTTAGCAGCTTCTCCGTACACTCCTTTTTGGCGAAGTTTCTGAATCAGCTTCCCCCCAAACTGACAACTGTCTTCAGCAGATTCGAAACTTTGATGTAGTGAACATTTCCTCTAACTTTTGAAGTTTTCAGTACGCAGCGGAATTTGTAGATGAGCAGTAAACCACACAAGGTAAATCTGACTTGTTGCGGAAAATCCGTTCGGGGGTAACATGCAAGAAATCAACAAGATCTTCTCACGTATGTAGATGCTTCACACCAAACAGACCACGAAAGACGAAATGAAACGACTTCCCCCTGAATGTTGCGGTCTATCGGAATAGTAGTTACCGGTTAATCTGCAATTACTCGATAAAATGACCGTGTGTAAGGCATCATAACATCCTATTTAGGTAATCTTCACACACGATAACTCTGTGAAAGTGAGACGATAACACCAAAGTGAGACGTTTGAACCACAAATCGTCTCATTTCTTCCCCCTGATTGAAGAAATTCATGAAAGGAAACGGGTTTTCGAAAAAAAATCCAAAAACATCAAAGAAGCAAGGAACACCTATACTCTCTTCCCCCCGATGTTTTCTATGAATCAGAATCATACACCACGTATGTTGATGATGAAATTGGAGACATCGAAACCATGTATGTTCAATTAATCGAACAAGTGTGAAGTACCATAAATATCTTGTGAGAATCAGCTGCTGATAAAAACTTCTCTACTCGTGTATACTCTTCTCAGCTAACTCTTTACCGACCCCATTATCATTCTGACGGCTTTTTGTAGTGACTACTGATGGAGAAAACCCAATATGACGAACTTGAGAACGAAGTAAAATAACCCGAACTTGTGACTTAAACTTGCACTATTGTCAGACGAAGAACCCTTTTTCGAATCCTGATCGAAAAAAAAGGTAAACTTATAGTTTCTCAAATTATCCACACCTAAGTGTGACACTTGAGCACAACAACGTAACTCCTTAAAAGTGATAGTTATAAGCTGTGAGCACAACAACGTAACTCCTTACATCAGGTTCAACTAGATAACTCAAGTCTTTGTCAATCGAAAAGGTTAAAGCTCGAACAAGGATCTCGAAGGATCATGCATCCAACCAACCCCGATATCTTCAGATACTAAGTACACGCACCCGTGATATCCCACTTCAACCTCAAATAAATAATAACGAATTCACGCTGTAGTCACATCTTGCGGTTACATGCCCAAAACTAGCCTTCATTAACGGTTTAAGTGAATTTTACAATGGTTTCCCGATCTTGTCAAAATTGTATCCCCGTGAAAATTTGTAACGACCAAAATACCGCTCTTTCAATATTAAAAAAATTGTATCCAATCTTTTTGAAAAAAAATCTTGGATAACAATTTATAATATCAAAACCTTTATATCCAAATGTTTGGAAAAAAAATTGATAGTCCATTACATATCTCATTTGATATGTCACTCAATCCATCAGCCCAAATTAAACAATTTCGGATCAGCCACATTGATAATTCACGCAGCCCGTTACACCTGGGCCCAATCCCGATCCAAAGCATTACGGGTATATAAAGATAAGTGATAAAACCTTTTAACCCTAATCCCCATTTTACTCATCTTATCTCCTCAACCCTACTTAAAAAATATTCTGCGCCCCCATCTCATAAAGATGAACACATGCACATAACCAACTCATTTCCATCAT
Organism: Chrysanthemum seticuspe; assembly: GCA_019973895.1. Classification (NCBI taxonomy): domain Eukaryota; kingdom Viridiplantae; phylum Streptophyta; class Magnoliopsida; order Asterales; family Asteraceae; genus Chrysanthemum; species Chrysanthemum seticuspe. The sequence goes on along the minus strand of BPTQ01000007.1, from coordinate 240,057,789 downwards.
AAGTCATTCTCCTTTAATCAAACACAAACCAGTTTGTCACATACTTCAATCTAAAAACCGAAACACAACCAAAATCCCTTGTTAATTTTCTGTGCTAATCTATTAGCCCACAAACTACAAATGATTCGAAATGGCTTCAAGATCTAATATGGTCTCGGGTAGGTTGTTATGTTTCTTTAGTTATCAATTCGAAACAAGAAAAAGATTATAATAATATTGTTATTGGTCTTTTCTTTATTTTCGGAAAAAGAGAGAAGTTAAGCTTCGAAACGGTCTGGGATGATTCGTCTCTTGTGGTTAAGTTCATTGAATGAAATCTTTTGAATACACACAGAGATAGACTGAGACCTTTGTTTATAATTTTGACATTTATTTTTGAGTCTTTGGTGGAGATGGGTTGTTCAGTGAGGTGAAAGGGATAGGATGATGTTGGATTTGCTTGTGAAATTGTAGACGTGGCTGTGTCTTTGAGGTCATCACATCAGTCGAGTCTTGTTTGTATTTTATTTTAAGTTTGGACTTATGATGATAACATGAACTGAATTCGAGTGTTTGGTATTTTGGTTTGGTCAAAAAGTCTCTTCTTCATCTACTTTCTTTATGGTCAAAGTTTGTTTTACGCATAAGCTTATGCGTAAACATTACGCCTAACGCTTGTGCGTAAAAATCGTTATGCGTAAACCGTTTATATCTTACGCGTAAACATCATGACTTATGCGTAAACCGAGTTTAGTTTATGCGTAAGCATATGCTTATGCGTAAAGACATACGCGTAACTGTTCTTACGCATAACTTCACAGTTATGCGTAAATGCCTCTGAAGATGCTCCTTATGCGTAAAAATAGGGTTTTGACCCTTTGACCATTTTTCCGGCGTACTTTTCCGACCATTTTTCCATTCAAACTTATAAAACCAGAAACTGATTGAAGAAATAGCAGTATTTGTACCTGTTTGACCAGGAAATTGGACCAGTTGACCACATAAGGACTTTCACAGTATTGGTACAAAAATTCTAAAAAACTGTTTGGACAATATGTTGACACCAAAAACAGTCTTTTTTGACAAGACTTTGTAACCAAAAAATACAATAAAAATCATATATAGAAAACTGTTAAAACACTAAATATATCAAAATTTAAAACCTTTGTTAAAACAGATTTCTAAAAAAACGATTTTGACAAGAAAACATCACCAAAAATCAACTCATGATAAAATCCGACCTTGCTCTTGATACCAATGTTAGGGTCGTATATTTGGTTGATATGGTGATTCGGGAGGTCTTGGAAGATGGAAGAAACCCATCTTCAAGTTAGAGAGAGAGACTAGAGAGAAGGGAGAGAACTTTGTGATTATTATTGAAAGGTGAAAGGTTTACACTAAGAAATCTCACCCCTCCATGGAAGTATGGAGGGGTTTATATACCCAAACACATACATCTATGGGTAATTGACATAACAAGCCCATGTGTTTGAGGTAACAAAGATAGAAATAGTAATCCCGTTAATGTCGTTCCATTTACGAGTTAGGAGTGATTCCAACAAGATCCCTCCGGCTCTGGCGGGATCGTGGGAATGAATACCTAACCTTACCATCCTTATATCTCCATGCATAAACTAAATTTGGTCGGTCTTTTGGTATAGTTCTTCTACCATAGAAACCAATTGATAACCATTTGAAAATCAATCCAGGTACTCGTGATACAAGATCAAAACATTTTGTACCTGAATTGTTTTTGATATTTTAGAAGAAATTCCCCCTCAACATGTGGTTCACGTATGAAATAGTTTTAGCACATGGAGGCAAGAGGAATTTGAAATCTTAGATTCAGAATTAAAGATCCAATCTTTGATTAACATTTTCTAAAATGATCATCATCACTTCCCGATCAAATCTAGTATTTTAAATACTTTGGGTAAAACACTTTTGGGAAGGATGAGGTTTTCTTATGATTGCTCCCCCTCAATATGTGCATTGAGATTCGAAAGTGTTTTGCACATATTAGAGAGAACCTGCACTTAGAGACAAATCAGTCACGATTCAATCTTTTTTGGTTTGAGATAGATGCTCCCCCTTAACCTGTGCATGGAAAATTTGAAATCGTTTGGCACATGTAGGGAGGAGTGCTTGTTATTATCTTTATAAAACCACTTATTGAATTATCAGTTTATATCCAATTTAAATCACAAATTCTCCCCCGATCACAATTTTCAAATCCTTTGAGATTTGTGATCTCTATTGATTTAAATTGTTTTGGAAAGATTTTGAGGAGAATTGTGACTTGCTTGTAAAACATTTAACTGATAAGGATCAAATACTGAGACTTTACACTCCAATGATTAAACATGCTTAAGTATCTTATGAAAACACAATATTTAGCCTTGGTCTGGATACAGTTGTATAAAAACATTGTTCTTTTTGATTATCCAAATTTAGACCTTGCTCGATTACGCACCAATTGTTTGAAAAATAACTTTTAGATTTTAGTGAAATCATTCTCCCCCTCAATCAATGACATAAGTTGTTGATTGAGTGTTAGAGATTTTGACAAATGAGAAATCCAGATGATTTTCAAAAATATAGATCGAGTTATTTTCAAAGCAATTTTGTTTTCATTAGATGACAAATATTTTTCAGAAGAATATTTAGAAGGAAAAATATTTGTGATGGAAACATTTGTCTATTTGGCGACAAACATTTGCTATTAGAATCAGAGCATGTGGTTTTAAAATTTAGATTAAGCATGGCTCTGTTCTTTCCTTTAAAACGGGTTACTACCTGAGATGACAGTAAACCATCATTTTTCTCCATCCCATTTTTTTTAATAAATGGTTTATGTACATTTGAACTTCATCTAAAGACCCGGTGCCATTCTTTGAGTGACAAATCAAAGTCCGTAGATGTTATCGAAAAACAGAAATAGATGGGAAAAAATAATATTTTTGGGCTTTTTCAAAGATTTTCTCATTTTTATGGATTTTGAAATTTTATATTTTTCTATTTTCTTTTTGTGGGATTTATAATTTTGTATTTTGCTTTTTGATTAAATATGTACAAGAGATAGATGAAGAAAAACCTTTACTCCTCGTCTTCCTTTTGAAGACGTTTGAGTGTTTCCGACTGTAGACTCTTTAGTCCAAGTCGTGGAAGAATTGTAACATATTGGATTTCATAAACACATCACATCACACTATATGGATCGAATGAGATAGATTTTAGAGAGAAAGTAAACAAAAGAAAGAAGGTTAGATTAGAATAAAAGGTCCAACCCTCTACCTTGGGAGGTAGAGGGTATTTATAGTTACATAATAAATGTCCTCCTTCGGACTGTGGATCAGGCATACAGTGGGTAAAGACCCGTCCTTCCTCCACGGTGTTGCACCAAACTAAATAACTAACTAAATAACTAGTAAATAACGTAATGTCTATGAGCTAACTTATGCTAGATTTTATTTGGGGTAACCGATACTTCACTATGGAATTTTCTAATTCCTAACAATCTCCCCCTAAGGGAGGTTACCCCATGTTTTACATTTCGAATTCTAGCATTCTATTTAATCTTCAGTCTTGAGCTCGTAGACATTAATTCTTCAACATCTGCATCTTTGTGCTTTAGCAGTGATTCTTTAAAGTCCGATAACTTTGTACTTTAAGTGGAGGCCTTTATACTGATCCACATCTTTGATGATCTTCGAGCTTTAATTGAGATCATCAGCCACAGTAAATCTCTGGATCACCCTTTATTGTGTTGCCTTCATGTGAAGTTGTGACTTTCGGACCGACATGCTCACACTTTTTGGATCATGACATCTTTTCATCAGAGTAGCGGAAGCTTTACTGGTTCATGATATTTGCAGCTGCGTAGCAGAAGCATAGTATAAAAATATCAGAGCCAGGTTCTGTAGATATGCACAAGTCATGATTTCTTCAATTAAGTGTGGATGCTGTGAGCATGCGGCTTTGGATTGACTCCTCAATTCTGATAGCTGCAACCGTCCAAATGTACCTGCAAACAACAGTTAGCAATAAAACACATGAGAGTGTCTTTGATCACTTTCATTGAATTGAGGTACACGACCCACGGTTCCCCGTTGATCAGTACAAGTACTGCCTGTGATCAGGTAGAATTCCGAAGAATCTCCTTGACAGGGTTTCGCAGTTGTTCTAGCTGTTCTCAAACCGGAACATCTCAAAGAAGACAACATGGAGTGAGTGAACCAGCGAATCGAGATTCACTGATTGATGGAATATTGATTTGAAACAATCGCGTATTGCTTGAAGAAAGAGTTTTGCAATACGACGAAGGTTTTATGAGAAAGATCAATTTACAATAAAAAATACTTTTTGTATTTGAAAAGAGTACACATTCGACGTGCTAGAGAAAAGAAGGTTTGCACATCGAACGGTTTTTCCAAAAGTATTCGTCAATTCCATTCCTGGACCAAGGTTGATTCACGAGTGAATCGCCCGATCGCTTATATCCAGTTGTCACAAGCTTGATCTTTAGAAAAGATCTCACATGTCACCCACCAAGAGCTTATTTGATGTTGGCTCTAGAAGTATTTCCATCTTCATCGTGAATATTTACATATCACTCGGATGTTCTGGCAATACCACAAGGATAATGCGTAGGACTCTTAATATATATTCTTACTTTCCACATTGTGTGAAACAACAAGTCTTCATTAATTTTGTGTCCTAATGAGACATTGTGGATGATCTCTTGGCTCTAGACTCAATAGTGCATTTTCGTTTCCTAAATCGGAGACTAGGGAGAGGGTCTCCTTCTTCAATATCAACAATCTCTAAGAGAAAGTTGATAGATTATGTAGGTTCCCCGTGAGAATGAAACAAGCCCTTTTAAGAGGAACTTGAGTAGTTTGGGAAGTTTAGTGCAGTGCGTCACTGGGTCCATGACGTCTTGTCTTCAATACCGGCGTTACCTTGGTAACCACCAGTAGCATATGAATTGAACTCGGTTTCTGCCCTAAGGTTGAATTATTGGAGGGCTATTTCTTTTCACCCTTTTTCACATTCATTTCCTTTTCATTCTTCAACCCCTTCAGTGCTTACCAAGACTTCATAACTAGAACCTTGTTGGGTTTATTCCAGTTCTAGCTCTATCTCTGTCCGCACTCTTCCCATATCTCACTTTTCTCCTTTTTTCATCATACCTAAGGACTCTACACTATCTAGTGGATTGTCCCTGGGTAGATCCCTCCAGCTCTGGTGGGATAGTGGGAACGAATACCTAACCTAACCATCCTTATAACACCATGCATAAAGTAAATTGGTCGGTCTTTTGGTATTGTTCAATCTTCCTTGAAACCAATTGAAAAATCATTTGGAAAATCAATCAAGGTACTTGTGATATAAAATCAAAACATTTTGTACCTTAACTGTTTTTGATCTTTTAGAAATGCTCCCCCTCAACATGTGCATATGATTATGAAATTGTTTAGCACATGGAGGCAAGAGTTCTTTTGAAATAATTTCTTTGATCACAATTTCCTTAGAAAAAGCCATTTAAATTTCTTTGGTAAATTCTCCCCCTCAATATGTGCATAGAATCTTTAAAATCATTTTATCACATAGAGGCAGGAGTTCTTTAAAGTACTTCCACAATCACAAATGCCATAGAGAAAACCTTTAAAACTCAATCAAGGTACTTATAATAAAACATTGAACCCTTTGTACTTTGATAGTTTATTTTCATTTGAAATGCTCCCCCTCAATATGTGCTTCAAGATTCAAAAGCATTTAACACATATGAGAGAGCAGCCTGCACAGTTGAATCAAACAATCACCTTTTATCAAATTTCATTATTAAATCACAAATTCTCCCCCGATCAAAAATATCAAATCCTTTGAGATTTTGGATATCAAGTGATTTAATTAGGTTTAGAAAACATGGGAGAATATGTGCCTGGTTTAAATACTCATCTTGTTTTTGGATAAATGCTCCCCCTCAACATGTGCATTATGTATATTGAAATTGTTTGGCACATGGAGGCAGGAGTGCCTTTGAAGGACTACAACCAATTCCATTAAAACAGATTTGAGATTTAAATCACGATTTCTCCCCTGATCAAAACTTTCAAACCAATTGAGATTTGTGATCCCAATTGATTAAAATCATTTAGAAAAGTTTGGGGAAAGAGGTGGCAAGATTTAATTTTGAAAAATGACAGATAAGGACCAATTTAAGACATTAAAGATTGTTAGTGTCAGGTATGATTGTTTTAAAAGATCTTTAAGTAAAATAAAACAATTTCACAATCAAACAAGAACATAAAAAATTTCATTTTGAAAGACCTTGATTCAAAAGAAAAATCATACCATGACATAACATTATATCTTTAGATCACTACTTATTATCGTACAAAACGGACTATTTGATGAAATATCGATTGAAAATATTTAATTTGAAATCACTTAAGATTTGACAGAATAATGTCCGGTTTCTTTCAAAACTTTGAATCCGATTTATTTTCAAAACAATATTTTTCTATTTTCAAAACAATATTTTTCAAAGTTTTAGAAAAATGGTATCATCACTATTATCCCTGCACAAAGATACGTTAGGTGGTTGAGCTGCTCTTGTTGTTGTTGCTGAGGGTTTTGAAGAAAACAATCTACTGATGTAGTGAGACTTCTTTCGTTGCATTTTTTCATGCCAACTCTCCATAGAGGTCAAATTAAGCTCCGTTTCTTCATTTGATGATGAAGAAAACCATCTGCAGATGCAGTGAGACCTCTTACGTTGCATTTTATCATGCCAACTCTCCATAGAAGTCAAATTAAGCTCCGTTTTTTCATTTGTCAACCCAAGATATAGTTACCCCTTTCCTTTCGGCATCCAATCATCTTCATATGTGGGATCCGGATCGGGAACATTCTTATATACCAATATACCTGTAAAACCCTAAAATCTCAAATCGCGTAAAATGACAATTTTGCCCTCCAACTTAAAATTTTACCAACTCGGGAAACACGTTAACATCATTTAACAAGTTATTTGATTAATAATAATCCCACATTATGAAATAATTAACTTATGATATATATGAAAAGAACTTGAATAAATATTAGTCTAAGTAACATTTAACCTTATAACTTGTACACAATTCACTTGGACTTGGAACAAGACTAGATACATAAAATAATGATAAGAATGGAAGTTATGGATTTGGTCTTTTGATCCCCTTGGTGGCCGGCCATTTAAGCCTACAATTCCTCATCACATCAATTTGCATTTAATCACATTATCTCATTTCCATTTCATTTTCAAAACACCAACAAAACCCTAGCTCTTTCTTTCTCTCCTTCATGTGGCGGCATCATTAAAATTCTCCCATTTCATACGAAAATTTATCAAGCCAAGGTGTTCCTAGGAGACTCTTGATCGTGGGTAATCGTTTGGTGAACGTGGTGATCGTGTTTGGTTCAATTTGGAGCTTGGTCGTGGGTTGTGTAAGGTGTACGTGGGCTTTGGACAACCAAGGGAGGCTTGGTTTAGTTTTTGTGGTTTGATTCTTGTTGTTTTGTTTCGTACACGCTACAAGGGTAACATCTCGTCATCTCGAATCTCTTCCTTTTGTTTCTTTATTCAATTCGTGGTATTCATGTTGATCTAGGGCTTGTATATATTAAAATGGTCACATAAAATCATAACTATATTATCACATGAAATGATAACACATGAAATGATAAAAACCTTGAATCTTGATCTATATTTATTCGAATGATATATGACATATAATATGAATATGAAACTGATTTTGAGTCTTACATATGTCGAATTATATTTCATTTATAAAGGGTTAATGATCTTTTGATTACATGTTTTCGTATATAATAAATGGACTTGTTAACAAATGATTACGAGGTTGTTTTTGATTTAATGAGTGGCGTACAAAAATGATCTTGGTTAAGGGTGGTACGAATTGATTTGGATATTACATAAGGTGTTTTGTAATCTTGTATTAATCAAGCTAAAATGGTTTAAAACGGATACGTTAATCTTTAATCTAAAAACTAGGGTTTATAATGTTTTATGACGATTTAATATAATTAAAGGGTTATTTTGTAAATTATGAAACTTGATGGATTAACTTGTTAATATACTAACTAAATTGATTAAATGAGTAAAATGGGTAAACTTACTATATTTACACTTTTAACCCTATACTTTGCAATATTGACATTTTAAACCCTAAACTTTTGTAACTTGTCATAAATGATCCTTAAAGCATTATGATACTCATTTTCAATTATAACTTGAGATAAGTAACTAAACCTGCTAAATATGGAAACCTGCTAAATATGGAAACCTGCTATTTTTAGAAAGTTACTAATTATGGAAATCTGCTAATTCTGGAAAGTTACTAAAATAGAAAGTTTCCTAAAATAGAAAGTTTCCTAAAATAGAAAGTTACTTAAAATGGAAAGATTACTAAAATGGGAAACTTGCTAAAAATGGAAAGCCGTCTTAAAACAAGTGTTTCGGATTCTTATAGAACGTTATCTAATTCATATAGGTTCCGGGCGGCGTGATTGATCTCATTTCTTGACTTACTTTCATTGTTTGCTTGCTTCGAATAAGGTACAGATATTCTGACCTTTCTCATAAGGTTTCTCATGATCTCTTTGCATCTTGATCTTTTGCCATATTGATATTGAACCTTTGCTTTACTATTTGAATCCTTGACATTGACCTTTGCTATTGAACCCTTGATATTGATCCTTTGCTATTTGAACCTTTGATAATTGAATCATTGATATTGAACTATTGATTTGAATTGTGAACTGCTAATATTGGACCTTTGATATTGATTGAACTCTATATTGTATACTTTGACCAGTCAGTTGATACCCGAGCCATTAACTAGGCATGGGGGTTCCATGTCCGTGTCATTGATGCACCAATGGCATGACTCCAGTGTGGATGAGTGATGTTCCACACCGTCCCCATATTTGTATTGATTATGCGCGCTTCGAATATATTGTATGGCCACTATTTGTTTTGCAGGGGGCGTATGGATGCATCCTAGATTTGTATTTGTATTGTATTGATATATTTGGTTTGGTGATGTGGTTGGTGTGTGCAATACACCCCCTCACATTTTGGGAGCTGATCACTCCATTGGCTACTCGAGGACTCCCCTCATATTGGTTTGGTATTCCGAGGTCACCCCTCCGAATACAATGGTTACTACATGATATTGATATATGATTTGATTTGGTTTATTTTGTTGGCTCGTGGTGGAAAACTGACCTTCCTTTCCTTTGTTTCATTTACCTACTCTATATTGCCTCATATCCTTCATATCTTATTTATCTAGCCTTTGGTTCTATTATTGCTTTTGTATTGCTATATCTGTTCACTGAGCTTTTTAAGCTCAGCCGCATTTCTTTTCCTGCTGCAGGTTATTAAGCTAGGAGCTGGGGCTTTTTTGGGGATTGAGAGTAGGATGCTTTTGAGGACTTGCCTTAGTTATCTTAGACATTGATTTCCATTGTTATTTGTTTTTGAGACTTAGACTTTGTATCGTTTCATTTCCTTTGGGACATCTTTTGGAACTTTTGTATTGATCAATTCGTGTTGACTTGTTACTCTTTTGATTATTATTATAAGACTTCCGCTTGCATGGTTTATGTGTATTGTTCTGATTTGACTCCATAAATGTGATACTTCTACCCTTATCGGGTTGGGGTGTTACAATTATGGTATCAGAGCCCAGGTTTACGACTTGTAGTCAGGACCTGTGACATATGGACCCTAAGCGTTAAACCCGTAGAGCTTAAGATTTGATTTGGTGAGGTTTGGGTAGATTCTAGGTTCATTATCGTCATTTCCGTTCATGATCTTCATCCTATTTCCTAACCTTTGCTAATCGTTTAATGAACTCTTCAGATGGTCCAAACTCGTAGGAACGGCGACGACAACGGGGATGGAAATCCTAACTTCGAAGCTTTGATCGCACGCGCTTTAGCCACTGCTATGCCCGAGATAGTGGCTACCATCACTGAGAATGTTCGGAATGGTGCTAGTTCTTCTGGTGGGGACAATGGTGGGGGTGCTAACCCACCTACACCCATTCATGTATGGATCGAGCGCTTTAACAAACTTAAGCCACTTCCTTTTCGCTCGGCAGCTTCCACTAATGATGCGGAGGACTGGATTACGCACATGGAGAAACTTTTCAATGTGCTGGGTTGTGGTGATGAGGTGAAAACCCGGCTTGCTACTTTCAAGTTTGAGGGTGATGCCTTAAACTGGTGGAAGGCCTATATCTTGACCAAAGAAGAGAACTTCGTTGATACTTGTGCTTGGAATACCTTCAGGGACATCTTCTACAAACAGTATTTCCCTGAGTCAGAACAGCAACGATACGAAAGGGAGTATGAGACCATACATCAGCTGGAGAAGGAAAATTCTCACGAGTATATGCAGCGATTTATATGGATGGTTGGGTTTGTAGGTGCTGTGGTTGCTGGAGATGCTCGTCGTCAGGCTCGTAAGTTCAAATGGGGGTTAAAGAAGTGGGTGCTAGATAGGATGATCAACCATCAGTATACTGAAGTGGCTGCAGTTGCGGATGATGCCCGCAACATTGAGTTATTACATGAGGAGCAGGGTTACAATAAGAGGAACAGAGATGGGGATCGTATTCATTCTCGGGGTCGTCAGGACCATTCTCAGGATTCCAGGGGTCGTCAGGACCACAGTTCCGATCAGAGGGGTCGCCAGGATCAGGCACAGAGTGTTAGAGGTCGGTACGACCGTGGCTATGACTCGAGGCAGCAGGGTAATCAGAGGAGATTTGATAGGTCAGGTGATGATCGTAGGGGTCAGAGTGGCAGTTTTCAGAGACAGCAGCGGGATCAGTCATCTCGCAGCACTTATCAGGATCGTTCAGCGACAGCTTCTTCCCAGAGGAGGACTTCTGAGGTGCTACCTCCTCCTCCCAAGTGTGTTACGTGTGGTAAGCCACACCCAGGTGTCTGCCGTAGGATTACTGGAGGTTGTTATCATTGTGGGGAGACAGATCATAGGGTGAAGGACTGTCCCAAGCAGGCATCGGTTACTCCTTCGAACTACATCAAACCACCTCCCACCACTGGACGAATTTATTCAGTTACTCGAGATCAGGCAGACAAGGCGTCAGGTACTATTACTGGCACTATTTATTTTGGTGATTCCACTGCTTTTGTTTTGTTTGATACTGGCGCAACACATTCTATCGTATCGAAAAACTTTGCTAAGAAACTCAAATTACCTCCAACACCACTAATGAATCATTTATCCATATCAACCCCTATGAAAAATCATGTGCTCATTAATCACGAGTATGTGAACTGTCCTCTACGTTTCGATGATGGTATTCGTTCGGCTAATCTTCTTCCTTTGGATATGTCTGATTTTGATATTATATTGGGTATGGACTGGTTGGCCTTGCATAAGGCTACTATTGATTGCCATGCTCGTAATGTTATCTTCGGTAATGTTCATCAACCTGATTTTGTATACCACGGCGCTCAACCACTTAAGTCGGTTAAGATCATCTCGGCTATGAAAGCCCGCACTCTCATTTCTCATGGTTGCCTTGGTTTTCTGGCATCCATCAAAGATACTTCTTCAGAAGTTCCGACTATTGAAAGTCTTTCTGTTGTGCGTGAATTTGCTGACGTTTTCCCTAATGAACTTCCTGGCATTCCTCCGGCGAGGGAAGTTAAATTTGGCATTGATTTGATTCCTGGTGCTGAACCTATATCCAAAGCTCCTTATCGTATGGCGCCGATTGAATTGAAAGAGTTGAAAGAACAGTTGCAAGAACTGTTGGAGAACGGCTTTATTAGACCCAGCGTTTCACCTTGGGGTGCACCGGTATTGTTTGTTAAGAAGAAAGATGGGAGTATGACATTGTGTATCGACTACCGCGAGCTGAACCGTATTACTATCCGTAACCGTTACCCTCTTCCTCGCATCGATGATTTGTTTGACCAATTGCAGGGCGCCAAATTCTTCTCTAAGATTGATTTGAGGTCTGGTTATCATCAATTACGTGTGAAGGAGCAAGATGTTCTTAAGACCGCGTTTCGTACTCGCTATGGCCATTATGAGTTTCTGGTTATGCCATTTGGTTTGACTAACGCGCCTGCCGTCTTTATGGATCTTATGAATCGTGTTTTCCACGAGTACCTCGATAAATTTGTAATCGTCTTCATCGATGACATCCTTGTGTATTCTAAGAGTGAGGCCGAGCACGAGCAGCATCTTCGTATCATATTGGAGATTCTTCGACAACAGAAGCTGTATGCGAAATTTTCTAAGTGTGAATTCTGGCTGAGCCAAGTTGCTTTTCTTGGTCACGTTGTGTCTGCTGATGGTATCAAGATGGACACATCTAAAGTAGAGGATATCACAAAATGGCCGAGACCTACTACTGTGACAGAGATTAGGAGTTTTCTGGGGCTTGCTGGTTATTACCGTCGTTTTGTTGAGGGTTTCTCTAAATTGGCGTTACCTTTGACGCAATTGATGAGGAAAGGAGAAAAGTTTGAATGGACGGAGGAGCGTGAACAGAGTTTTGAGGAGTTGAAACGGAGGTTAGTTACTGCGCCTGTTTTGACACTTCCATCGGGATCTGGAGGTTTTCAGATTTATAGTGACGCGTCGAAGAAAGGTTTGGGTTGTGTATTGATGCAGCACGGTAAGGTGATTGCCTATGCTTCGAGGCAATTGAAATCGTATGAGGAGAATTATCCTACGCATGATTTAGAGTTGGCTGCGGTTGTTTTTGCCTTAAAGATTTGGAGGCATTATTTGTATGGCGAATCGTGTGATATCTTTACTGACCACAAAATTTTAAAGTATATATTCACACAAAAGGAGCTCAATATGAGACAGCGGAGATGGCTGGAGCTTCTTAAGGATTACGACACGAACATCCAGTATCACCCGGGTAAGGCTAATGTGGTTGCAGATGCACTAAGCCGAAAGTCGGGTATGATTGCTAGTTTGGAGATTGAACCCAGGGTTCTTCATGATCTTGAGCTTATGGATGTGGAATTGTGTTTCCGGGGTTATGATGGTTATTGGGCTAGTATGAAGGTAGAGTCCAACATCATTTTGCGGATCAAGGAAGCTCAGAAGGATGATGGTGAGCTTTGGTCTATTGTTCAGAACATTGAGGAGGGGAAACAATCGTAGTTTCGGGTTGATAGTTCTGGTGTGGTATGGTTTGGTGACCGACTTTGCGTTCCTAATGTTCCTGATTTACGTGAGACGGTGTTGTCTGAGGCTCACAGTTCTCCATTCACTATTCATCCGGGTTCTACTAAGATGTATCGAGATCTTAAGCAGCATTTCTGGTGGAGTGGTATGAAACAGGATGTGGCTTTGTATGTTTCTAGGTGTATGACCTGTCAGCAGGTCAAGATAGAGCATCAGCGAGCTAGTGGTTTACTTCAGCCTTTGGAGATTCCTACTTGGAAGTGGGAAGAGATTACTATGGATTTTGTCACCGGTTTGCCTCTCACTCGTAGAAGACATGATGCGATTTGGGTGGTCGTTGATCGGCTAACCAAGTCTGCTCATTTCTTACCCATTCGTACTGGAGATAGTGTTAGCAAGTTGGCCGAGATCTTTCAGCAGGAAATCGTTCGTCTTCATGGTACTCCCACAGCGATTGTGTCAGATAGAGATCCTCGCTTCACGTCTCGTTTTTGGAAGAGTTTGCATAAGGCTTGGGGCACTCGCCTTAAGTTCAGTACGGCGTTTCATCCTCAGACGGATGGTCAGTCAGAGAGGACCATTCAGACATTGGAAGACATGTTGCGAGCATGTGCTTTAGAGTGGACCGGGAGTTGGGATGAGTATTTATGCTTGGTGGAGTTTGCCTACAACAATAGTTGGCATGCTAGCATCAAGGCTGCACCTTATGAGCTGTTATATGGGAGGAAATGTAGAGCACCTATTTGTTGGGACAAAGTAGGTGAGCGTTTGATTGAGGGGCCTGAGATTATTGAGATCACCAATGAGAAGGTGGCAGTTGCTAGGGAGAAGTTGAAGGAGGCTCGTACGCAGCAAAAGAGTTATACAGATAAACATCGTCGTGATTTGGAGTTTCAGGTTGGTGATCGGGTATTTCTGAAAGTGTCGCCATTTCGGGGTGTTAAACGTTTTGGTATTAAAGGGAAGCTTAGTCCTCGTTTTATTGGGCCGTTTGAGATTCTTGAGCGCATTGGAGAGGTTTCTTATCGTTTGGCCCTTTCGCCGCAGTTATCGCATGTGCACAACGTTTTTCATGTATCTCTTTTGAGGGGATACAACTATCATCCTTTGCATGTCGCTTCATATCCATTTGATCAGATTCAGCCTGATATGTCTCTTTCGGAGGAACCCGAAGCTATTTTGGATCGGCAAGATCGAGTCATGAGAAACAAAGTTATTTAGTTTGTTAAGATTCTTTGGAAGAATCACCCAGAGCGAGAAGCTACCTGGGAGACCGAGGAATCTATGCGAGCTAGTTATCCACATTTCTTTTCATCATCGGGTATGTCTTCGTTTATTGCTTCGTTTCCTTTTCAATTTTCGAGGACGAAAATTTTCTTTTTAGAGGGGAAGAGTTGTAAAACCCTAAAATCTCAAATCGCGTAAAATGACAATTTTGCCCTCCAACTTAAAATTTTACCAACTCGGGAAACACGTTAACATCATTTAACAAGTTATTTGATTAATAATAATCCCACATTATGAAATAATTAACTTATGATATATATGAAAAGAACTTGAATAAATATTAGTCTAAGTAACATTTAACCTTACAACTTGTACACAATTCACTTGGACTTGGAACAAGACTAGATACATAAAATAATGATAAGAATGAAAGTTATGGATTTGGTCTTTTGATCCCCTTGGTGTCCGGCCATTTAGGCCTACAATTCCTCATCACATCAATTTGCATTTAATCACATTATCTCATTTCCATTTCATTTTCAAAACACCAACAAAACCCTAGCTCTTTCTTTCTCTCCTTCAAGTGGCGGCATCATTAAAATTCTCCCATTTCATACGAAAATTTATCAAGCCAAGGTGTTCCTAGGAGACTCTTGATCGTGGGTAATCGTTTGGTGAACGTGGTGATCGTGTTTGGTTCGATTTGGAGCTTGGTCGTGGGTTGTGTAAGGTGTACGTGGGTTTTGGACAACCAAGGGAGGCTTGGTTTAGTTTTTGTGGTTTGATTCTTGTTGTTTTGTTTCGTACACGCTACAAGGGTAACATCTCGTCATCTCGAATCTCTTCCTTTTGTTTCTTTATTCAATTCATGGTATTCATGTTGATCTAGGGCTTGTATATATTAAAATGGTCACATAAAATCATAACTATATTATCACATGAAATGATAACACATGAAATGATAAAAACCTTGAATCTTGATCTATATTTATTCGAATGATATATGACATATAATATGAATATGAAACTGATTTTGAGTCTTACATATGTCGAATTATATTTCATTTATAAAGGGTTAATGATCTTTTGATTACATGTTTTCGTATATAATAAATGGACTTGTTAACAAATGATTACGAGGTTGTTTTTGATTTAATGAGTGGCGTACAAAAATGATCTTGGTTAAGGGTGGTACGAATTGATTTGGATATTACATAAGGTGTTTTGTAATCTTGTATTAATCAAGCTAAAATGGTTTAAAACGGATACGTTAATCTTTAATCTAAAAACTAGGGTTTATAATGTTTTATGACGATTTAATATAATTAAAGGGTTATTTTGTAAATTATGAAACTTGATGGATTAACTTGTTAATATACTAACTAAATGGATTAAATGAGTAGAATGGGTAAACTTACTATATTTACACTTTTAACCCTATACTTTGCAATATTGACATTTTAAACCCTAAACTTTTGTAACTTGTCATAAATGATCCTTAAAGCATTATAATACTCATTTTCAATTATAACTTGAGATAAGTAACTAAACCTGCTAAATATGGAAACCTGCTAAAATATGGAAACCTGCTATTTTTAGAAAGTTACTAATTATGGAAATCTGCTAATTCTGGAAAGTTACTAAAATAGAAAGTTTCCTAAAATAGAAAGTTTCCTAAAATAGAAAGTTATTTAAAATGGAAAGATTACTAAAATGGGAAACTTGCTAAAAATGGAAAGCCGTCTTAAAACAAGTGTTTCGGATTCTTATAGAACGTTATCTAATTCATATAGGTTCCGGGCGGCGTGATTGATCTCATTTCTTGACTTACTTTCATTGTTTGCTTGCTTCGAATAAGGTACAGATATTCTGACCTTTCTCATAAGGTTTCTCATGATCTCTTTGCATCTTGATCTTTTGCCATATTGATATTGAACCTTTGCTTTACTATTTGAATCCTTGACATTGACCTTTGCTATTGAACCCTTGATATTGATCCTTTGCTATTTGAACCTTTGATAATTGAATCATTGATATTGAACTATTGATTTGAATTGTGAACTGCTAATATTGGACCTTTGATATTGATTGAACTCTATATTGTATACTTTGACCTGTCAGTTGATACCCGAGCCATTAACTAGGCATGGGGGTTCCATGTCCGTGTCATTGATGCACCAATGGCATGACTCTAGTGTGGATGAGTGATGTTCCACACCGTCCCCATATTTGTATTGATTATGCGCGCTTCGAATATATTGTATGGCCACTATTTGTTTTGCAGGGGGCGTATGGATGCATCCTAGATTTGTATTTGTATTGTATTGATATATTTGGTTTGGTGATGTGGTTGGTGTGTGTAATACACCCCCTCACATTTTGGGAGCTGATCACTCTATTGGCTACTCGAGGACTCCCCTCATATTGGTTTGGTATTCCGAGGTCACCCCTCCGAATACAATGGTTACTACATGATATTGATATATGATTTGATTTGGTTTGTTTTGTTGGCTCGTGGTGGAAAACTGACCTTCCTTTCCTTTGTTTCATTTACCTACTCTATATTTCCTCATATCCTTCATATCTTATTTATCTAGCCTTTGGTTCTATTATTGCTTTTGTATTGCTATATCTGTTCACTGAGCTTTTTAAGCTCAGCCGCATTTCTTTTCCTGCGGCAGGTTATTAAGCTAGGAGCTGGGGCTTTTCTGGGGATTGAGAGTAGGATGCTTTTGAGGACTTGCCTTAGTTATCTTAGACATTGATTTCCATTGTTATTTGTTTTGGAGACTTAGACTTTGTATCGTTTCATTTCCTTTGGGACATCTTTTGGAACTTTTGTATTGATCAAGTCGTGTTGACTTGTTACTCTTTTGATTATTATTATAAGACTTCCGCTTGCATGGTTTATGTGTATTGTTCTGATTTGACTCCATAAATGTGATACTTCTACCCTTATCGGGTTGGGGTGTTACACAAAATGTCACAACATCACATAATAACAACACCACAAAGGAAAAGTCTGAGATATATGTTAGCTGATGATCTCAAAGCTGGCTCAAAACTCATTGTCACGTGGATCAGTTAAAGACCTCCACTTGGATTAACCAAACATGCAATAATGAAGAATCAATGACTACAAGCTACAGAGCAAAGAACATTAACGAGAATCCAAGAACAATCTAATTGTAATATCTATTTGTATTCTATGTATTTTTGAGGTGACCTCCCTTAGGGGGAGATTGTTAGGATTTAGTAAATCCAGTTATTAAAGAGTCGGTCACCTCAAGTATATGTAATCGTTAGAAAGCTCGTAGTCGTAGATTATTTAATATTTAGTAGTATTTAGTTAAGTAACACCGTGGAGGACGGATGGGTCTTTACCCACTGTATGCCTTATCCACAGCCCGTAGGTGGCGATTTGTGTAAGACTATAAATACTCTCTACCTCCCAAGGTAGAGAGTTGTAGCTCATAATAATACTTTTAGTATCTCCAAGGAACCATCAATATGGGACTTTGGTACCTGAAGGACACCGGTATGTCACTAACAGCCTATGCAGATGCTGATCATGCAGGATGTCAAGATACACGTCGAAGTACGTCTGGAGGTGCTCAGTTTTTGGGTGATAAGCTTATGAGCTGGTCTTCAAAGAAACAAATGTGTACTTCTATTTCCTCTACAGAGGCTGAATACATAGCCATGTCATCTTGTTGTGCTCAAATACTATGGATGAGATCCCAATTATCTGACTATGGCTTTGAATTCAACAAAATCCCTCTGTACTGTGATAATAAAAGGGCCATTTCTCTCTCATGCAACAACGTTCAACACTAAAGAGCAAAGCACATCGACATTTGACATCATTTCATCAGGGAGCAAGTAGAAAACGGTGTGGTGGAACTCTATTTTGTGAGGACTGAATACCAATTAGCAGACATCTTCACCAAAGCTCTTCCTAGAGAACGTTTTGAGTTTATCCTCCCACGACTTGGTCTAAAGAGTCTTCAACCGGAAACACTCAAACGTCTTCAAGAGGAAGACGAGGAGTAAAGGTCTTTCTTCATCCATCTCTTGTAAATATTTATTGGAAAAGCAAAATACAAAATTTCAAAATCTACAAAAAGCAAATACAAAAATATAAAACTTTCAAAAATCCATAAAAATTAAAAAATTTGGAAAAATACCAAAAATATTGTTAGTTTGTCATGTTTTTTTTCTTTTTTTTCTTGATCGATATCATCTACGGATTTTGTTTTTTCATTCAAAGAATGACACGGGTGTTTAGATGTTGTTTGAATGTTAAAAATAAAAAAAATAAAAAAAAAGTAAAAAATCAAAATTTTTTTTTTAGAGAAAGTGAAACTATGGCTTATTGTTATTTCAGGCAGTAACCCGTTTTTCAAAGAAAGAACAGAGCCATGCCTTATCTTGTTTTTCAAATCTCATGCTCTGATTCTATAAACATTTACTTACTATCTAATGAAAACTAATTGCTTTGAAAAATAATTCGGACTCTATTTTTGAATATCATCTGGACTTAACATTTGTCAAAATATCTATCTCTCAATCAACAACTTATGTCATTGATTGAGGGGGAGAATGATTTCAATTAAATCAAAAGGTTATTTGTCATACAATTGTTTTCAAAAGATAATCATGCATGTTTAATCAATGGAGTGTAAAGTCTCAAAATCTGATCCTTATCAGTTAAAATGTTTTCATAATCAAGTCACAATTCTCCTCAAAGGCTTTCAAAATCAATTAAAACCTACAGAGATCACAAATCTCAAATGATTTGAAAATTGTGATCGGGGGAGAATTTGTGATTTAAATTGGATTTAAACTGATAATTCGATAAATGGTTTCATAAGTGTTTAGCAAGCTTTCCTCCCCACATGTGGCAAACGATTTCAAATTTTCCATGCACATGTTGAGGAGGAGCATCTATTTCAAACCACAACAAATTGAAACGTGATTGATTTGTATCTAAGTGCATATTCCTTCTAATATGCGCAAA
Organism: Chrysanthemum seticuspe; assembly: GCA_019973895.1. NCBI lineage: Eukaryota > Viridiplantae > Streptophyta > Magnoliopsida > Asterales > Asteraceae > Chrysanthemum > Chrysanthemum seticuspe. The sequence goes on along the minus strand of BPTQ01000007.1, from coordinate 240,038,305 downwards.
ACTCTTTCAAACCTTGAGGCACATATTAAGGGGGAGCAAACTTATGAAAACCTCATCCTTCCTCAATATGCTTTATCTACTTGATTTGATCAAGGAAGTGATGTTGATATCTTTTAGAAAATGGTAATCAAAGAAGTTAATTCTTCCTCTTGCCTTCGTGTGCCAAAACAATTTCAAATACATGATGCACATGTTGAGGGGGAGCTCTTTTTCTAAAATATCAAAAACAATTCAGGTACAAAATGCTTTGATAATATATCACAAGTATCTGGATTGATTTTCAAATGGTTTTCAATTGGTTCCAATGGCAGATGAACAATACCAAATAGACCGACCAAATTTACTTTATGTATGGTGATATAAGGATGATAAGGTTAGGTATTTGTTCCCACGATCCCCCAGAACCGGAGGGATCTACCCAGGGACAATCCACTAGATACTGTAGAGTCCTTAGGTATGATGAAAAAAGGAGAAAAGTGAGATATGGGAAGAGTGCGGACTGAGATAGAGCTAGAACTGGAATAAACCCAACAAGTTTCTAGTTATGAAGTCTCGGTAAGCACTGAAGGGGTTGAAGAATGAAAAAGAATTGAATGTGAAAAGGGTGAAAAGAAATAACCCTCCAATAATTCAACCTTAGGGCAGAAACCGGGTTCAACACATATGCTACTGGTGGTTACTAAGGTAACACTGGTATTGAAGACAAGACATCATGGACCCAGTGACGCACTGCACTAAACTTCCCAAGCTACTCAAGTTCCTCTTAAAAGGGCTTGTTTCATTCTCACGGGGAACCTACATAATCTATCGACTTTCTCCTAGAGATTGTTGATATTGAAGAAGGAGACCCTCTCCCTAGTCTCCGACATAGGAAATCAAATGTGCACAATTGAGTCTAGAGCCACGAGATCATCATATAAATCTCATTAGGACACTCTCTATGAAGACTCTGTGTTTCACACAATGTAGAAACAGAGATTATATCTTATGAGTCCTACGCATTATCCTTGTCGTATTGCCAGAACATCTGAGTGATATGCAAACATATTCACAATGAAGATGGAAAGCCTTCTGGAGCCAACATCAAACAAGCTCCTGGTGGGTGGCATGTGAGATCTATCCAATAGATCAACCATGTGACAACTGAACATAAACAATGGGGCGATTCATAATTATGTATCAATCCTGGTTCAGGTTATGGATTTACAGATACCTTTGAAAAACCGGTCGTTGTGCTTAAAAACTCTTTTCTGTAGCACATCGACTGTGTGCTCATATTTCAAAATTAAAAGGTGGTTATGATTGATAATTGATTTTCATTAAAACCTTCGTTGTGATGCAAAAACAATTTCTATTGAGCGATACACGATTGTTTTTCAAATTTCTTTTCATCAATCAGTGAATCTCAATTCGCTGGTTCACTCACTCCGTTTTGTCTTCTTTGAGACGTTCCGGTTTGAGAACATCTAGAGCAGCTTCGAAACCCTGTCAAGGAAATTCTTCGGAATTATACCAGATCACAGGCAGTACTTGTACTGATCGATGGGAAACCGTGGGTCGTGTACCTCAATTCAACGAAAGTGATCAAAGACACTTTCGTGCTCTTTATTGCTAACTGTTGTATGCAGGTTCGCCCGACGTTTGCAGCTGATCAGAATGAAGCGGTCAATCCATAGCCGCATGCTCACTCAAACACACTCACTTCTAAAGAAATCATGATAAGTGCATCAACGACTCTGATATTTTCACTCCATGCTTCTGCTACGCTGCTGCCAATATCATGAATCAACGAAAGCTTTCGCTACTCTGATGAGAATATATCATGATCTAGAATGTGAGCATGTCGGTCCAAAATGTCACAACATCACATAATAACAACACCACCAAGGAAAAGTCTAAGATTTATGTTAGCTGATGATCTCAAAGCTGGCTCAAAACTCATTGTCACGTGGATCAGTTAAAGACCTCCACTTGGATTAACCAAACATGCAATAATGAAGAATCAATGACTACGATCTACAGAGCAAAGAACATTAACAAGTATCCAAGAACAATCTAATTGTAATATCTATTTTTATTCTATGTATTTTTGAGGTGACCTCCCTTAGGGGGAGATTGTTAGGATTTAGTAAATCCAGTTATTAAAGAGTCGGTCACCTCAAGTATATGTAATCGTTAGAAAGCTCGTAGTCGTAGATTATTTAATATTTAGTAGTATTTAGTTAAGTAACACCGTGGAGGACGGACGGGTCTTTACCCACTGTATGCCTTATCCACAGCCCGTAGGTGGCGATTTGTGTAAGACTATAAATACTCTCTACCTCCCATGGTAGAGAGTTGGAGCTCATAATAATACTTTCATTTTCTCTCACTAAGTTCCCAAACCTCTAACTATTTCTCTCTCTAAAACCTTGAAGTATACGCCTACTTGTGATCATGTTATGATGTGTTTGTGAAATCCAATATGTTACAATTAATGAAGTAAAACACTTATCTTGATGTAAAATAGGATATGGAACCCTAAAATACTATACAAGACAGCCTTGGTTCGGTTTAGGTTTTTACTCCAAAAGACTACACACTGAAAACTAGAAAATTCGGATTCTATATATAAGATTACATATGCGATGGCGTCACCCTTTGATTTGTGACGCCGTCGGGTCGCCGTCATCACCTTAATCTTTTGACGACATCACCTTATGCTTGTGACGCCGTCCCCTTCAGTCTTTGACGTTGTCTGGATCAAATTTAGGCCATCTGAGTTGCGACGACTTACTCTTTTAAAACCTAAAGCCGTCACTTGTAAATAAGCAATTTTGCTACTGAGCCGTCACAAAAGTGGTCCGACGATGTCGCAGGTAACACCTGACACCATCCCCTTCAGTTTTAGCAGCCTGAGTGTCTCGATTCTTGACTTTGGCCATTTTCTTCGTATATTCGCGCCTTTTCGTCCTAATAAGTGTCATTCCAACATTTTGCCTTGAAGATACCTAAAAAGTGAAAAAGGAACGATATTAAGTAATAACGGATACAAAAATGATCAAATAAGGGCTTAAACGACCCCTTAAAAAGGTACATTTTAAAACCTTATCAAATATCCCTACACTTGGTATTTGCTTGTCTTCAAGCAAATGTGCTTTTAGACAATTAATTTATAAGTTAGGGGTCATGAAGCATTGGTTTAGAACAATTCACAACACATATAAGCCCCGCAAAAGTCATAACAAGCACATAAATTACATTCTAGCACCTCACATGGGGTGTTTGGATACTCACATCTCTCAGGTGTATATGAAATATAACAAGTTGGAAATGGAAGATAAACACTCATTAACCGGGTCTAGTACATAGATTACCATAGGCTTGAGACTAGACCAAACCTTCATTGCTTTGGCGTAAGCACCTAGGAAATACTATCAAAGAGGTCTTTTAAAGGGTTTTAATGTTAAGCTTACGGTAGGGAAACAAAGGGTTTGGTGGGATAGGCGATTTAGTGGTGGCAAGTCAAAAATCTTTATGTTACAAGCATGCGAAGAATGGCGTTGCTAAGCCAAGACTCGACACTCTAAACTCTAGATAACTGAAACAAACAAACATAAATTTAAAGATAGATGTAGGATGGTAGCCCATATGTTTTTTTTTTCAACACTCTATTTTTTCCTTTTTCTCTTCTTTTTTTTCATACACTTTTACTCTACCATCCTCTACGATAACATCAAAATGATAGGGATTTATAGGCACATCCCTACACTTGAGTTTTTATTACTCTAACACTAATATTACCTGAATTGAAAAGATCAAAACACTTGGAGTACATTATTATGCAAATAAAGGGAATTTGAATTTAATGTTCCCTTCCCGTCATTTCACAAACTTTAACTTTTCCAATGAGTCCCAATCATCCCAAAACTGTGTACAAAGGATATGACTCGACTTAGCAACTTATGCAAGCAACTAGATAATTGAACTAAGGGTTTAGTGTGATAACAATAATGCACTAAAAGTGAGTGCATATAAGGTAGGCTAAGGCGATTTAGGTGTACATTTGGGGGTGGAGTGTAAACAATGCTCTTCATTGATATTTCGAAAAACCGAAACATCACGAGAACCGCGAAAAGGATAGGCTCAGAGGGGTTAACTAGGGGTATCGTGTACTAATAGTGAGTACAACTCAAAGGTGTGAGGGAATTACTCAATCGATGTGGAAGAAGTAATTATATTACGGGTATCAAACAAGGGTTATCCTAATGCCTCTTATCATTTAGTTATTCCTAACTACACAAGTGTAGTCTTACTAGCAATCTCGGGATGCATCACAAAACAAGTTCTAGAATCTATTATACTACCGGTTCACACACTAAGCATTAAAGATGAATGCTTTAATTCCTACTAATCTAAGGGTGATCCTCACATTTTGGGTGGAATTTAAGTGGTAAAGGGTTTTCATGCTAGTCATATAACTTCCTATCCATTAGACGCTTTATTAAGACTAATGGCCCACTCCTATATGTCATGAAAAATTGAAAATTTGGTGCCAAAATTACCCTAACCGACATTTTCTCATGGTTTATTACATAGATGCAATTGGACAAAGCAAATAATCAAGGATAAGCATAGTTTCAAAGTTCCCGTTTTATTTTCCCTCCCTACACTTAAACTGAACATTGCCCCCAATGTTCTCCGAAAGTATCAAAGTTATGATAATGGAAGGTAATAAAAACGAAAGAAACTAATACTCCCCTGATTAGCTTGGTAGGATCCTTGTAAAGTGGTGGTTACATTTTTCTTCAAGAAGAATTTTTGCGTTAAAAGCTACTTCTCATCTTATGTATCTTCTTCTTGGTAAATTAAACCTGCACACTTGAAGAAAACAAACGAAACCTTTGCGTAAAATCGGCGGTAATAATATATATAGGACTCTACTAAACTAGGATATAATGCTTGTGGAATGGATGTTTACAGAATTTCTGGAAAATTAAGACCTGGAAAATTCCAGAAATTTATAAGTAGCTCAGAAAACGAGAAAAAGTAATCAGTTGTTTTTGCTCCTTCCTGACGCCGTCAGGTTATCCTGACAAAAACTGGTCTGCGATTTATAGGAAAATTTACATCTTTAGAATCTGTAAAAATTTCCTGCAAAACATCCATTATGACTCGATACAAGCATTTGACTCGAACAAACACACATGTATATCTTTTAATTAATTGTAATTCTCATGTTTACGTATCTTTTGAAAACGTGTGTAATCCTCCCTACACTTATCCTTTATGTAAAATACCTTTATATGTAATTAAGACGAGGTTAAAGACAAAATAAAACATTTTTACAAATTTAAACATGAGAATAAACAATCAATAAAAGATACACGGCACAAACAAGCAAACAATTAAGCATGGGTTGCCTCCAACGAAGCGCTTTTCTTTATTTATGAGTCTTGTATCTAGACTCGTAGTCGTGCCCCTACGTGACTTCATTACCGTCACCTTCTTCCTCATGACGGTCTCTATTAGGGGATTCCATGTTGTAAAAGTGCCCTATGATGCACCTTTCTAAGAGGTTGTCCTCTCCCCAATCGGTTCTAAATTCCGGTCCTAAGTTCAAGCAATCCTTATAGAAACCGAAAATCTTGGCCATAACATAATCTACTCCTTTCTCTTTATCCTCCTCATTCCTATAATAGACCGATAGTTTAAGTTCCTTTTCATCGTTGGAGAGTGATGAAAACTTCTCAATCTTAAACGGCATTTGGTAAGCTACAACATCGGTCTCATCCTTGAATCGCACTATTCCTAATGAGGGATCATAAGTCATCCCGGTGTTTTCTATGAAAGGTTTTCCTAGAATAACGTGGGACAAGCTAGGATCTATGGTCGTACTAATATCATCCACAATTATGAAATCTGTAGGAAATGCAAAACTACCTACATAGACGGGCAATCCTTTAACTCTACCAAGAAAATTGCAACTAACCCTAGGATTATCGGGATCTTTCCTAGTTGGGATAGGCTTCTTCATTACCCAATTATAGTAGGTGCTAGTCCTTTTGTTTATTGGGGACTTGCGGTCAATGTAGGCCTTTGCCACGAAAAGGTGTCCTATGCAACATGGTATGTTAAGATTCCAAGGGTTCCCAAAACTTGATCCTAGGGCTTCTCCTAACATACATGTGACGGAGGTCACGCACTAAGTGAGGGTGGCGAGATAGTTCTTCTTCCATAGGAAACTTATTGAAATAGTTATTGTCTACTTCATCTACTTCCTCGGTTGTTCCATTCCTAGCTGTTTCACTAACCTCAAGTATCATTTCATGGTTTGCTTCGTCATTTGTTCTATTAGGTTTTGCTAAGGTGATGATATTGACGAATTGAACATGCTTGGCTAGCTTTCTTGGGTCCTTAATCTCTACACCGGAACGTTCGGGAGTTGAGATAGCATTAACCTTCCTATCACTATTGGTCATGGCTTTCAAGAGGTTATCTATCTTCCTATCCATCTCGGCTTGTTGTCGGTTAAAACGGTCCGAGAGCTTAGCTATTTGAGCTTCTTGGGATGCGACTAGGTGTTGCAACATCCCCTCAATGTTTTGTTGGTCAGGGCCGTGAGATGGGGGCCATGAGAAATCATTCGATGTGAATTCTTTGGTTTGTCCCCAATAAAATTTGGGCTTTCCCTTCCATGCTTCTCGGGCATCATTAAAAGTCCTAGGTCCGGGTGTTGTAGGGAATCTTCCTCCCGTTCCATTAGTATGCGAGGATGCGTAGTCAACGAAAGCTTTTTCGGGGAATCTTGTGCAAGTGCGCGTGTTATGAGGATCATTACACGGCTCTTACGAGGAAGAAACTTTGTTCACATGGTGTGAAGACTTAGGATTTTCGTAGGAACTCATTAAGAATTTAACTTGATCTTCAAGCTCGAGCATCCTACGGTCGGAAGGTTGTGAGTCAATGGGAGGCAAGGAGATTGCCTTAACGGTTTTGGGCAACTCAAGGGGGTTATTCCAACTTTCGTTGTCATAGAGAGCAAGGTCCTCTATTATACCCCATGATTCTTCCGCGGTGACGTTACTAAGTTTTCCACCGGCCGCTTGGTCAATGGATCGCTTGGTGGGGAAGTTGACATGATCATAAAAGAGTTGGACTTGAAGCCAAAGATCAATGTCGTGATGAGGGACTTTATGGAGTAAGTCCTTGAATCGAGTCCATGCTTCGTAGAGAGATTCACCTTGACATTGTTGGAACATCAAGATATCATTCCTAAGCTTAGTGGTTCTCCCCGGCGGGAAAAATTGAGCAATGAAGCGAGAGGTGAGATCATCCCAACTTGAGATGGAGCCGGCAGGAAGTCGCTCAAGCCAATTACTAGCTTGGTCCCGTAGAGAGAATTGGAAGAGACGCAGACGCGTGGTCTCCCGTGTAGTAGCATCGAGGTCGACGGAATCGATAATTTTAAAGAAATCCTTAAGATGCTGATTAGGATCTTCAGAACGAAGTCCATGGAATGTACATCCGTTTTGCACCAACCGGATGGTGTCGGATCGCAGGGACATAGTTTGGGCTTGGTCGGGAAGCTCATTGGTGTTCCTATAGCCTAGGTGGCTTGGTCTCGAGTATTAACCAAGAGTACGGCCTCTTAGCGGGTCATTTGGTGGTAGGTTGATGAATGGTGGTTGGTTATCACCTTCCATGATGAAAAGTGATGGGGTTACTAACAAAGGTCACGAAGAAGGGGGATAGACTACGAGGAAGCTAAAAATCAAGCAAAGAAACCTAAACGAGGTGGACTCCTAACTAGCTATTCTATTCCCCGGCAGCGGCGCCAAAAACTTGATAACGTTACACGCGTCGTTCGAGGTCAAAGGAACTTCCTTTTCGTCGAGCAAGTTTTTCAACACCCTAGGCAGTGAACCTAATCGTTGTAGTGTAATATTAGGTTAAGTCACGGAAATTGATATCGTTCTCTAGGGGAATAGGAATGCTAATGAGAAGTTACTACGCTAAGGTTGGGGTTGAGGAAGATTATTTTTTTATCTTTTTATGTTTTTAGGAAATGGAAAGGTACGAATTTCGGGGTATTGGATTTTTGGCTTGGTATTTCTACCGATTACTCTATTCGTCTAATTATCTATTCTAAGGTGTATGTAGTCTATGTCTAATTATTGTGTGCTCGTATGATGATTTAAAGATGTGTTTACTTAGGTTTTATTACTCCTTAATTATCTCCTATTAATGGTTGAATTGTCACGTCCTTATTCTTAATCGCGTTGTGTGTCTCAGGTCGTAGGGTATGCGTTTATCCCTAACTCTTTGAAACTACCAAAGGTTATCGCCTACAAAATCTCTAGGATTTATAAACTTAACACTAAGGTACTCTTCGGATGGTTTAGCCTACAATGACTCTAGGTACTATAAGCTATGGTTCAACAAAGATTAACCAAGTATTAACTACACAACGGACGATATATCGCAATACTAGATCATTAACAATTAAGATAAGAGACAACCAATCAATATTCAGTATTTAAGTTTCATATCTCCTAAGCAAACACACAAGTAAATTAGCTGGACATGGGAAACATGCAAGCATACACACAATTAATTGAAGACATAATTGAATTAATGAACTAAAACACTTATCTTGATGTAAGATAGGGTATGGAACCCTAAAATACTGTACAAGACAGCCTTGGTTCGTTTTAGGTTTTTACTGCAAAAGACTACACACTGAAAACTAGAAAATTCGGATTCTATATATAAGATTACATATGCGACGGCGTCACCTTTTGATTTGTGACGCCGTCGGGTCGCCGTCATTAGGGTTTCGTCTTGGCCACGTTAGTCTTGCGACAACGTCACCTTATGCCTGTGATGCCGTCCCCTTCAGTCTCTGACGTCGTCCGGATCAAATCTAGGCCGTCTTACTTGCGACGACCTACTCTTTTAAAACCTGAAGCCATCACTTGTAAATAAGCAATTTGGCTACTGAGCCGTCACAAAAGTGGTCCGACGGCGTCGCAGATAACACCTGACGCCGTCCCCTTCAGTTTTAGCAGCCTGAGTGTCTCGATTCTTGATTTTGGCCATTTTCTTCGTATATTCGCGCCTTTTCGTCCGAATAAGTGTCATTCCAGTATTTTGCCTTCAAGATACCTAAAAAGTGAAAAGGAACGATATTAAGTAATAACGGATACAAAAATGATCAAATAAGGGCTTAAACGACCCCTCAAAAAGGTACAATTTAAAACCTTATCACAAGTAATTAAACGTAAACATAACTAGTTAGGATGAATAACCAGGTTAGCACCCCTCTCCACTATTGATCACAACCCTCGCCTTTATTCGCTTTCATATTTTATTGTTTGAGTAGTAATTAATCATTTCCACCTTAAATCATATTAAAATCTGTGACACTTAGACTTAGTTTATATCCGTACACATAGCTCTTGAGATGACCTCGGTTTTACTGAATACTACACCACACACGACCGGGTACACTTCCCGTTAGTGCATTAGGGTAGACCATAGGTATAACGAGGACTTATAAATATTAAAACCTGGTCAGTAAAACCTGCATCAAGTTCTTGGCGCCGCTGCTGGGGAGTTATATTAGGATTTTTATTAAGTCTTTCATTTCTATTTTTGTTTTAAATTTTCTTAAATTCTCACGATCTCTTTCAAGTTTCAGGTACCATGGAAGTTGTTAACATTAGTGACCTCACTCTTGAGAAATATTTGGTGTTGACAAGAGAAGAACAAGGGTCGGGGATCGCTAGGCTAATTATTGGGGAGGATATTCATTTTGAAATAAAACCACAATTCATGAGGTAATTAAGAGCAAATCCTTTTTGTGGAAATACTTCAGAAGATGCTTACGAACACATCGAAAATGTAGAATATATTACTAGCCTATTCAATACGCCAGGAGTTTCGAAGGATGTAGTTATGCTCATAATTTTTCCTATCACGCTTACTGGAGCCGCAAAAAGATGGGTTAATAGATTACCAGCAGGAACAATTGATACGTGAGCCCTCCTAAAAAGATACTTCATTCAAAGATATTGTCCACCTTCTAAAGTATCAAGACAACTCGCGGAAATACATAATTTTAAAAAAGATGACAATGAGACATTGTATCAAGCATGGGATAGATACAATGACCTCCTTTACAAGTGTCTAGCTCATGACGTAAACACCCAGCAAAAGGTCAACATATTTTACAAAGGAATTAACTTAACTACGAGACAAATGCTGGACTACCAAGGACCAATTCCGGGTATGACTCCTACTCTCGCCATTGAAGCCATTCAAAAACTTGCTGATCACTCTCAAAAATGGCACGATGGAGGAAGCAACCGAAGCCTGGACAGAAATTCCGTAGGCATTGTCGCCATCACAAGCAAATTAGAAGACCTTGGAAGATATATGAAGAAGCTCCAGGAAAATGTGCTTATTATTCGAGTAGGGTGCGATACATGTGGAGGAGGACATTTAACTAGAGATTTCTCTATGAAGAATATAAGCCCCCAAATCGAAAAAGTTATGTATGGAGAAGGAAAACCCTTCCATCGTGGTTATGATCAGAATCCCTTCAAGGCAGAAAAATCTTCAATCAAAGAATCGATAAATAAGTATTTGGAAGAAGATACCAAGCGACAGGCCAGTAGGGACACATTGTTCCAAAAATTTCAAGAAACAAGAGCCACCCTCCTTATTTGTCATAAGGATTTAGATGACACCAGAAAGGAATCCGGGATAAGGAAAAATGAAATTAATAAAGACAGCTCAAGTGATGATAGTTTTTGTAATGCCATATTTTCGAATAACGGGAAACCTCTTTACTTAATAAAGACACCCCTTTCAGGTACCACAAAGAGGAGCTCGCTGGGTTCCCCAATCAAGAAATTATAAAAGATGATGATACAAACTTTCTAAAGGAAAAGCAACATACGAAAATAGAAGTTGTTATGGATAATGAAGTAAAGCTAAACGCCAGATGCTCAACAGTTATCCTAAATCAGATCCCTCTTAAAGAAAAAAGATCCAGGAAGTTTCATTCTCCCTTGCTCTATTAATTATTTGCATAATATCAATGCCTTAGATGACCTAGGAGCTAGTATTAGTATCATGCCATTTTCCTTGTGCAAAAGATTAAATCTTGGCCCTATTAAACACCTTTGCATGAGGATTGAAATGGCTGATAGAACGGTGAGCATTCCTAGAGGGGTAGTTGAGAATGTGCTCATTAAGATTAATAATTTTACTTTTCCTGTCGACTTTGTTATTTTAGACATGGAAGAAGATCTCGACATTCCATTAATTTTGGGCAGACCCCTTCTGGCCACCGCATGGGCAAAGATTAACGTTTTCAAAAAAATCATTACATTAAAAATCAACAATAGGAAACTTACCCTGAATATGGATGACATTGAAAAATGTTACCCTATCGGATCTGTTTGTGTTATCAAAAAATGAAAAAACAAAATTAATCCTACCACCATCACACACAAGCACAGTACTGCTAACAGTTGTAATATGAAAGAAAGGGAAGTGGATGAATACAACAGGAGAAGAGTACATCGTGACCACTTCTCGAAAACAAAGAACAACATCAATTCAATACTAGAACTTGAATCTAAAGATGATTGGCCCGAAGTTCAGAAAGTTGATTACAGGTACTTTCCAAAATTAAAATATCATTGGTGTAAGGCTATCCCTGTTGACAACGACACATGATATGATCTTTGGGCTTCATGTAACCCTTATGTGGATATCTGTGATGGTGGTCATGAGAAAGAAAGAGTAAAAAACAACAAGTACTTGTGGTCCTCAACTAATGACAAAGAATAACATTCGAAGCTTGGGTACGGATTAATTATGGAGAAGTTCGCAAGGATGATAAAAGAAAAATCTGGACTAATCTTAGCCACGGTGAAACCTCTGATAATGATCATGAAGCAACAAAAATTCAACCTCAGATCATGGCAACACCTCTGCTCGAAAGCATTGGTGTGAAAAAATAAAAACCATTGATGGGATTCTTGGGCTTCTTGCAATCCATATGATAACAACTGTAATGGCGGAAGTAGTGCAGTTAGAGTAGAAGTTAACGAATTTCTATGGAATTCAACCAATGATGATAGAAACACCGATATACAATGGTCGGATAGGTTAAGATTTAACGATTGGATTAAAATCAAATATGGAAAATTGGAGGCTTCCACTAAGAATAAAATTTGGAAGGATTGCATGAACGAAGATAACCCAGATGAAGAAATTCCTCAAGATGGTGGTAACTTAACTAATGATGACAAAAAGGACACAAGAGAAGATTGTGAACATGGGCATATCGATAAATCAGTTGAGACCAAGTCCAATAATTATGACATAAAAGGAATCATGGACCACCTTGAGCCACAATTTAAAGAAGACCTAGAAGATGAAAAGTATGAGCAAAGGAGGTGCAAGCTTCTTGGCATTCCATATAAAAAACCACCACCGATTATAGCCGAAAAATATGAATTCACTAGATATCATTTAGGGCCGGACGAAAAATTTTGAAAAATTCGGAAGATTAGGACTAAAGAATACCTCCGCTCTGCTACGAATGTCACCTGATTCAGACATAACTTGATGAAGGATGTAGAGGAAGTTGGCCAAGTCCAAAGGTCACCATAAATCCCCGAGACTCTGAGTCTAACTTAAAGACTCGTAAATAAAAAAAGTGCTCTTTCGGGAGACAACCCAAATTATCCCTTTCATTTTTTTTATTTCTATTTTTGTTGGGTTTTGTGTTTTTAACCATATTTGCAGGATTTCAGGAAATGTTGCTGCAGCATGCTGAACGGGGACCTGATCTATCCATAGTTACGGAGTAACTCATTCTTATGGTTACGCCGTAACATAATTTTTGCAACAGTACTTCAGAGCAATACCAATTACGGCGTAATTCCATTCAACGGTTACGCCGTAGCTACACTCCTGAAGCATATGCCAGGTTTTGCTTAATTACGGCGTAACTCCTTGTGGGAGTTACGACGTAACTACTCCCTGTAACAATTCTTTCATTTTAAACACAATAACCTTGTATTAGTTTTCAAATGAACTTTGTGGGTGTGTTCCCTGTAAGCCGTCACGAGACTACACTCGTCCACTTGGGACACCAAGTGGTTTAAAAGGCTTGTTGCATACGCTAAATGCAACCGTGATTCCTACGAAAGTGAGTTAGGTTTCTTTTTCTTTTTTTAGAATTATGCTTGTCGGTAGTGTGATTTCAGGGATTGAAGTTTGATCGTGGATGCTTATGCGAAGGCACGACTCTTTTCGTGGGCCTTCTTTCTTTTTGGAGCAAATTTCATGGAAGTTCTCGCTCTAATTCTACTTTTATCTTCATCATTATTTAACGCTTAGTACAAAAGGGACTTTGTACAATTCAAGTGGGGGGACGGGATTAGAATTGTCTCTTGAACTTTATTTTGCCCTCGTTTTTCTTGTTTATTTTGAAAAATTATGCCATTTTTTAAATTTTGACATGTTTTTCTTAGCCTAACTAGATTAGACCTTAGCCGAGCACATTATAACCCTTGATATTATATGGTGAGATTAGCCTTATCTGTTTCCTAATTTTTAACCCAAATCCACCAAATTATGAGTGTGCCGGTAGCTTGTAAACTTTAGAACTTGGCCTTTATATCATTTCGAGACCATAGACCAAGTATGTTGAGTTAGCTCGATGTATTTGGACTTTTCAGTTTAAGAAGGCAGTATTATAGGATTATCACCCAAATAGCCTATCGTTGTGTGTCTATCGATTAGTCACTGATGAGTGTGTAAATACTCATCATTTTTTGTCAAATCTGAACTGCAAATCATTTAAAAACGCTCAGAAATGCATCAAAATACTGAAAATATCTCAAAATTGCATTTTAAATGTTTCAGATGCAAAATGTTTAAAATCAGATGAAAAAATGAGCTAAGTTTGCATAATTGGCAGTTTCAGTCCCCCAAGTTTCAAAAATTGTCAGAAATAGTCCCTGAGCACTTAATTTCAAAAGAAAAATCACCAAAGGTCCTTTTAAAATCATAAGTTGTCAAAATTAGTCCTTTGGTGAAAAATATCAAAAGTTTTGAGAAATTACAAGTTTGGTCCTCCAAGTTTCAAATTTGGCAAAAATGGTCCTTGGAAATTTGAAAATGTCAAGTTTGGTCCTTATACTATTGGAGCTTGTCACTTTTAGTCCCTTGGAGCAACTTTGCAAAATTGGCAGCATTGGTCCCTGTATTTTCAGAAATTACACAATAGGCCCTTGATTATTAAACCTTTAATACCCCTTGGCCTTGTCAAAACCCCTTGTGACCCCCTGCCAAACCAATTGGACCCCTGTCAATATCTATTTTGGACCCCCTTCATAAATTAGCCCAAGTCAACCCATCAGTCAAACATAACACAACCCGCGCCCTTTTTTCTTTCTCCTTCAACAACTCACCTGCAAAACCAGGCTTCCCACACCTCCAGCTCACCTTATCCCCTCCTTATCACTCCACCTCCACCAAACTACAAAAAAACATTAAATGCCTGCCCCCTCTTTGCTCTCAAACTCTCCAACAGGTCAAAACCACTTTCCCGCCAAAATGAAATCAATGGCCAATATGAACCTAACTCATCCAATGGCTCCAGAGATTGGTGGGACTTGCTCAGAGAACATGTGGAAGATGTTTTTCATATAAAAGGAAGAGGAGGAAGCAAGAGAAAGGGAGTAGTTAGTTTTAAAATTTTCCTTTATGTCGTTTTTTAAAATAAATGTCTTAGTTTAAATCAAAAGGTTGTAATTTCAGTTTCTATGTATCACACTTAAGTTAAATCATCATTGTAATGTGCTTTTGAGTATCAATCCAAGTTTTTATATAAGTTCCAAGTTTCATGTTTACTGTTGTATAATTCAGTTTCAAAGTCTCACTTGCAAGCTTTCAAAAGTTTAATTTCCATCTCAAATAAGCTTATTAAAGCTCCTTATAGCTTTTGGTTAGCTTAAAATCAAGTTTCAAGCAATATTGGATTCTGGTCAACGAAAGTCAAAGGGGAGGGGTTCTTGTACTTTGGATATTAGACTAGACCTGGAAGTACTTGCAGGCCATATGTGATCTTGTTTACACCTTATTCAGCTCAAAATATAAGGTTATCAGTTTGCTCTTTTCATTTTCAAGTTTTTAGTATAAAATTGATAAAATTAGTTTCTTTGTTAATTATTGTTTAAGACTGCTTATTTATGATAGTTTCAGTTTAACTTAAGTTAGTGTGAGTTTCTGTATTGACTGTAAGCTCTGAATCAAACACATGCTTTGAAAAATTCCATTTATGTCACTTAAAAGTGTGTTTGGTTCAGCTGGTTTTAGTGAGTTAGAAGTTTGTTTAGTGGGTAATCTCTGTTGCTTAGGTCCTATGTAGTTGTAATATAGTCAAATTGGTAAGTTATTTGTGCACTAGAACACCAAAAGTCAAAATTGCATGTTACTTGATCCAATCTCAGTTTTAGTTGGAATCAGTTGTTAAGATTAAGCTTAGAGGTGTAGAATTTTGTAACCTAGCTTGCGTCAGTTCCATTTCACCATTAAACATCACATTCAGTCCACAATTTAAGCTTAAAAATCATAAAAGTCAAACTTATCAATTCTGTGTTCAAAGTCAAATTGAAAATTCAGTTTTCACCCAACCTTGGGTGATTTTTAATTTGTTCATCATTGTATCAATTTAAGTGAAATTGTGGGTTTATATACTTCAGTTGGTCAAGTCTATTAATATGATTTTTATGGATTTTTAGAAATTTTCTACAAGCTTGAAAGTGGCTTGTCAAAAGGGCTTAAAGTGCCCTGTGCACTGACTCAGTATTCACTGAGTCTGCACAGGGTCTTGCAGTCCTTGCACAAAGCTCCTAAGAGCTTATCTAGGTCTGATCTTTGGTTTGTAAGTAGCCACCCAGGTCTAGTTTAGGTTCCCATCTCTGGTTTTTGAGTCTCAACTTATTTGGTAGCTTATTCTTAGGCTGCAAGTAGGAGCCTAAAACTGATTTTAGCACATAAGCCAAAACCTCAAATCTGTTGAAGTTGCATTTAAGAGGTTAAAGCTTGTGGATACTTGTTTCATTTGAGTACTTTTAGCATTTTAGAACTTCTGTATCAGTTTGGTGCTCATTTGTAGCTTGTGGCTTATTCCAAGTGCTTATTCTTAAGCACTTATCTTTGCAGCCTCATAATCCCACACACAAGCCCCTGTTTTTATATTTTTCCTAGATTCATAATAATATTTTAGACTTTTCTTGAATTCTTCAGATTTTTCTAAGTCAGTTTGCTATTTTTCTGCATTTAAATCAATTTTTAGTACTTTTTAATTAGCTTTTAATACCATTAATTCAGAAAAACCTCAAAAAAATAATTTTTCATTTTTCTTAGATTAAGATAAATATAAAAAGTCAAAAAAATATTTTTCCAGATTTTTCTTAGTTAAATTTGTATTTTTAAGCAATTTAAGTAGTTTTAAATAGTTTTTAATTCATAGAAAATAGAAAAATAATCAGAAAAATACAAAATTAGTTTTGAAAATTCTCTTTTGTTATTTTAGATTTTTCCAAGTCATAATTTCATTTTTCTAGCCTTATTTCATATTTTCTTGTATTTTAGGCTATTATTTAATAAGTAAAAATAGTTTTTAATTAATAATAATTAGATATATAGTTTTAAAAATAATTTTCTTTTTCTAAAAATTTTCTTTTATCATTAGGTTTGTAAAAATATCATTTTCTTATTTTTAGGATTTATATTGCTTTAGTTTCACATTTTCTTGTGTACGTCACGTAGTTTTTAAATTAACTTTTATAAAAGAAAAATCAAGAAAAACATCATTTTAAAAATAGTGATAGCGTTTATTTAATATATTTTATCTTTTTAATTTTATTTAATTTGCATTTAAGCCCCTGTAGTTTATGAACTTTTTCTGTAGTTATAATCAATCAAAACTCTTTTCCGTTCAAATTCTCTCGATCACTATACGTTTAGTGATTCATCGCATAGGTCGCTGGGACATAACGACCTGGGGAAACACTATACTCTCCTGATCTTCATTGCATTTGTTTCCGTACTGTTTTAAGTTTGTTACGGTTGGCCATTCACAAGTGGCTAGCTTGTGTGACAAAAACTTGACCGTCTGGGAGCGAATCAAATTTTTGGCGCCGCTGCCGGGGAGCTGTGCTAATTATCTTCCGTTTAGCAGATTAGTGATTTGAATATTCACTCCTTGTTTATACCATCCATCTATATGTATTTATATTTTTTTATAAAAATCCAAAAATCCAAAAACATTTTAAAATCAGTTTTCAACAAATACAAAAACCCAAAAAGATTTTCTTTCTTATATTTACAACATGTTTTTCAAAAATACCAAAAATATTCCTCTTTACCCTCTTACCCCTTTTGATTCTTTATCCCTTTACCCTCTATCCATTTGATTCTAACTTCTTCTCATGGAATCTCTCAACTACGACGAATTCTGGGACGAAGTTGAAAAACTTCAGACTTTATCACAAATGTCAAGAATTCGTGTTGTTCGTGAGGATCCATTAATTCTGCGTAGGGAAATGGAACGAGAAACCGGGGTGACAAAGGACCAGGTATTTCCCTCTGATAATGGGAGTGCTAAAAACGTCCAACCTACGGTTTTCCAAAGATCTAACCCATCAATTGCTCCTAAGCCGTCTAAAATTGATCCTAAACTTTCACGATTTACGGTTAAAAGCAAACATGCAGAATTGAGACCGGTGACTAGCAAGAATTACTTGCCTAATCTTCACGTTTCTCAAGAACCAGAACCAGAGACCATAACGGAAGTGGTGGAAATTGCTAGCTCTCAGAGCACACCACTTGTCCCACCTCCGGATTTTTCAAAATGTTCTTCGAGACTTGATAGTCATTCGGATCACCATGTTGGTTTTGTTGATTCTTTGAATAAACTGATTCCTTCTCATAACTTTCAAATGAAATCGTTTATTCCTTGTGTCGGTTGTGGTGAGCCTCTTTTTGGTTCACCCTGTCGTTGGTGTACGTGTGTACAATGTGGTAATGATATTCATAACGGGAGTTGTTTGTTTTGTGGTTCGAGGAATTCATTTGATTATGATCCTAATCCGAACTCATTTAACGACCCCTCAAATTTTTCCAATTACCCACCACAGCCCGACTTATCTTCATATAATCAACATAACTGCTGTGAATTTTGTGGAGGTCCTCACCAAGGATTTGAGTGTCAATCCGGAAACACATTTGTCTATGAACAGTTTTCCGGTGATGCTCAGAACTTTGGTTATGACCAATATCCATATAATTCACCAATCCAGACTCAACAGTTTTACTGTTGTGAGTACTGTGGAGGTCCCCACTTCAGCTCTGATTGTCAAATAGGGAATCCATTTCCTTGTAACAATCATGACTCTTACAGGTTTGACAATTTCCAACCTCCACAGCACCATACGGTTCAAACTCCACTTGAGCCGTTGTCTCAAGAAATCTCCCAAAATTTTGAAACCGCAATGAAAACACTTGATGATATGATTAGTAACTTTAAGAATCAAGTGAGTGGTGAAAAGACCATGGGAGAATTGCTTGCCGAAGAACGAGAGGCCCGCAAATCTAGGGAAAAATTATTAGTCCTAGAGCAAGCAGCTCTTAAGCGTTCCCAATTTCTTAAGGCAGCTATGTATGACGATGACGAGGAGAGTTTTTATCCTTCTAATATTATTTCTCAACTCCCTCAGTCAGTTGAAATCCCAGCAGTTGAGATTCCATCTCAAACAACTGCTATCACACCCGAAGCTCCCACTCACTCTCTGAACATGGGGGACGAGCATCTTGACACTGTTCCTGAAAAGGAATCGGACGAATTCATAAAGTCTAGTGTTGAGAACCTTGTCCCAATCCCGAGAGAGTCACAGGGAAATTCTGATCATATGTGTGATTCTCTTTCCCCTCTTGAGTGTTCTCTAGATCATTTTGAAACTTTCTCCAATTGTAGAGAAGATTGTGCTTCTTATGGAAACATCGAGTATGTTGAGGCATCACTTCCACAATCTGATGCTGATCATCTTCTTGAGGAGTTCACCAATGAACTCACTCACATCAATCCACTTTCATCAGAAAGTAACGATGTTCTCTTTGATTTCGAAGCCGATCTGAGAGAGACTGAAAGTCTCCATTATAATGATCGTTCACTCACTTCTTATCCCAACAGTCCAATAGAGAATATTGATCACTTTGTTCCTGAAGCATTCAAAACAACTCTCACTAATCCTCTATTTGAATTCGACTCTGAATTCACTTTAATTTCTGAGAATCCACTCTTTGATACTCAGACCGAGGATAGTGATTAGCCCACAATGGAACAAGAGTTCACAATTTAACTTCATGTGAATGATTCTCTTCATGAAGAGTTCTCCGGTGAACTCTCTCATGACATATCTCCTCCGGAACATGATCATTTCTATTTTGATCTTGAGGATGATATTGGCTCGGAGGAAGGTGTACTCTATCATACGAGTTTGCCTATTAATGATACTACCCTCACCCTTCCTCCCGATATGTCTACACTTGAGGATGAAGAATGGATCTTGATTGTTATCAAAATCTTTCTTCCTTTCCTCAAATATCTTGTGATTTCTCTTCATCTTCACTCCTTCGGGAATGAAGACACTATCTTTGACCCCGGCATTTTCATTTATCATTTTTGAGCCGGTTCTCTCTATATCTCATCGGTGTGGAACTTTCACGTACTTCAATGTTTATCCAAACATCTTGAATGAAAGACCGATGGAGATTGTTTCTTCCACTTTGCTTCCCCATGAACAAATTAATTCGGGGTCGAGTCAAGCTAGCGACTCGGTAATCAAAAACAGTAGTTAAACATGGGTTTTCACCCGTGTGTACCACCCTAGTGTGGGGGAGTTGCCCCACGCTGTTGTATATAAAATCTTTTCTAAAAAAAAAAAAAAAAAAAAAAAAAAAAAATCACAAATAATGGCCGTAGTATTTCCCTTTTACGTTCTCAGTTTCGGCATAACCGCTGGTACTTTGAATATTGAGGGCAATATTCATTTCTAAGTGTGGGGGGGAATTCTCACGAATTTTATCATGTAATTATACCACCCAATTCCCCCATTTTTGGCCAAAATTTTTTTTTGGAATAAGTGTTTTGCACTTACTCAGCTTACGGTTATCAGTCCACCATGTCTAATAAACAAAAGGATTGGCTAATCCAGGAGCAAACGGCTCTTGGTAAAGATATCTCAAATCCGTTGACGGCTTGCAATTTGCCCAAAATTGTATGGTATTCAGCTCACCATATCTTTAATTAGTGAAGAGTTGGCTAGCCCGAAAGTTTATGGCTTGTGGTAAAGGCAGTGGAAAAACCATAATTGGTAATCGACTCACCAAAGGTATTTTATCTAAGAGTTGGCTAGTCCAGAAGCAAACGGCTTCTGGTAAAGACAAATCAAATCCGTTGGAAGCTGGTGGTTTGCTCAAAATCACATGGTTATCGGTGTACCATAGTTCTTACTTGAACTGAAACATTTGGCTACTCCAGATGTAATGGCTTTTGGTAAAGAGATTCAAATCCATTAAGTTTTTCTCAAAAGATTGCTAGGGACTAGCAATAGTTTAGTGTGGGGGATTGATGAGTGTGTAAATACTCATCATTTTTGGTCAAATCTGAACTGCAAATCATTTAAAAACGCTCAGAAATGCATCAAAATACTGAAAATATCTTAAAATTGCATTTTATATGTTTCAGATGCAAAATGTTTAAAATCAGATGAAAAAATGAGCTAAGTTTGCATAATTGGCAGTTTCAGTCCCCCAAGTTTCAAAAATTGTCAGAAATAGTCCCTGAGCACTTAATTTCAAAAGAAAAATCACCAAAGGTCCTTTTAAAATCATAAGTTGTCAAAATTAGTCCTTTGGTGAAAAATATCAAAAGTTTTGAGAAATTACAAGTTTGGTCCTCCAAGTTTCAAATTTGGCAAAAATGGTCCTTGGAAATTTGAAAATGTCAAGTTTGGTCCTTATACTATTGGAGCTTGTCACTTTTAGTCCCTTGGAGCAACTTTGCAAAATTGGCAGCATTGGTCCCTGTATTTTCAGAAATTACACAATAGGCCCTTGATTATTAAACCTTTAATACCCCTTGGCCTTGTCAAAACCCCTTGTGACCCCCTGCCAAACCAATTGGACCCCTGTCAATATCTATTTTGGACCCCCTTCATATATTAGCCCAAGTCAACCCATCAGTCAAACATAACACAACCCGCGCCCATTTTTCTTTCTCCTTCAACAACTCACCTGCAAAACCAGGCTTCCCACACCTCCAGCTCACCTTATCCCCTCCTTATCACTCCACCTCCACCAAACTACAAAAAAAACATTAAATGCCTCCCCCCTCTTTGCACTCAAACTCTCCAACAGGTCAAAACCACTTTCCCGCCAAAATGAAATCAATGGCCAATATGAACCTAACTCATCCAATGGCTCCAGAGAGTGGTGGGACTTGCTCAGAGAACATGTGGAAGATGTTTTTCATATAAAAGGAAGAGGAGGAAGCAAGAGAAAGGGAGTAGTTAGTTTTAAAATTTTCCTTTATGTCGTTTTTTAAAATAAATGTCTTAGTTTAAATCAAAAGGTTGTAATTTCAGTTTCTATGTATCACACTTAAGTTAAATCATCATTGTAATGTGCTTTTGAGTATCAATCCAAGTTTTTATATAAGTTCCAAGTTTCATGTTTACTGTTGTATAATTCAGTTTCAAAGTCTCATTTGCAAGCTTTCAAAAGTTTAATTTCCGTCTCAAATAAGCTTATTAAAGCTCCTTATACCTTTTGGTTAGCTTAAAATCAAGTTTCAAGCAATATTGGATTCTGGTCAACGAAAGTCAAAGGGGAGGGGTTCTTGTACTTTGGATATTAGACTAGACCTGGAAGTACTTGCAGGCCATATGTGATCTTGTTTACACCTTATTCAGCTCAAAATATAAGGTTATCAGTTTGCTCTTTTCATTTTCAAGTTTTTAGTATAAAATTGATAAAATTAGTTTCTTTGTTAATTACTGTTTAAGACTGCTTATTTATGATAGTTTCAGTTTAACTTAAGTTAGTGTGAGTTTCTGTATTGGCTGTAAGCTCTGAATCAAACACATGCTTTGAAAAATTCCATTTATGTCACTTAAAAGTGTGTTTGGTTCAGATGGTTTTAGTGAGTTAGAAGTTTGTTCAGTGGGTAATCTCTGTTGCTTAGGTCCTATGTAGTTGTAATATAGTCAAATTGGTAAGTTATTTGTGCACTAGAACACCAAAAGTCAAAATTGCATGTTACTTGATCCAATCTCAGTTTTAGTTGGAATCAGTTGTTAAGATTAAGCTTAGAGGTGTAGAATTTTGTAACCTAGCTTGCATCAGTTCCATTTCACCATTAAACATCACATTCAGTCCACAATTTAAGCTCAAAAATCATAAAAGTCAAACTTATCAATTATGTGTTCAAAGTCAAATTGAAAATTTAGTTTTCACCCAACCTTGGGTGATTTTTAATTTGTTCATCATTGTATCAATTTAAGTGAAATTGTGGGTTTATATACTTCAGTTGGTCAAGTCTATTAATATGATTTTTATGGATTTTTAGAAATTTTCTACAAGCTTGAAAGTGGCTTGTCAAAAGGGCTTAAAGTGCCCTGTGCACTGACTCAGTATTCACTGAGTCTGCACAGGGTCTTGCAGTCCTTGCACAAAGCTCCTAAGAGCTTATCTAGGTCTGATCTTTGGTTTGTAAGTAGCCACCCAGGTCTAGTTTAGGTTCCCATCTCTGGTTTTTGAGTCTCAACTTATTTGGTAGCTTATTCGTAGGCTGCAAGTAGGAGCCTAAAACTGATTTTAGCACATAAGCCAAAACCTCAAATCTGTTGAAGTTGCATTTCAGAGGTTAAAGCTTGTGGATACTTGTTTCATTTGAGTACTTTTAGCATTTTAGAACTTCTGTATCAGTTTGGTGCTCATTTGTAGCTTGTGGCTTATTCCAAGTGCTTATTCTTAAGCACTTATCTTTGCAGCCTCATAATCCCACACACAAGCCCCTGTTTTTATATTTTTCCTAGATTCATAATAATATTTTAGACTTTTCTTGAATTTTTCAGATTTTTCTAAGTCAGTTTGCTATTTTTCTGCATTTAAATCAATTTTTAGTACTTTTTAATTAGTTTTTAATACCATTAACTCAGAAAAACCTCAAAAAAATAATTTTTCATTTTTCTTAGATTAAGATAAATATAAAAAGTCAAAAAAATATTTTTCCAGATTTTTCTTAGTTAAATTTGTATTTTTAAGCAATTTAAGTAGTTTTAAATAGTTTTTAATTCATATAAAATAGAAAAATAATCAGAAAAATACAAAATTAGTTTTGAAAATTCTCTTTTGTTATTTTAGATTTTTCCAAGTCATAATTGCATTTTTCTAGCCTTATTTCATATTTTCTTGTATTTTAGGCTATTATTTAATAAGTAAAAATAGTTTTTAATTAATAATAATTAGATATATAGTTTTAAAAATAATTTTCTTTTTCTAAAAATTTTCTTTTATCATTAGGTTTGTAAAAATATCATTTTCTTATTTTTAGGATTTATATTGCTTTAGTTTCACATTTTCTTGTGTACGTCACGTAGTTTTTAAATTAACTTTTATAAAAGAAAAATCAAGAAAAACATCATTTTAAAAATAGTGATAGCGTTTATTTAATATATTTTATCTTTTTAATTTTCTTTAATTTGCATTTAAGCCCCTGTAGTTTATGAACTTTTTCTGTAGTTATAATCAATCAAAACACTTTTCCGTTCAAATTCTCTCGATCACTATACGTTTGGTGATTCATCGCATAGCTCGCTGGGACATAACGACCTGGGGAAACACTATACTCTCCTGATCTTCATTGCATTTGTTTCCGTACTGTTTTAAGTTTGTTACGGTTGGCCATTCACAAGTGGCTAGCTTGTGTGACAAAAACTTGACCGTCTGGGAGCGAATCAGTCACCTCGATTTCTCGACCCCCATGTTAAACCCTTTGTTGCACTCACCTTCAGTGCAAGATACCCCTAGATACACCCTTGTTGGAATCACTCCTAAACTAGATTACAAGTGTTAGTAATTAATATGTAATAGTTAGCTTAATTATGGCTTTTATGTTAGTAATTATTGTAAGGCTTATGTAGAAAGCCTATAAGCCTTGGCCAAAGCCCAATAAGGAAAGGAAGGGAACTTGCATGTTACCCTAGTTCCCTCCCATAAATAATCTTGTAAACTCCCATTTGGGAGTTGGATGTTCACTTTCATAATATCACCTACGCAGATCCTTTCTATATTATTCATTCGTGTGTTTGTGAGTGTGTTCAACCGATCACTTCTTTCCTATTTCTTATATTGATGCTTGTGTTACATAAATGGGAACCTAACAGTGGTATCAATCGCCAAATAGTTGGGTGAACGATTTGTTTTTGAAGTTTTTTCTTCCTACGCGTAAGTTTCGGTATACTAACCTTCAAACGCTTCAAAACTTTGATTTTTACACTTTAAAACTCAAGATTCTTGTACTTTAAAGGTTATTTGGTGATAAAGTTGAAGTTTTTGGCAAAAAGTTTGAAACTTTATGTGTTTTTCATTGTTTTTGAGCTTGGTTTCATACGAGTAGTTCTGTGTACGCGTAAGGTGCATAAGGGTTTTAGATCATCAAGTTTCACACTTTTGTGTTATTTTGGTGATATTGAAGCTTTTTCATCACAAAAATCTGGTTTAGAAACATTGGTGTGCTTAAAAATCGGTTTTAGCAAAAGTTGGCTATTCCTACGCGTAACTAAACCCCAGTTTTACGCGTAAGTGCTCAAAGTCTACGCATAAGGTTTTTCTTGGTTTGATCTTCAGAGATACTGGTTTACTCAGTGTTTTCTTGCTTGGATATGCCTGAAAACACTTTGACTTTGGATATCTTCTACACTGGATAAGTGTAAAGGATTTTTGGGATAAAACCCTAGTTTTACGCCTAAGCATAAAAGCATTCCAGTAAAAAATATTACGGCTAAGCATTTCCTACGCATAAGCACGTCTTACGCCTAAGGAAATATTACGCATAAGTTTCTTACTTCTAAGTCTTTAGTTTACGCATAACCTAAGGTTTAACCAAGTATATGCATAAGATATTCCTACGCGTAAGCTCTACTCTTACGCGTAAGGTGGTGTTTTTACGCATAAGGTATTTTCTTTGCCTAAGCTAGCTTTCTACGCACAAGGATTCTTCATCAACAAAGTTTCATTCGACTACAAAGATCCATTTTTTCAACAGAAGTTTCAAGATGTCTCAACCACCATACTCTAGCTACTTCCCTCATGTGTATCCTCAACAACAACAACAACAACTCCATCAACAACAACAATTTTATCAACAACTACAACAACAACAACAACAATTTCAACAACAATTTCCTCCAGGAGCAATTCAACCACAAATGATTCAACCACCCCCAGTCTTCAAGTACAACCTTACACAAACTTTCAAAATCAACAACCATCCATGAATACTATTGTAACACCCCAACCCGGCAAGGGTAGAAGTGTCACATTCTGGTGTCATATCAGAACATACAAATGAAATCTTTACAAACGGAAAGCTTAAAAATGAAGTATCAAACATATACACAATAGACTGACAAGAAAATACAATATCCAGAATGAATTAAAATCCCAAAACAAAAGTTCTTCAAAATAAGCCCCAAAGTAATAAGGTGCTAGGGTTGGTCTACTCAGATCCTCTAACTCTCAGCCCATCGAAGCCCATCTTCCAAACTAAAACCTGCCGCAGGAAAAGAAATGCGGCTGAGCTTAAAAAGCCCAGTGAACAGATATAACAAAACGAAAGCTAAATAAAATCAGAAATGCGAAATGAAATAAGGAACTGATAACAAGGTCGCAACGGAAAGGAAATCAATGAGTCAAAGAGGATCCTGCAGGACACAATTATACCGATATCCAAAATGAACAGATAACAAGGAGAACGAAGCAAGGCAAGGCATCCACGACATGTACATAATGACATATAAGCAGACTGACATACAGGTACCGAAACAAAATCAAACATAGCAAATGCCGTATTCACACAACAAGAATAGCATACAATCAAATAAGGAAGTCAGAATATAATTAAGCCAAAGGGAAAACTAAACGCAAGCGGAAGCAATTAAATTAGAAAGTGAGCATGGCAATCATACAAGTCAAGTAACTACAGTTAATAACATCGCAAGTATCACAACAACAGAATTAGTATCAGTAGCCAGACATGGTAACCACACATATCAAACATGAATTCAGCATGAACACTACAACTGAATGACTTAAGGACATAGCAGAGCAAATTGACAAGTTAACAAGCCAGACCACATAAGTCGAACCATTTATCCAATCATACAGTAACATAAACAGCAATGTACACATGGCAGATCAACAATAAGCGGGAAAAGATACTAACAGATATTCATAGACCACGAGGTTAACAAAACAGAGTTTACATGATAAGCCGTCAAAAACATTCATTTATACACTAACATGGGCGAGACGAATCAAAGAGTCACATAACAGTATGGTAAACCATTTGTCAGTTATTAGCATGTCAATAGATGAATCAGACAATCACATATTAATCATGTAGTAGCAGGGCAAACGATTGCTACCTAAAACATGTAAAAGCATAATCAAATTCAATAACCATAATAATAATAACCCGGTACGTGAATGGAATGACAGTCTGAAGTAGCGGAATAAGAGTATGACAGATCAATGCAATGGAATGTATATCATGGTAGTAGAGTGAGTCACATAAGGGTACTGAGTAAAGGACAATCAATACAGCATATGGTGCATTGGGGAATAGATAAGGTACAATATAGGTATATCAAAGGTGTAAGGCTTGACAGAAATCTATCCCGAGCCAACAATACAATACAATACAATCAATAGTGGCATTAGCAGCCCAATATCTAATAGTAGCCATTGTATTCGAAGGGGTGACCTCGGAATACCAATACAATAGGAGGGGAGACCTCAGTAACCAATGGAGTAGCTAGCTCCCAAACTGTGAGGGGGTGTATTGCACACACGCACCACATCACAAATACAATATCAATATCAATCCAATACAATACAAATCTAGGATGCATCCATACGCCCCTGCAGAACAATAGTGGCCATAACAATAACAATGAAGCGCGCATAATCAATACAATATAGGGACGGTGTGGAACATCACTCAACCACACTAGAGTCATGCCATTGGTGCATCAATGACACGGACATGGAACCCCCATGCCTAGTTAATGGCTCGGGTATCAATCTGAAGGGTCAACCAAAGGTTCAAAGTGTAGCAATATATAAGTCTTCACAATTAAAGGTTCATATTCAATGGTTCACAATTCAGAGGTTCATAGCAATAGTTCAATATCAAAGATTCAGTAGCAACAGTCCAATATCAAAGTTCAGTAGCAATAGTTCAATATAAAAGGTTCAATAGCACATATTCAATAGAAACAGTTCAATAGCAAAGGTTCAGTAGCAAAGGGTTCAATAACGGAAGTTCATTAACAGTGGTTCAATAACAGAGGGGTCAATAGCAAAGCAAAGATTCAATAGCAATGGTTCAATAGCAATGGTCATATAGCAAAGGGATCGATATCAAAGGTTCAATATTAGACGGTCAATAGCAAATGAATCATAACAATGAGATATCATAAGCGAAACAAAGTCGAAGGATCAAAAAGTTATGAGAAACCCCTACTGAAAAGGGATAGAATATCTGTACCTCAAATCGCAAATGAAACCATATCGGAAAACACAAGGGTCAGAAGTTACTCCTTCTTCAGCGAATCTACACGAAATAATTATCGCTTAATCTTTTAGAAACTATTTTATAGTTTTAGGGTTCATCGATATTCATATTTCATAATTAAGGTTTCTTTCCATTTTTAGAAACTTTTTGAAATAAGAAATTTCCATATTTAGTAAGTTTCTCGAATTAGTAGTATAATATTTCTAAAATTATAAATTAAATAATCTTTAAAGGTTAGAAATAACCATTATAGTATTTAGGGTTAAATATGTCAACTCATAATAATCTAAGGTTTGCATGCGACAATGACCAAAGTTGAGGGTTTAAAGTGAAAATAACTCTAATATTTACAAATATATAATCTTTTTGTGTTCCAAATATTGATTTCAGATTCACTATAACGCTTGACAACTTATTTCATATGCATGCTAGAAGCTATCTCAACCTCGCTCGCGGCTCAAACGACTAACCTCTACGACCAAGCAAATGCGCATAACTACTAAACCCCGACTCATCTTGTAACACCCCAACCCGACAAGGGCAGAAGTGTCACATTCTGGTGTCATATCAGAACATACAATTAAAATCTTTACAAGTTGAAGACTTAAAAATAACATATCTAAATGAAATGAAATCTCCAAACAAAAGCTCTTCAAAATAAGTCCAAAATAATATGGTAACTAGGGTTGGCCCACTCAGATAATCCAACTCTCAGCCCATCCAAGCCCATCTTCAGACCTAAAGACCTGCCGCAGGAAAAGAAATGCGGCTGAGCTTAAAAAGCCCAGTGAACAGATATAACAAAACGAAAGCTAAACAGAATCAGAAATATGAAATGAAACAGAGGAAACAATAACAATGTCGCAACGGAAAGGAAACAATGAGTCGATGAGGATTCCTGCAGAAACACAATTATACAGATATCCAGAAGGAACAGATAACAGAGGATGATAAGGCACATAGTACATTGATGACATATACGGAAGCACATATAAATAACCAGGCATACAATAAATCAGGAAGTCAGAGTACAAATAAACCAAACTGAAGTCCAAAGGCTAACGGAAGCAACTAATTAGAAAGTGAGCATGCCAATCACACGAGTCAAGTAACTACAGTTAATAACATAATTAGTATCATATCAGCAGAAATACTAACAATAGTCAAAGCATGGCAGTCACACGTAACAAGTAGGAAATTCAGTATGAACTTCATAATTGAATGAATTAAAGACATAGCAGAGCAACTAAATAAATTAACAAGCCAGACGTCACAAGTTGGACCATTTACTCAATCAAACAGTAGCATAAACAGAAATGTAAACATGGCAGATCAACAATCGATTTCACACTATCATGGTCACCAGACAAATCAAAGGGGCCACATAACAGTAGGATAACATGTAATCATATTACAACAGGTGAATCATCGCATACTAATCATATCGCAGCAGGGTAAACATTAGTCACATAAGGCATGCAATAGCACAATCAATTTCAATAATCATATAATAACCCGATACGTGAATGGAATGGTAGAAGAATAAGTCACATAAGAGTACAGGGTAATGGCCAGTCAATACAGAATATGGTGCGTTGGGGTAAACAGACGGTACAATATAGGTATATCAACAGTGTAAGGGTTGTCAGAAATCTATCCCGAGCCAACAGTACAGTACAGTAATATCAGTAGTGGCAATAGCAGCCCAGTAATCAATAGTAACCATCGTATTCGGAGGGGTGACCTCGGAATACCAGACAATAGGAGGGGAGACCTCAGTAACCAGTGGAGTAGCTAGCTCCCAGACCGTGAGGGGGTGTATTGCACACACGCACCACATCACTAGAACAGTATATATATCAGTAACAGTACAGTACAGATCTAGGATGCATCCATACGCCCCTGCAGAAACAGTAGTGGCCATAACAATAACAGTGAAGCGCGCATAATCAGTACAGTATAGGGACGGTGTGTAACATCACTCGTACACACTGGAGTCATGCCATTGGTGCATCAATGACATGGTCATGGAACCCCCATGACTAGTTAACAGTATTTGGCTCGGGTATCAATCTGAAGGGTCAAGCAAAGGTCCACAGTGTAGCAATATATATCAGTCATCATAATCAGAGGTTCAATATCAGTAGATCACAATTCAGAGGTTCATAACAATAATCCAATATCAAGTTCCAATATCAAAGGTTCAGTAACATAGATTCAATATCAAAGTTTCAGTAACAATGGTTCAAAAGGTTTAGTAATCGAGATTCAATAACAGAGGTTCAGTATCAACAGTTCAGTAACAGAGGGGTCAATAGCAAAGGTCAATATCAGAGGGTCAATAGCAAAGGAATCATAGCAATGAAATATCATAAACGAGCAAAGTCAAAGGATTAGAAAGTCATGAGAACCCCTACTGAAAAGGGATAGAATATTTGTACCTTAACGCCAATGAAAGGAAAGCAAACGAATGAATGAATGAAGACACAACGTCACGTCTCCTCCAACGAATCTACACGGATTACGATTCGTATAATACTTATTAGCTCATTTAAGTCATAACGATTAATCGTATTAATATTTTTAGAGTTATAAGCGTATTCTCATTTTTAGTAAGTAACTTTCCATTTTTGGCAACTTTCTATTTTAGACAGGTTTCTATATTTAGCAGGTTTTCATAATTAGTGGTTTTAATCAGTAATGATATAATTAAAGCCAAATTAGGTCCAAACGATGAAAATAATAAGTATTATCATATTTTAAGGGTCAATATGACAGTTACAAGAGTTTAGAGTTTGATATATGTAAATTATCAATTTAGTATTTAGAATGTCAATTAAATGCACTTTAAGGTTTATACTCAACTTATATAAAATGGAAATTTTAGACTCCGTCGTTTAATAATTGTATTAGCGTACTCTTGACATTATTTTAGACCGCGACGATCAACATACGATTATTACATGCTTTTAAATATCACGTAACGCACACTAAAGCACACATGTTTCGGTACACACAAACACTCACATACCTTTCGACTATGAGCCACCCCGAGACACACTCAGTTGATAGTCCAAATAATAAGACTCACCCTTTTATGAATTCACATTATAACCAATCTTATACCCCATGCGTGACCTTATTAGTATAACAGTTTCTAATACGTAACTTTTGTCGAGAAGCCATCATGGAGACTTATGCTAACCAACAGATATAACAGAACAACCCTTTTTATAAAAAAAACATACACCATGTCGACACACTTGTGCCATTTTATTAGCCATTCGAAACCCATTCTTTACAATATTCGACTCGTTTCAATCTAGTCGTGACATGTCCCCCCTTTTATTTACTCGAAACCATTCCAAGGTTAACATGTACATGTCGTATATATGTGAGTCGAAAAGGATTTAAACAGGTTTTTATACATGGGTGGATTAGTAAAGTTCATGAGACAATTTTATTATTTTGTGTGAAGACAACCATTTAATTAACATGCATGTTTAGTGAAGTCACAAGAATTTCAAAACAACTACAGTAGGTCGACATGCATGCGTCAACATAAACCCTTCATTGTGATTTCATGAGTCCACTGATATGGTTTTATGAGACTTTTTTATTAATTCATGAGAGGATCAACATATCATTTTGTGTGATGAATATTAGCATTACATGCAAAGTTTGACAGATTCATATGGGTCGTGTTTATACACATCAAACAGGTTCCAAAAGAGATGTAATTGGGTCGACATTCATATGAGTTTTCTTCTTTCGATAACTAGATGGCCAAGATTTCAGTTTGTGCGACATATAACACTTATCGTTTATGTGAGACTTTAAGTTCAATCACCATTCGAAAGGGCCATTCACACTATGGTAATCAAGAGAAACCAAGAAAGAAACTAGACGAGGTAGTGTTGTTACCTTTGTGCGTGTACAAGATGAGACAAGAAGCAAGGAACCAGGGAAAAGGAACCCACGACTAAAACAATATTCACAGCCTCCCTTGGCTTAAAATTCCCACGATAGCACCACTCCACCAGTTCCTTCGATTTACACGAATCACGACCAAATATCACGTCTATAGCAGCCTCGAAACACCTTGCGAATTCCCTTTTTGTTGCTTGAATTCGGATGGGATGGAGGAAAAGTATTTGTTGCCATCATTTTCTTTTTAGGGTTTTAGTGTGTTATTATGAATGAGATTGTAGAGATATGTATTGTGATATGAGTGAACTATATTTGGCAACAATTGGGGAGTAATAGGCGTGTGATTATGGCCGATCAAGAAGGGGAAGCAAGACCAAATCAAAGTTTTATTTACCTTCCAAATCTTACTTGTACATTTTATTTATTATTTGTCCATAAAAGATATATATTGTACATGGAACATTTTAAGGTATTACATAATTATTTGCAAGTTATATAAGTTTTATCTCTTCCATTATTCTTGGTTATCATAAGTACTTAACGTCATTATCGAGCTGATTAAATTTTACGGATTTTACTCGAGGGTATAATAGTCTTTTGACGCGTTCACGGTTTTTAGGGTTTTACAACTCTTCCCCTCTAAAAGAAAATTTTCGTCCTCGAAAATTGAAGTCGCAGGGGTATACAGAGACGTACGAGTTTAAGGCAGATGTAGCAATCCATAGTTTCACACAAATCATAACGATTTCAGTTCCAAAGCGTACCAAAACTTACATGTAACAGATGTCGGTGAGAATCTCGCAAAGAGGTACAGAATTTCAAACGAATATGAGGATTGACAAATAACGGATATAAGTCATATTGCATTCACGTACCAACCCCAGGCATTTCCCAAGATGTCGTATGATTTCAATAAGGTCAAATTATATGATCTCGGTATTATCACGTTGATCAGGCGTCATAATACTTGCATCACATATCAAGTCCTTATCGTCACCATATTCTACATCGGGTCATGACAGAACACATAACCAAAAATCACAACAAAACAGATATTATACAGATAGCAAGCAACATACCAAAACAGGCCAAATCACACACGTACAGCATATAATACATCAGACAACTTACCATATCACCAAAGAAGAAGGTCACCAACTTGCTCGAAACGGTTCCTCATGACTCATTACTGACGATCCAAAAGAAAAGCTGAGATATTAACAAATGCCAAACGATAAAACTTCACCATTTAAACCGAGTTCTAAACAAATCAAAGAAGAGCAATGCCGATCAAAATCACATAGCAAAATATCAAACCGCCACAAACGCATGACAAACAAATCGGACTAACCTAGGTCGCGCTCAATCATGTGAAATAGATGAATCTCCTCAGCCACCAGTTGAATCTTGTCTCCATCTTTGCGCCTTTGGTTGATCCGTCCAGCTTCCTCCAGCAACATCCTGATGTCTCCAGCAACACGGCAGTCAGGTGTGGCTTCTGCTACACGAACCTCTCCAGCTAAGGGACTGTTGCAGCAACGCGGGGTCGGCACTATCATCTTCGGCTCCACGGTTAGTCTCCATCTAACGATCAATAAACGGATGTGCGAAAACAAAATAACAAAATCAAATGCAAAGAGAAGGAGGCCAAACCAGTGAAGATAAACGAATATCAAAATCAAATCTGAACGACAATCAAAAGAAATCGAAAGAGATCAGAACAGACGGAAGCCTAATGTCTACCCAGTCCTCACAGGTCAATCCTAAGGTCAACAAGACGAAACCTGGCTCTGATACCATAATTGTAACACCCCAACCCGACAAGGGCAGAAGTGTCACATTCTGGTGTCATATCAGAACATACAATTAAAATCTTTACAAGTTGAAGACTTAAAAATAACATATCTAAATGAAATGAAATCTCCAAACAAAAGCTCTTCAAAATAAGTCCAAAATAATATGGTAACTAGGGTTGGCCCACTCAGATAATCCAACTCTCAGCCCATCCAAGCCCATCTTCAGACCTAAAGACCTGCCGCAGGAAAAGAAATGCGGCTGAGCTTAAAAAGCCCAGTGAACAGATATAACAAAACGAAAGCTAAACAGAATCAAAAATATGAAATGAAACAGAGGAAACAATAACAATGTCGCAACGGAAAGGAAACAATGAGTCGATGAGGATTCCTGCAGAAACACAATTATACAGATATCCAGAAGGAACAGATAACAGAGGATGATAAGGCACATAGCACATTGATGACATATACGGAAGCACATATAAATAACCAGGCATACAATAAATCAGGAAGTCAGAGTACAAATAAACCAAACTGAAGTCCAAAGGCTAACGGAAGCAACTAATTAGAAAGTGAGCATGCCAATCACACGAGTCAAGTAACTACAGTTAATAACATAATTAGTATCATATCAGCAGAAATACTAACAATAGTCAAAGCATGGCAGTCACACGTAACAAGTAGGAAATTCAGTATGAACTTCATAATTGAATGAATTAAAGACATAGCAGAGCAACTAAATAAATTAACAAGCCAGACGTCACAAGTTGGACCATTTACTCAATCAAACAGTAGCATAAACAGAAATGTAAACATGGCAGATCAACAATCGATTTCACACTATCATGGTCACCAGACAAATCAAAGGGGCCACATAACAGTAGGATAACATGTAATCATATTACAACAGGTGAATCATCGCATACTAATCATATCGCAGCAGGGTAAACATTAGTCACATAAGGCATGCAATAGCACAATCAATTTCAATAATCATATAATAACCCGGTACGTGAATGGAATGGTAGAAGAATAAGTCACATAAGAGTACAGGGTAATGGCCAGTCAATACAGAATATGGTGCGTTGGGGTAAACAGACGGTACAATATAGGTATATCAACAGTGTAAGGGTTGTCAGAAATCTATCCCGAGCCAACAGTACAGTACAATAATATCAGTAGTGGCAATAGCAGCCCAGTAATCAATAGTAACCATCGTATTCGGAGGGGTGACCTCGGAATACCAGACAATAGGAGGGGAGACCTCAGTAACCAGTGGAGTAGCTAGCTCCCAGACCGTGAGGGGGTGTATTGCACACACGCACCACATCACTAGAACAGTATATATATCAGTAACAGTACAGTACAGATCTAGGATGCATCCATACGCCCCTGCAGAAACAGTAGTGGCCATAACAATAACAGTGAAGCGCGCATAATCAGTACAGTATAGGGACGGTGTGTAACATCACTCGTACACACTGGAGTCATGCCATTGGTGCATCAATGACATGGTCATGGAACCCCCATGACTAGTTAACAGTATTTGGCTCGGGTATCAATCTGAAGGGTCAAGCAAAGGTCCACAGTGTAGCAATATATATCAGTCATCATAATCAGAGGTTCAATATCAGTAGATCACAATTCAGAGGTTCATAACAATAATCCAATATCAAGTTCCAATATCAAAGGTTCAGTAACATAGATTCAATATCAAAGTTTCAGTAACAATGGTTCAAAAGGTTTAGTAATCGAGATTCAATAACAGAGGTTCAGTATCAACAGTTCAGTAACAGAGGGGTCAATAGCAAAGGTCAATATCAGAGGGTCAATAGCAAAGGAATCATAGCAATGAAATATCATAAACGAGCAAAGTCAAAGGATTAGAAAGTCATGAGAACCCCTACTGAAAAGGGATAGAATATTTGTACCTTAACGCCAATGAAAGGAAAGCAAACGAATGAATGAATGAAGACACAACGTCACGTCTCCTCCAACGAATCTACACGGATTACGATTCGTATAATACTTATTAGCTCATTTAAGTCATAACGATTAATCGTATTAATATTTTTAGAGTTATAAGCGTATTCTCATTTTTAGTAAGTAACTTTCCATTTTTGGCAACTTTCTATTTTAGACAGGTTTCTATATTTAGCAGGTTTTCATAATTAGTGGTTTTAATCAGTAATGATATAATTAAAGCCAAATTAGGTCCAAACGATGAAAATAATAAGTATTATCATATTTTAAGGGTCAATATGACAGTTACAAGAGTTTAGAGTTTGATATATGTAAATTATCAATTTAGTATTTAGAATGTCAATTAAATGCACTTTAAGGTTTATACTCAACTTATATAAAATGGAAATTTTAGACTCCGTCGTTTAATAATTGTATTAGCGTACTCTTGACATTATTTTAGACCGCGACGATCAACATACGATTATTACATGCTTTTAAATATCACGTAACGCACACTAAAGCACACATGTTTCGGTACACACAAACACTCACATACCTTTCGACTATGAGCCACCCCGAGACACACTCAGTTGATAGTCCAAATAATAAGACTCACCCATGAAATAATGAAGCCAAAGCCACCTCACGCTTAACCCTTAATGTACTCCCATTTTAAAACTACTCTAACTTATCCCCATGCACACCCTTCGAATACATACAGACTCAGGTAGACGCTCCACCACTTTTATGAATTCACATTATAACCAATCTTATACCCCATGCGTGACCTTATTAGTATAACAGTTTCTAATACGTAACTTTTGTCGAGAAGCCATCATGGAGACTTATGCTAACCAACAGATATAACAGAACAACCCTTTTTATAAAAAAAACATACACCATGTCGACACACTTGTGCCATTTTATTAGCCATTCGAAACCCATTCTTTACAATATTCGACTCGTTTCAATCTAGTCGTGACATGTCCCCCCTTTTATTTTACTCGAAACCATTCCAAGGTTAACATGTACATGTCGTATATATGTGAGTCGAAAAGGATTTAAACAGGTTTTTATACATGGGTGGATTAGTAAAGTTCATGAGACAATTTTATTATTTTGTGTGAAGACAACCATTTAATTAACATGCATGTTTAGTGAAGTCACAAGAATTTCAAAAACAACTACAGTAGGTCGACATGCATGCGTCAACATAAACCCTTCATTGTGATTTCATGAGTCCACTGATATGGTTTTATGAGACTTTTTTATTAATTCATGAGAGGATCAACATATCATTTTGTGTGATGAATATTAGCATTACATGCAAAGTTTGACAGATTCATATGGGTCGTGTTTATACACATCAAACAGGTTCCAAAAGAGATGTAATTGGGTCGACATTCATATGAGTTTTCTTCTTTCGATAACTAGATGGCCAAGATTTCAGTTTGTGCGACATATAACACTTATCGTTTATGTGAGACTTTAAGTTCAATCACCATTCGAAAGGGCCATTCACACTATGGTAATCAAGAGAAACCAAGAAAGAAACTAGACGAGGTAGTGTTGTTACCTTTGTGCGTGTACAAGATGAGACAAGAAGCAAGGAACCAGGGAAAAGGAACCCACGACTAAAACAATATTCACAGCCTCCCTTGGCTTAAAATTCCCACGATAGCACCACTCCACTAGTTCCTTCGATTTACACGAATCACGACCAAATATCACGTCTATAGCAGCCTCGAAACACCTTGCGAATTCCCTTTTTGTTGCTTGAATTCGGATGGGATGGAGGAAAAGTATTTGTTGCCGTCATTTTCTTTTTAGGGTTTTAGTGTGTTATTATGAATGAGATTGTAGAGATATGTATTGTGATATGAGTGAACTATATTTGGCAACAATTGGGGAGTAATAGGCGTGTGATTATGGCCGATCAAGAAGGGGAAGCAAGACCAAATCAAAGTTTTATTTACCTTCCAAATCTTACTTGTACATTTTATTTATTATTTGTCCATAAAAGATATATATTGTACATGGAACATTTTAAGGTATTACATAATTATTTGCAAGTTATATAAGTTTTATCTCTTCCATTATTCTTGGTTATCATAAGTACTTAACGTCATTATCGAGCTGATTAAATTTTACGGATTTTACTCGAGGGTATAATAGTCTTTTGACGCGTTCACGGTTTTTAGGGTTTTACACATCTCCCCCGACACACTTTCAAAAATAGTAACCGACTCACCCGTTCACCCCGCGATCGCCCTTAAACTCACCCCCGACAAGACCAAGTACCAACATTTGCCTTCCATCTAATGTAATAGTATGGGTGTATATCATCATGCGTTTAGTAATAAAACTAGACATATCTCATTATAATTCATTCACACGACACAAACCAAAAGATATTCGAGACTCGTTTGAAATTTGTCGACACAAGATAGCCAAGATACACTTGTATGCATTTATACAGTTTTAGTTCGATATCAATAAAATGATACATGATCATGTGGTGGTAATGTGGGTCGAGTATATCCAAGATAACAAGGTTACATATGGGTTGATTTACATAGGCTTCTATTCTTTATTTTATGTGTTTTCATTCCTGATTTGTGTCTTGTTAACGTTTCATTATATAGCTACTTTTATCATGCAAAACATGCATGCCTTCAATTAGGAGATCCAACCCCACGATCAATAAACATGAAGGAGAAGTTTAAAAAGTATAATGATACCATACCCCTGGTAGCGTGTACATGTGGAAGAGACAAGGGCCGAAACGAAGACGAAACCAACACCTCTTCTTGCCTCAGCAACCCCACGACAAAACAGTCTACGACCTAGGATTCGAAACCAGCCATTCCTTGAATCAAAACCCACGATCCACAGCCCCAAAACAGTATAAACGAATCTCTTATGTTTACCTTAGATCGAATGAAAGAAGGTGGAAAAATGGTTGCCGTCATTTTTATTGTAGATTAGGGTTTATGCGTTTTTTTTTTGGAATGTTAAGCAATTTAAGTTGATAAAATGAAACATGAACATGTAAAATGGAGAGGGACTCGGCTGAAATCAAGGGAGGAGTTAAATGACCAAATCAATTACTATTTTAGTTACTATTTTTCACTTAAATGTCATTTATAGGTTTTAGTTTAAATGTGTTAGTCAATATATACATAAAATGGTCCAAGTAATATCATATTGTGTGATTCTTTTTACATTCATATAGACATGAAATGAAAGTAGATTAATTATTAACTTTCATAAGTCATCTAAAGTTAAGAGTTTAACGAGTATAACGAGTTTGACGTGTTTTACAATTTCCCAATCATTACTAGAGGGGCATAATAGTCATTTTACACGTTTTAGATTTTTAGGGTTTTACAACTCTTCCCCTCTAAAAGAAAATTTTTGTCCTCAAAAATTGAAGTCGCAGGGTACATAGAGACATAATAGTTTTAGGCAGACGTAGCAGTCCATAGCTTCACACAGATCATAACGATTTCGGTTCCAAAGCGTACAAAACTCATACGTAACAGATGTCGGAGAGAATCTCGTAAAGAGGTACAAAATTTCAAATGAATATGAGGATCAAAGGATAACGGATATAAACCTAGTCCATTCACGTACCTACCCCAGGCATTTCCCAAGACGTCGTATGACTTCAATAAGTTCAAATTATATGATCTCGGTATTATCACGTTGATCAGACGTCATAATACTCATCACATAACAAGTCCTTATCGTCATCATATTCTGCCCCGGGTCATGACAAACCACATAACTAATATCACAGAAAACATATCACATACCGATATAAAGTAACATACCAAAGCAAACCAGATTCACATACATACAACATAAACTACATCAAACAACTTACCATATCACAATGAAAGAAGGCCACCAACTTGCACAAAACGGCTCCTCATGACTCATTACTGACTATCCGAAATAAAGCTGAGATATTACCAAAATGCTAAATGATAAAACTTCATGATTCAAACCGAGTTCTGAACAAATCAAAGAAAAGTAATACCGATCAAAATCACTTAATAAAATATCAAACCGCCTCAAAATGCATGACAAATGAATCGGAGTAACATAAGTCGCGCCTAAATCATATGAAGTAGATGAACCTTCTCAGCCACCGGTTGAATCTTGTCTCCGTATTTTGCGTCTTTGGTTGATCCGTCCAACTTCCTCCAGCAGCATCTTGATATCCCCCAGCGGCATGGCAGTCGGGTGTGGCTTCTGCTTTACGAACTTCTCTAGCTCAGGGACTGTTGCAGCAACGCAGGGTCGGCACCATCATCTTCAGCTCCACGGTAGTTTCCATCTAACGATCGACAACGGTTGTGCGAAGACAAAATAACAAAATTTGATGCGAGAAGAGGAAGGCCAAATCAGTTAAGACAAACGAATATCAAAATCAAATCGGAACGACAACCAAAAGGAATTGGAAGAGATTAGAACAGACGGAAGCCTAGTGTCTACCCAAGTCCTCACAGGTCAATCCTAAGGTCAACAAGATGAAACCTTTGCTCTGATACCATAATTGTAACACCCCAACCCGGCAAGGGTAAAGTGTCACATTCTGGTGTCATATCAGAACATACAAATGAAATCTTTACAAACGGAAAGCTTAAAAATGAAGTATCAAACATATACACAATAGACTGACAAGAAAATACAATATCCAGAATGAATTAAAATCCCAAAACAAAAGTTCTTCAAAATAAGCCCCAAAGTAATAAGGTGCTAGGGGTGGTCTACTCAGATCCTCTAACTCTCAGCCCATCGAAGCCCATCTTCCAAACTAAAACCTGCCGCAGGAAAAGAAATGCGGCTGAGCTTAAAAAGCCCAGTGAACAGATATAACAAAACGAAAGCTAAATAAAATCAGAAATGCGAAATGAAATAAGGAACTGATAACAAGGTCGCAACGGAAAGGAAATCAATGAGTCAAAGAGGATCCTGCAGGACACAATTATACCGATATCCAAAATGAACAGATAACAAGGAGAACGAAGCAAGGCAAGGCATCCACGACATGTACATAATGACATATAAGCAGACTGACATACAGGTACCGAAACAAAATCAAACATAGCAAATGCCGTATTCACACAACAAGAATAGCATACAATCAAATCAGGAAGTCAGAATATAATTAAGCCAAAGGGAAAACTAAACGCAAGCGGAAGCAATTAAATTAGAAAGTGAGCATGGCAATCATACAAGTCAAGTAACTACAGTTAATAACATCACAAGTATCACAGCAACAAAATTAGTATCAGTAGCCAGACATGGTAACCACACATATCAAACATGAATTCAGCATGAACACTACAACTGAATGACTTAAGGACATAGCAGAGGAAATTGACAAGTTAACAAGCCAGACCTCATAAGTCTAACCATTTATCCAATCATACAGTAACATAAACAGCAATGTACACATGGCAGATCAACAATAAGCGGGAAAAGATACTAACAGATATTCATAGACCACGAGGTTAACAAAACAGAGTTTACATGATAAGCCGTCAAAAACATTCATTTATACACTAACATGGGCGAGACGAATCAAAGAGTCACATAACAGTATGGTAAACCGTTTGTCAGTTATTAGCATGTTAATAGATGAATCAGACAATCACATATTAATCATGTAGTAGCAGGGCAAACGATTGCTACCTAAAACATGTAAAATCATAATCAAATTCAATAACCATAATAATAATAACCCGGTACGTGAATGGAATGACAGTCTGAAGTAGCGGAATAAGAGTATGACAGATCACTGCAATGGAATGTATATCATGGTAGTAGAGTGAGTCACATAAGGGAACTGAGTAAAGGACAATCAATACAGCATATGGTGCGTTGGGGAATACATAAGGTACAATATAGGTATATCAAAGGTGTAAGGCTTGATAGAAATCTATCCCGAGCCAACAATACAATACAATACAATCAATAGTGGCATTAGCAGCCCAATATCCAATAGTAGCCATTGTATTCGAAGGGGTGACCTCGGAATACCAATACAATAGGAGGGGAGACCTCAGTAACCAATGGAGTAGCTAGCTCCCAAACTGTGAGGGGGTGTATTGCACACACGCACCACATCACCAATACAATATCAATATCAATCCAATACAATACAAATCTAGGATGCATCCATACGCCCCTGCAGAACAATAGTGGCCATAACAATAACAATGAAGCGCGCATAATCAATACAATATAGGGACGGTGTGGAACATCACTCAACCACACTAGAGTCATGTCATTGGTGCATCAATGACACGGACATGGAACCCCCATGCCTAGTTAATGGCTCGGGTATCAATCTGAAGGGTCAAACAAAGGTTCAAATTGTAGCAATATATAAGTCTTCACAATTAAAGGTTCATATTCAATGGTTCACAATTCAGAGGTTCATAGCAATAGTTCAATATCAAAGATTCAGTAGCAACAGTCCAATATCAAAGTTCAGTAGCAATAGTTCAATATAAAAGGTTCAATAGCACAGATTCAATAGCAACAGTTCAATAGCAAAGGTTCAGTAGCAAAGGGTTCAATAACGGAAGTTCAGTAACAGTGGTTCAATAACAGAGGGGTCAATAGCAAAGCAAAGATTCAATAGCAATGGTTCAATAGCAATGATCATATAGCAAAGGGATCGATATCAAAGGTTCAATATTAGACGATCAATAGCAAATGAATCATAACAATGAGATATCATAAGCGAAACAAAGTCGAAGGATCAAAAAGTTATGAGAAACCCCTACTGAAAAGGGATAGAATATCTGTACCTCAAATCGCAAATGAAACCATATTGGAAAACACAAGGGTCAGAAGTTACTCCTTCTTCAGCGAATCTACACGAAATAATTATCGCTTAATCTTTTAGAAACTATTTTATAGTTTTAGGGTTCATCGATATTCATATTTCATAATTAATGTTTCTTTCCATTTTTAGAAACTTTTTGAAATAAGAAATTTCCATATTTAGTAAGTTTCTCGAATTAGTAGTATAATATTTCTAAAATTATAAATTAAATAATATTTAAAGGTTAGAAATAACCATTATAGTATTTAGGGTTAAATATGTCAACTCATAATAATCTAAGGTTTGCATGCGACAATGACCAAAGTTGAGGGTTTAAAGTGAAAATAACTCTAATATTTACAAATATATAATCTTTTTGTGTTCCAAATATTGATTTCAGATTCACTATAACGCTTGACAACTTATTTCATATGCATGCTAGAAGCTATCTCAACCTCGCTCGCGGCTCAAACGACTAACCTCTACGACCAAGCAAATGCGCATAACTACTAAACCCCGACTCATCTCCCCCGACACACTTTCAAAAATAGTAACCGACTCACCCGTTCACCCCGCGATCGCCCTTAAACTCACCCCCGACAAGACCAAGTACCAACATTTGCCTTCCATCTAATGTAATAGTATGGGTGTATATCATCATGCGTTTAGTAATAAAACTAGACATATCTCATTATAATTCATTCACACGACACAAACCAAAAGATATTCGAGACTCGTTTGAAATTTGTCGACACAAGATAGCCAAGATACACTTGTATGCATTTATACAGTTTTAGTTCGATATCAATAAAATGATACATGATCATGTGGTGGTAATGTGGGTCGAGTATATCCAAGATAACAAGGTTACATATTGGTTGATTTACATAGGCTTCTATTCTTTATTTTATGTGTTTTCATTCCTGATTTGTGTCTTGTTAACGTTTCATTTTATAGCTACTTTTATCATGCAAAACATGCATGCCTTCAATTAGGATATCCAACCCCACGATCAATAAACATGAAGGAGAAGTTTAAAAAGTATAATGATACCATACCCCTGGTAGCGTGTACATGTGGAAGAGACAAGGGCCGAAACGAAGACGAAACCAACACCTCTTCTTGCCTTAGCAACCCCACGACAAAACAGTCTACGACCTAGGATTCAAAACCAGCCATTCCTTGAATCAAAACCCACGATCCACAGCCCCAAAACAGTATAAACGAATCTCTTATGTTTACCTTAGATCGAATGAAAGAAGGTGGAAAAATGGTTGCCGTCATTTTTATTGTAGATTAGGGTTTATGCGTTTTTTTTTTTGGAATGTAAAGCAATTTAAGTTGATAAAATGAAACATGAACATGTAAAATGGAGAGGGACTCGGCTGAAA
Organism: Chrysanthemum seticuspe; assembly: GCA_019973895.1. Taxonomy (NCBI): domain Eukaryota; kingdom Viridiplantae; phylum Streptophyta; class Magnoliopsida; order Asterales; family Asteraceae; genus Chrysanthemum; species Chrysanthemum seticuspe. The sequence goes on along the minus strand of BPTQ01000007.1, from coordinate 239,994,439 downwards.
TCAAGGGAGGAGTTAAATGACCAAATCAATTACTATTTTAGTTACTATTTTTCACTTAAATGTCATTTATAGGTTTTAGTTTAAATGTGTTAGTCAATATATACATAAAATGGTCCAAGTAATATCATATTGTGTGATTCTTTTTACATTCATATAGACATGAAATGAAAGTAGATTAATTATTAACTTGCATAAGTCATCTAAAGTTAAGAGTTTAACGAGTATAACGAGTTTGACGTGTTTTACAATTTCCCAATCATTACTAGAGGGGCATAATAGTCATTTTACACGTTTTAGATTTTTAGGGTTTTACAACTATGAAGGAACCGTCTTGGTTTACAAAGATGTGTGAAGCTTTAAGTAGCCAACAATCCATTCATGAGGCTGGATCACTTGATAGACCTCCAATGCTCACTCCTGGAAACTATGATCAATGGGTGATAAGGTTCTTTAGGTTTTGTGATCTAAAGAAGCCACATGGAAAGTTCTTGAAGAAGGTTATCCTGGAAGGTCCATTTCAGATGCCTACTGTCACTACACCCGGAGATCCAAATGATAATCCACCAAGAGGTGATGTCACCAACGTTGTCAGTCTTAATGAACTCACTACTAATCAACTTCTACACTTTGAAGCCGATGAACCGGCAATGAAATACATCCTTTTGGGATTACCTAATCCGATACTTCGAAGTGTTGATGCTCACAAGACTGCTAAAGCAATGTGGGAGCATATTCATCTTCTCATGGAAGGCACTGAACTCAATCAAGAAGACATGGAATCCAAAATCTACTTAGCATATGAACACTTCATGATTGAACCAGGGGATACATTAGAGTCATATCATCATCGATTCTCAGATATAATCAATGACTTGGACAAACATAACATCATTATGCCAAGAATTGCTGTCAACACTAAGTTCCTGAGTAGTCTTGGTCCTGATTGGGAAAAGTATGTCATTTTCATCTGTCAAGCAAAAAATCTTCATCATGCTACATATGGATTGTTGTACGACTATTTGAAGCCCCACCAAAAAGAAGTTGACAAAGAAAGGGTTATCCGTGGACTCCCTGTCTCACCTTCACTTCCAGATAATCAACAATTAGCTTTGTGGCTTAAACTTGTTATCCTCAATTCCTGACATTACAAACTGTCTTCACAAATCCTCCACAACCAACTGCAACAATTACACCATACGATCCGTCACAGCACCAATATCAAGAAACTCAATTGGTTCCATACAACAACAACAATGATCAAGCACTTTTTAGTAAATCTAATGAGGATACATAAGCTTTCGATGCATTGCAACAAGGGTTTGTCATGATTGCTAGAGCCTTCGGACGATATTCAAAAAAATCTAACAATCGCATTCGTACCTCATCACAAGGAATCAGGTTGTTGTTAACAATGGACGTGTTGAAGTTTAGAATCGTAGTAATGTTCATCAGATGGGTGGTGGTCAAGGTTTTAATCCAATGGGAAGGAATAACATGGGTGCTCCACAACAACAAAGGGCTCAAGTGGTTGAACAGGGTAATGCTCAGAATGGGGTTAATGGTCTTCGTTGTTATAACTGTAATGAGAAGGGTCATTTGGCTAATGCATGCCCAAAGCTGAGGACAATAGGCAGCGCTTATCACAAAGAGGCTTTACTCTTGGCTCTTAAAGATGAAGCTGGTGGAACTCTTACGAACAAGGAACAGAGCTTCATGGAAAATGCAGATTCTGATGATGATATAGAGGACTTGCAGGCTAATGCAGCAGTTATGTTGATGGCAAACATGCACGAACTCCACATAAGTGATAGAGGCCCAGTGTATGACACTGACGGCTTGTCTCAGGTACCGGATCAAACTATATTCATTACTCATCTGATATCTCCGCCAACATCTGCATCCGACAAGGATCAGAGTGTTCAACATGAGCCGTCTACATCTCCTTCCGATGATAATCAAATAGATCCCGTAGTTATATTTGACGATCAAGATGACCTTATGGTTACCATTGATAATCAAGTTGACTCCGTGGTTATACTTGAGGATTTGACTAATGATCATGTTGAGACTCATGTTGAACAAGCTGAACTTTCGTCTAATCTAGATATTGAGCTCATGACCTTACTTAAAGACCAAGAATCTCGACTAGAAATATGCAAAGACATCAATAAGCAATTAAAGGACAAAAATGCACTGTTAACTAAGGATAATGGATGCTTAAAATATCAACTCAATATTTTTCAAACACAAGAAAAACGTGAAAAAGGTTTTGAAGTCGCTTTTGCTAAATCTTACCAAAATGAAAAATCATTAGAACAACAGATACGTGATCTAGTCGCATCTAAGAATGCTTTGCTGTCTCAAATAGAACAACTGAAATATGATCATAAACAACAACTTAACGCTCTTTGTAAGATATAGGATTTCACAAACACATCAAACCAAATCCATAAGGGGCGTATACAATGTTTTAGAGAGAGAAACTTCTAGAGAGAGAAAGTGAAGAGAGTTGGAAACTATGTGAAACAAAGAAAAATGGTATTGAAGCTCCAACCCTCTACCTTGGGAGGTACAGGGTATTTATAGTGTCTTACAATAAACGCCACCTATGGGCTGTGGATCAGGCATACAGTGGGTAAAGACCGTCCGTCCTCCACGGTGTTACTTAACTAACTACTTATTAACATAACTTGACTACGACTACGAGCTTTCTAACATATACATATACTTGAGGTGACCGACACTTTAATGACTGAATTTTCTAATTCCTAACAATCTCCCCCTAAGGGAGGTCACCTCAATTTACACAGAATACAAACAGATATTACAATAAGATTGTTCTTGAATTCTTGTTTAAGTTCTTTGCTCAGTAGCTCGTAGTCTTTGATTCTTCATATTATCCATGTTTGAATAATGCAAGTGGAGGTCTTTAACTGATCCATGTGATGATCAGTTTTGAGCCAGCTTTGAGATCATCAGATTGCATAAATCTCTGACTCTTCCACTGTGGTGCTGACATTATGTGACGTTGTGATAGTGGACCGACATGCTCATATTCTGGATCATGATTTCTTTTTATCAGAGTAGCGGAAGCTTTAGTTGATTCATGATATTTGCAGCATCGTAGTAGAAGCATGGAGTGAAAATATCAGAGTCGTTGATGCACTTATCATGATTTCTTTTAACATGAATGTGTAGTGTGAGCATGCGGCTATAGATTGACCTCTCCATTCTGATCATCTGCAGACGTCGGTTGTACCTGCATACAACAGTTAGCAATAAAGTGCACGAAAGTGTCTTTGATCACTTTCGTTGAATTGAGGTACACGGCCCATGGTTCCTCGTTGATCAGTACACGTACTGCCTGTGATCAGGTATAATTCCGAAGAATCTCCTTGACAGGGTTTCGCAACTGCTCTAGCTGTTCTCAAACCGGAACGTTTTAAAGAAGACAACACAGAGTGAGTGAACCAGCGAATTTGAGATTCACTGATTGATGAAAAGAGATTTGAAAAGCAATCATGTACTGCTCAAAATAAAGTGTTTTTGCAATACAACGAAGGTTTTAAAGAAAATCAATTATCAATCATAAACACATTTTTATTTTTGAAATATTAATACAGAGTCGATGTGCTAGAGAAAAGAGTTTTAAGCACAGCGACTGGTTTTTCAAAGGTATCCGTCAATCCATAACCTGAACCAGGGTTGAATCAAAAATTTGAATCACCCCATTGTTTCGGTTCAGTTGTCACATGGTTGATCTATTGGATAGATCTCACATGCCACCTACCTAGAGCTTGTTTGATGTTGGCTCTAGAAGGCTTTCTATCTTCATTGTGAATATGTTTGCATATCACTCAGATGTTCTGGAAATACCACAAGGATAATGCGTAGGACTCTTAAAATACAATCTATCTTTCCATATTGTGTGAAACAGAGAGTCTTCATTGATTGTGTCCTTAATGAAATTTATTAATGATATCGTGGCTCTAGACTCAATTGTGCACATTTGGTTCCTATGCTGGAGACTAGGGAGAGGGTCTCCTTCTTCAATATCAACCATCTCTAAGAAAAAGTCGATAGATAATGTAGGTTCCCCTGTGAGAATGAAACAAGTCCTTCTAAGAGGAACTTGAGTAGCTTGGGAAGTTTTAGTGCAGTGCGTCACTGGGTCCATGACGTCTTGTCTTCAATACCGGTGTTACCTCGGTAACAGCCATTAGCATATGAATTGAACCCGGTTTCTGCCCTAAGGTTGAAAATAATGGAGGGCTATTTGTTTTCACCCTTTTCTCATTTATTTCTTTTTCATTCTTCAACCCCTTCAGTGCTTACCGAGACTTCATTACTAGAACCTTGTTGGGTTTATTCCAGTTCTAGCTCTATCTCAGTCCGTACTCTTCCCATATCTCACTTTTCTCCTTTTTTCATCATACCTAAGGACTCTACACTATCTAGTGGATTGTCCTTGGGTAGATCCCTCTGGCGGGATCGTGGGAACGAATACCTAACCTAACCATCCTGATATCACCATACATAAAGTAAATTTGGTCGGTCTTTTTGGTATTGTTCATCAGCCATTGGAACCAATTGAAAACCATTTGATAATCAATCCAGGTACTTGTGATATATTATCAAAGCATTTTGTACCTGAATTGTTTTTGATATTTTTAGAAAAAGAGCTCCCCCTCAACATGTGCATCATGTATTTGAAATCGTTTTGGCACACGGAGGCAAGAAGAAGGATTCACTTCTTTGAGTACCATTTTTTAAAAGATATCAACATCACTTTTCTGATCAAAATTAGTATTTTTCACACTTCGTTAAGGGTATTTTAGGAAAGGATGTGGTTTTAAAAAAATTGCTTCCCCTCAATATGTGCATCGAGATTTGAAAGAGTTTTGCACATATTAGGGAAAACCTGCACTTTGGAACAAATTAATCACGTTTCAATCCTTTTTGGTTTAAAATAGATGCTCCCCCTTAACATGTGCATGGAAAATTTTGAAATCGTTTGGCACATGCAGGGAGGAGAGCTTGTTAATCACGTATAAAACCATTTATCGAATTATCAGTTTAAATCCAATTTAAATCACAAATTCTCCCCCGACCAATTATGCATAAATATCTTTTGAAAACATAACATTAGCCAAGGTCTTGAATCAATTGTATAAAACATTGTTCTTTTTGATTTTCCAAAAGTAGACCTTGCTCTTTTAAGTGCAAATTGTTTGAAAAATTACCTTTTTGATTGAATAGAAATCATTCTCCCCCTCAAACAATGACATGAGTTGTTGATTGAGTGTTAGAGAATTTGACAAAGATAAGCCTGGATGATTTTCAAAAATAGAGTCCGAGGTATTTTCAAAGGAATTTTGTTTTCATTAGATGACAAATATTTTTCAGAAGAATCATTAGACTGAAAAATATTTGGAAAGAAAACATTTGTCATTACGGTGACAAACATTTGTTTTAAGAATCAGAGCATGAGATACGAAAAATAAAATTATGCATGGCTCTGTTCTTTCCTTTTAAAATGGGTTACTGCCTGAAATGACAATAAACCACCATTTTTCTACGTTTCTTTTTTTTTTCTTTTCTTTTTTTTTAAACAATTTATGTACATTCGAAGAACATCTAAAAACCCGTGACATTCTTTGAATGTCAACACAAAGTCCGCAGATGATATCGAATAAAGAAAAATATGACAAAATAACAATATTTTTGGGATTTTTCAAGAATTTCTAATTTTTATGGATTTTGAAAATTTTATATTTTTCTTTTTTCTTTTTGTGGGTTTTAAAATTTTGTATTTTGATTTTGAATAAGTATATACAAGAGATAGATGAAGAAAAACCATTTACACCTCGTCTTCCTCTTGAAGACGTCTGAGTGTTTCCTGTTGTAGGCTCTTTAGACCAAGTTGTGGAGGATAAACTCAAAATGTTCTCTAGGAAGAGCTTTGGTGAAGATGTCTGCTATCTAGTATTCAGACATCACAAAATAGAGTTCTACCACACCCTTTTCCACTTATTTCCGAATGAAATGATGTCGAATGTCGATGTGCTTTGCTCTTGAATGTTGAACATTGTTGCAAGAGAGAGCAATGGCACTTTTGTTATCACAATACAGAGGGATTTTGTTGAATTTAAAGCCATAGTCAGATAATTGGGATCTCATCCATAGGATTTGAGCACAACAAGATGACATGGCTATGTATTCAGCCTCTGTAGAGGATATAGAAGTACTCATTTGTTTCTTTGAAGACCAGCTCACAAGCTTATCACCCAAAAACTGAGCACCTCCAAACGTACTTCGACGTGTATCTTGACATCCTGCATGGTCAGCATCTGCATAGGCTGTTAGTGACATACCGGTGTCTTTCGGGTACCAAAGGCCCATGTTGATGGTTCCTTGGAGATACCGAAAGACCTGTTTAACCGCTTCAAGGTGCTTTTTGGTAGGCTTAGCCTGGTATCTAGCACACATGCATACAGCGAACAGAATATCAGGTCTACTGGCTGTGAGGTTCATCAGGGATCGAATCATACTTCGATATTTTGTTTGATCTACCATGATCCCTGAGTGATCCTCATCCAGTTTGGTACGTTCTACCATGGGAGTGTCAACGGTGTCACAAGTGTCAAATCCAAATTTCTTTAAAATTTCATTTGCATATTTAGATTGATTGATAAAAATGCCTCAGGGACTTTGTGAAATTTGTAATCCCAAGAAAAATGACACTTATCCCATCATTGACATTTGAAATTTGGAGCCCATCTCCTTAGAAAAACGGTCACATTCATTGGGGTTAGTCGAGGCAAAGATAATATCATCAACATAGATTTGAACGTGAATTAAATGTTTTCCTGACTTTATGGTGAACAATGTCGGATCAACTGCTCCTTTGCTGAATCCAGTAGATAGAAGAAAATTTGATAGTGTATTATACCATGCCTTTGGAGCTTGTTTCAAGCCGTAAAGAGCCTTCTTCAAGCGATAGACATGAGTAGGATGCTATGGATTCACAAAACCTTCCGGTTGGCTGACGTATACGACTTCTTTAAGATCTCCGTTAAGAAAAGTCGTCTTTACATCCATCTAGTAGACTATCATTTTCTTACTTGCAGCATTAGCTAGGAAGATTCTGATTGCCTCGATGTGTGCAACTGGAGCAAATGATTCTTCAAAGTCAATACCTTCCTCTTGACGGTATAGTTTTGCAACCAATCTAGCCTTGTTCTTTAATACATCGCCATGCTCATCAAGTTTTACTTTGAAGATCCACTTTAGAGCAATGATCATAGCACAGTCAGGAGCAGGTACTAATTCCCATACATCTAGAGCATTAAACCAGCTATCTTCATTCATGGCAGTTTTAACATCTTTTGGTTCGACATTGGATAGTACGGAGTTGAAGAAGCACCATAAGGCATCAGTTGCAAGTTTTTTGCGAGTGGATACTGGACGAGAGGGATTTCCAATGATGTTGTCCAATGGATGATCATGTGTCCATTTTCTAAGGTGTTCGTGTGGTTGTTGTTGAGGAACTGAAGTAGCAGAGTCAATTTCTCCTGATGAAGATGGTTCTGATGATGATTCAGGAGAAAATATGTTTTCAAAGGAGGCATCTTCAAGAGTAGCAAAGGGATTATCTCCATCAAAGGTGCCAGACACAATTCCATGATGTACACTCGATGAGATGATTTGTTGATGAGACAGAGTGATCAGCACCAGGCGCTTCTTGACTTAATGACATTGAAACCGAAGGGTTAACTTCATTGACAGGGATAGGAGGAGCCACTATTGATAGAATTGACAGATCATTAGCAATTGGCTCATAGTGTTCATCAAACATTGGATCAAACAATTTCTTCAAATCATCTTCTGAAGGAGGTACATAAGGAGTTGCTGGTGAAGAATCGTGTACAAGAGTAGAACTGATGGGACTACTAGATGAAGGTTGTGATGCGTGTCACAATTCTCAATTTCTGGTCATTTTTCAAATTTACTATTCATCTCGGGAATTTACTATTCATCAATTACTATTCATCATTTTACTATTCATCGCGTATAATTTCCTATTAAATAAACGCTATCGCGTAATCATTTATTTTGAATATTTGATCCGAAACTTCCAAAAATTATTATGATATTGTATACTCATATTAAGACTATAAAAATAATATTATTAGTTTACCCGATGTTTTAAATTTATTTTGTATATAAATTGTTATGTATATATATTTACGACGATTTTCGTAAATACTACTCGATAATTATTATTTCACTCAATTCTTGTAAGAAATGTATTTTTATAATTTTTACAACTTCGATATATTTTATTTTGTTCCGTTAAAATCTATTTCTAGCTAACGCTACCTTAAATACCTAATTAAACCTACAAATTACATAATATACATATACTTTAACACATTTACTTAATGAAATGTCATCACTCAATCTTTTTTTTTATCCCTTGTCGACCAAAAGAGCATGACACAACAATTTTTAAACAAAAATCTTCTAACTAGTGTACACATGTTCTTATCTTGATAGATATTTGCATATATTCAAAATATCCTAAGCAAAAACATAGATGCACATTTCCAAAAGTGAAAGACAACCAAAAATTCTCTCCTCTTCTCTCTTGATATTCGGCCATAGCATAAAACAAGGAGAAAACTCATGTTTTTGCAAGATCAAGTAATTTCTATAAACACTAGTATACTCTTTTAAGGTTTTGCAATAAAAACCTAGGGTATTTAGGAAAACCTTGTTCCATAAACCTCATCATCATACTAGTAAGCATTACATGATCATTTTTAGTTTTTCATAATATTCATGAGTTATTTTTATCATGCTAGTAGAAATCAAGCAAGTTTCATGTGTATCTCTATACCACTTTTAATATTTTTAGTACTTATAATTAGTATATATCATCCTATAATTAATCCCTTGAAACATATCATTTTTGATGATGTTTAGGAACCCATGACACCTTAAGAAGGTGTATGGTAGGTTTAGAATAGATTTGGTGTTGATTTGAAGTGGTTAGAATAAGTATTACGCGAGAAAAATCAATTTCGACAACAATAAATAGTGGTCTGATCATTTTTGTGAAATCTGGAAAATTCGACAGTTTATAAAATATTGTGGGCTAGAAATTCAGAAAGTATACTTTAAAATGAAACCGTGGTCGCTTGACCGGGTTAAAACGGATTTATAACGAAGAAGTTATGCTATTTTCAAGTTTAACGACGAAAACTATATTTTTTCGGAAAAACAGCATGCTGTCCAGATTTTTAAGGGTCAAAAATGAGTCTTAAGCGTTATCTAAATGAGTTGATTTATCAAAAATATATTAGTATATGTTAGGAATTAGAAATTCCCGGTATTAAGGAGTCGGTCACCTCAAGTATATGTAATCGTTAGAAAGCTCGTAGTCGTAGTTTTTTTAAGTTAAGTAGTTATTTAGTTTAGTAACACCGTGGAGGACGGACGGGTCTTTACCCACTGTATGCCTGATCCACAGCCCGTAGTGTGGCGAATTATGTAAGACTATAAATACTCTCTACCTTCCAAGGTAGAGAGTTGGAGCTCATAATAATATTTTTACTTTCTCTCACTAAGTTCCCTAAACCTCTAACTTTCTCTCTCTAGAATTCCATCTTATTCGCCACCTTGTGTTATGGTTTGATGTGCATGTGAAAAGTTATATCTTACAATTGGTATCAAGAGCCATGGTTAGATCATATCTTGCACATCTTTGGATTTATAGTGGTTTTTAAGTGGTTTTTGAGTTTGAAAAAGTTTAGTGGTTTTTGCATCATTTGGTTGATTTCTTGTGTTAAAGTTTGAATTTTGTTGGTACTTTTATGTTTAGAATCATCAAAAGTGTTTAGGTTTTCATTTGGTAAGGAAGTCGTTCTTTGTCGTCAAGGAGAAGTAAGTTTCATCGTGGTAACAGGACTCGAACTCGGTCGTTGTAGAATAGAGACTTCATAAGCCGTAAAACACCTGCGAAACCTCTACACGTCAAGGAACGTTTCACAGGGAGTGGTGGTGTCAATTTCGTAAACTAACCGAATCGAACTGGAACCAATGGTAAAGAAGGAGCTAAGACCAAAGGTTGTATTGGAGAGGGTTGAGGTGGAGAGGGGACTAGTATGACAGAAAGGACTTGACCAACGTGGTGCTAGGAAGGTAGAAATTGTCACCGAACTAATACACCCAATCTACGTCAAGCATCCAACAACAACCAAACACCCTCTCTCAAGTACAAAACTGATTACTCATCTCGATCAACTAATTGCTACAATAGGTGCGCACGTAGTCGTAGTCGAACAAACTTGACTCCTAGTCCCTACTCAAACACTAATGGTAATGGGTTCCCTTACTGAACACTACGAAACCAACACTAAGGTTACAAACTCATCTTCCGTCAACTTAGTAATCTACTCGAACAGAGAGGACCCAATCAAAACTTGACTAACTCTTAGTTTAAAAGTTTGTATCGTACAGAGAGTAAGACTTCCTCTTTCCGTATCTCAACGAGTATCAAACATACGAAGTTAGGAAATCACTCAAAGTGTCTACACTGTTTGAACACGGTAAGCCCTAAGTACAACAAGTGTTTGAAACTCAAGTTGACTTACAATCCGTATCAGTAGAACTACAAGGAGTACAGTAAGTGATTGAATACTTTAGAGTGTATCATGAGTATCTGTGAGAGTAGACCAAAGTAGAACTTCACGAGTTTAAGTAGTATCTCAACCCTAAGGGACAGAAGGTATCAATTAAGACTTGGACTCTCTTCGTAGAATTGCAATAGGGTTTGTCGGAAACGTAGTCACAATACTAACTAGTCGAACATCTACAGAAATCCTTCTGGAACTTCTTGTTACAAACTTCGGGACTATAGACGTAGCTTAGAGAAAAAGAGGAGTAATAGTTCGAGTAACATGTAGAATCCAGACAGGTAAGGCATCTGTCCTCATGGTAGAAGTAATCATAGTTCATACAGAGATCAGCAGAGTTGGGCTATACCAGGAAGTAGTTACCTAAACTCTTACAACTGTGGTAAAAGGAAAGGTTCCGTTATGTTAGACTAAGCAACTCGGGTTCTTAGCATCAGTCAAGACAGTTCGTAACCACCTGCTCATAGACTCGGTCGACGAACTTGTAGGAGCCGTTGTCACCTCTACTGTCACCTTTGTCACCCTTACAACCATCTGTACAATTGTCTAATATGCCCTAAAATACTGAGATACTAATTTGGCCCTTTATCTAAGAAAGTGCCCTAAAATGATTTAGTTCTCTTTTGGCATTTGTTAGTGAGTTCAACGATCTACTATTTCACGATTGAGCGATGGTTTATTACGTGATTCAGCGATCTTTAATCACGTGATTCAGCGATTGGGAATTGAGCGATGTGCAGATTAAGCGATCTTAGGGTTCAGCGGTTGTCTTCTCGTTAAGCGATTCATCATTGAGCGATGTCTGATTCAGCGATCGGTTTAAACACGTCATTAAGCGATGTGTTCAGCGATCTATACGTTCAGCGATTTCTCGTTGAGCGATGTCTGATTAAGCGATGGTGTTCAGCGATTGGCATCACCTCTAAGGTGATGAACATGACATTGAGCGATCGAGATTGAGCGATCTAAAATATTGACATTCAGCGATGGTTCTTTTGTTCAGGCTCTCGATTAAGCGGTCCAACTTTTTGGTTTATTGGAAGTGAAAAGTTAGGTTTTTGTTGGGTTGGTTCTACTAAGTTCGAATGGTTTACTTTTGGATTTGTGAAAACTACTAAGATTTGTATTTTCATGGTTGTTTTAAGTTTGAAATTGTGTTCTTTAGTTGGTTTACTACGTTTTTGGTGATTTGAAAAAGTTTGAGTTTTTGGTGAATTTTTGGTGATATTTAGGTTTCTACACGTTCTATACTAGATTGGTACCGAGAACTATGGTTAACATTCTATATTGAAAAGTGTACGTGTAGTTTGGTATTGTGTTCCACCGCTTATTCTACCTTAAGATCTCTCTCTTTCAATCTCCAAATCCCTTGAATCACTCTCTTTCATTTTTATAATAATACTCGAGGTTGAGAGATGGAACCTTCCATCTCTCATAAATATCAGAATGTATTAAGCGGTGTGATGCCCGACACCTAGTCCGTATGTCACCCATTTCTGGGCAGGCAGGAGGTGCCACAATGATTTGATTTATTGATGAATTGAATTT
>BPTQ01000007.1:239775300-239973646 GCA_019973895.1 Chrysanthemum seticuspe | reverse complement strand
TTGCAAAAAATTTCTATTGAGCAATACACGATTGTTTTTCAAATCTCTTTTCATCAATCAGTGAACTTAAAAGTCGCTGGTTCACTCACTCCGTGTTGTCTTCTTTGAGACGTTCCGGTTTGAGAACAGCTAGAACAGCTGCGAAACCCTGTCAAGGAGATTCTTAGGAATCCTACCTGATCACAGGCAGTACTTGTACTGATCAACGGGGAACCGTGGGCCGTGTACCTCAATTCAATGAAAGTGATCAAAGACACTTTCGTGCGATTTGTTGCTAACTGTTGTATGCAGGTACGCCCGACGTTTGCAGCTGATCAGAATGAAGCAGTCAATCCACAGCCGCATGCTCACTTAACACATTCAACTCAAATGAAATCATGATTAGTGCATCAATGACTCTGATACTTTCACTCCATGCTTCTGCTACGCTGCTACCAATATCGTGATTCAACAAATGCTTCTGCTACTCTGATGAGAAGATATCATGATCCAGAATGTGAGCATGTCGGTCCCAAAGTCACAACACCACAATGGATGTCTCAGAGATTTTTTGATAGCTGATGATCTCCAAAGATGGCTCAAACTTATCATCACGTGGATCAGTAAAAGACCTCCACTTGGAATAATCAAACATGCATTGTGAAGAATCAATGACTACGAGCTTAGGAGCAAAGGACTACATCAAGAATGCAAGATCAATTGTTAAATGTCATATCTATTTGTATTCAATGTAATTTTGGTATATCATTGAGGTGACCTCCCTTAGGGGGAGATTGTTAGGAATTAGAAATTCCCGGTATTAAAGAGTCGGTCACCTCAAGTATATGTAATCGTTAGAAAGCTCGTAGTCGTAGTTCTTTTAAGTTAAGTAGTTATTTAGTTTAGTAACACCGTGGAGGACGGACGGGTCTTTACCCACTGTATGCCTGATCCACAGCCCGTAGTGTGGCGAATTATGTAAGACTATAAATACTCTCTACCTTCCAAGGTAGAGAGTTGGAGCTCATAATAATATTTTTACTTTCTCTCACTAAGTTCCCTAAACCTCTAACTTTCTCTCTCTAGAATTCCATCTTATTCGCCACCTTGTGTTATGGTTTGATGTGCATGTGAAAAGTTATATCTTACAGTATACTTTAACACGAAACTAAGGACATACAGTAAAACCTCTATAAATTAATAGTGTTGGGACCAGGATATTTTATTAATTTAGCGAGATATTATTATATTGATAAATTAATAATTTATTAATTTAAAGAAGTTTTACGTATGGTCATTAAATTTTCGAGTCTAATATACTAGTTAGTTACCATGTATACTCATAAGAGACGAAATAAATTTGAAAAACAAGTTCCAATTAACATTTTATGAATTCACATTCGCACTTTATGAAAATAAAATTAACACTTTTTGTTGCAATACGAGAAGACAACGCAACAACTCTTTAGTGCAATAAAAATATTTGAAATACGAGAAGACAATTGCGTATATATGTAACATTTAATGTTGCAATACGAGATGACAATTGCGTATATATCCCTCTTTAAATATATGTAAAATAATTAATTGGATATATATGTAACATTTAATGTTTATGAAGGATATATACGCAATTATAAATTTTAATAAGATAAACTCAATATAGATTTGAAGTTCAACAAAAAACAAGTGACTATAGAATATAGATTCATTTTTTACTAAACAATATTAGAGCATCTAGATGCATCAAGTCTTTAAAGACTTGATGCATTTAATGATTTCTTTCGCAATTAACGCAAAGCTCATTTAATGTTAATAGCTTCTTGTTTATCTTGTCAAAGACTTGGTGTTCTACAAGTCATTTTTTTAAAAGTCTTTGCCAAGTCTTTAACCCAATTTCAAATGGCTAAAATTGCTTTTTCAAATAGTTAAATGTCAGGTGTAAAACTAACCCATTGCCGATGCTCTTAGGATTTGGAAGTGTATCTCTCACACATACAAACATATACATATATATGGAATTTTTAGTAATTATTAATTTATAATTTTGTTGGGACTAATATATATACACTGGGGTTTCAAAAAAATTATTATTTGATTATTTTATCGATTGGGGTCTAAATTTCTACTGGTCCCAAGTTGGGACAAGACAAATTATTAATTTTATCGAGGTTATTAATTTATCGAGTATTAATTTATAGAGGTTTTACTGTATAAAACGCAGAAAATGGACTTGTAACGACTAAATTACACGCGTTTAAATAAGGTTGTCGTAACTACTTTCACAAGTATAACACAAACATATTTTCTAATAGCCCAAACTAGTTGTCGCTAGTGACCATGTTGAGAGTCATTTTTCACATCGATAGAATACTTTTTAGAAAACGATGTCCTCTAGTAAAAGTAAGTTCACCTAGCCTATTTTCAAAAATGTTCAACCGTTCGTCAAACGGAGTTGTGACGAATAAATTGCGGTCATTCAAATTTTTCCGAAAACCACACTTAAACAATATTTTTAGTCCAAGTACCCTACTTCACCTATGTTTTTCCCCATGATCGAGACCGCTATGATAAAAATTTAAAAGCTAAGACTTTGAGATAATGCTACAAGCTTTCCAAAACCGTTGAGTTTGTTTCCTAACACTCGATATTCACTATTTTACGACTATCTTTTCGAGGCCATTTAGTCACTTTCATGAATTGTCAAATCATATTGTTTTACGACGAAAAACTATAATCTCTTAATAAATCACTAAATGATTATCGTAGGATATCATTTCGACGTAAGTACTTGTAAAGTAATTTATAACTTGATAAGACGTTATAAACTTATTTTCGACAATAAACTTTATTTTGAAATATACAAGTGGTATGGATATCATATGAGTTTGTACGCACGATATTGTTTCATGACTTACATTAGAACACATCATTCATGTTAGGTTGCGGATAGAGATCGCACCTCATTTCAGTGTATCTACTTTGTCATCATAATCACTGCATCAGGTGAGTTCGTAGCCCCACTTTTACTCGTTTAATTATTTTATAAACTCTTTGGGGGAGATACATGCTCAACTACTTGCTTTTACTTTACACTTATATGAACTTAAATATCTATTGTTTCACTCTATGTGCGCATAAGTAGATTATGCCCGAACAAAATTGATCACTATGTTATGAACGCTATTATTTGAATCACTTTCCTTGATTTTGAACCCTTCGACATGTATATTTGAGCTCTTATAAATTGATTCGGACCCTTTAACATATAAGTGAACACTTTGGACTTGATTTGAACTTTTTGACATATAGTTGAACACTTTGAACTTGTAAAGGACCCTTTTGATATACTTTGAACTTGTTTGACTTCATATTGAACCCTTTGACGATTTTGAACCTTTTGATATGTTCTGAGCTCTTTGACTGTGTTGAACTTTTGAACTCGACTTAAACTCTTAAACTTAATTATGAACTTTTGAATGGAACATTTGAACTTAATTACGAACTTTTAAACGGGAACCCTTGAACTTAAATACGAACTTATGACTTGTTTGAACTTATTGAACCGGACGTGTTATGACCTTGACCTAAAGTCTCCTATTATCGGAGCATCACTATAAAGTCTCCCATGTTCGGAGCATCACTATAAAGTCTCCCATGTTCAAAGCATCACTATAAAGTCTCCCATGTTCGGAGCATCACTATAAAGTCTCCCTTGTTCGGAGCAACATAAAGCCTCCGCGGTCTGGAGCAGAATGTCTCCCTATGGGAACGGAGCATTTTCAATCTAAGTCTCCCCTGTTCGGAGCAGTGCAAATTCTCCCATGTTCGGAGTGTTCTTAATTGTATATTAATAGTTGTATGAGGTACTGTTCGTACATTCGCATTGTTAGTCTCCTATTAGTAGGTAGTATGGATAGCGCTATTAGAGGTCGGCCAACCTCTCGTCCACTATGTTACGGGACGCATATTATTTATTCTAGAGGCTTTTCCTGGCATACATTATTATATACGAGGTGCGATACTATGAACTATTATGATAACGTGCACTTGACTATTAGACATACTACTTTTGGCAGTGGGTTGTGAACACACAGGTTGCAAGTTTTGTATGGGCGGAACTTGGAACTGAGTGGATTTACAATGCGTTTGCTTTGTGAACTCATTTGACAACGTGTGCTTAAACATAAACTAGACATACTACTTTTGGCAGTGGGTTGTGAACACACAGGTTGGAAGTTTTGTATGGGCGGAACTTGGAACTGAGTGGATTTACAATGCCTTTGCTTTGTGGACTATTCTAAATGACTAAGAACTTCGCCTTTGCTGCTTGAACGTTCTTTAAAAGTTTTACATGTTTAACAAACTCTATGAACTCACTCAACCATTGTGTTGACACTTTTAGCATGTTTTATCTCAGGTATCTAAGGCATTCACTTCATGACATGCATGTGGACTTATCATAGAGTCGCGATGTCGACGCTTCTCACATATATTTTAAGCACTTAACTATCGTTTGATTGTAACAAATTCATTTTAGGTACATTAGAAATCTATTGGGACCTATTCTTTGTAAACTCTGATTATTTTACTTAATCAAACGATATTTTCAAAATGACACTTTAGGTCGTTCGATATAACTGTAACTTTGATGCTATGACAGTCATCCCCCAGGTATTTCATTCTGCTGCAAAACAGGTAATTTAGGGGTGTGACAATGCGGCTCCAGAACTGGGTTGTCCTGGAGCCATTTGACCGGTCAGCTCATCGAACGTAACGTGAATTGTTTCCATGATATTTTGGTTTCTTTTTTTGTAGATTTGGTATCCTTTTCTGCTTGGTGCATATCCTACAAATACTCCAATGTTTGATTTAGCTTTAAGTTTGCCTAAGTCTTGGCCTTCATTAGTTGGATAACACAGTGCACCAAACACACGAAGGAATGAAAGATTAGGTTTTCGATTGTGGACAAGTTCATATGGAGTTTTTCCATGAGAAGTGTGAATAAGGGATCGATTTTGAGTGTAGCATGCAGTGGCAATGGCTTTAGCCCAGAGAAACATTGGAACCTTTGAGTAAATCAACATTGTTCTTGCGGCTTCCACAAGAGTTTGATTTCGTCTTTCAACTACACCGTTCTGTTGAGGAGTTCGTGGGACACTTCTTTGATGACTGATTCCAACACTTTCATAAAACTCACTAAGTTCCTTATTAACAAACTCAGTTCCATTGTATGTTCGGATGATTCTGACAGTTTTGTTAAGTCGAACCTGCAGCTGTTTGATAAGTTTGATGATGATATCTGGAGTTTCATCCTTTGTCCTTAAGAACTTAACCCAAGTAAATCGAGAGTAATCATCAACCACAACAAACACATATTTCTTCCCGTAAATTTTCTGCACTCTCATGGGTCCACATAAATCCATTTGAATGCTATGAAGCACTTCCATAATTGAGTTTGTAGGTTTGGGTTTGTGGGCATACTTCTTGCTTTTTCCCAATTGGCATGCTGAACAAAGATGATCCTTTTCATACTTTAGTCTAGGTAAGCCTATTACTAAGTCCTTTCTGGAGAGATCATTTATGGTGCCAAAGTCCAGGTGATTTAGACGACGATGCCATAACCATGACTTTGTTTTCGAAGCCTTTGACAACAAGCAGATTGGAGAAGACTTCATCATATCTTCGATAGAGATGGTGTATAGATTTGAACCACGTGTTCCTCTTAAAAGTTCTCTACCATCAAGTTCTCTAACGAAACAAGTATGTTTTCTGAAGGCCACTTCTAGATCAGAATCACAGAATTGACCGACAGAGAATAAGTTATGACCAAGACCTTCAACGTAATATACCCTGGAGATTACACTTTCACCAACAACATAATCTCCATAACCCATAATTGCACCGAAATGATCATTCCCGAATCTAACAGTCCCGATGAATTTACTCACGAAGTTCATGAGTCGAGACCGGTCTCCAGTCATATGCTTGGAACAGCCTGAGTCCAGGTACCACAGAACGATTTGAACGATCTACAGTTGAACACAGACAAGAATGGATAACTAGATAATTGGGATCCCCATGCAAGAATGGGTTCCATTTGGTTAGTAACAGTGATTGGAACACCCATATCAGAAGTAGAAACAATGGAATCATCAGGTATAGATGCAGTGCTAGTGTCTGTATTTGACCTATTCAAAGTATGTTAACTTCTTAAAGGAATAGTTCTACCAGTAGGCATCCATTTCCTAATGGGCATTGATCTAGATAATTTAGGGCACATCTCATCAAGATTGAATTTGCGGCCAGTAGGTATCCACTGATAACCTATGTTACTAAATTTCCTTCCTGTGGGTTTCCAATGTTTTCTAACCTTCTTCCGCCATTGCTTTCTAGCCTTTTTAGCTTGATTTTTTGTATTAACTATCTTAACAGGGCATTTAACAACATTAATCAACTCATTCACACCACATTAATGATTAGTAACGAAAACCAAACAATCATCATTACATGTTTTGCCATAAGTAGCTGAATTCGAATTAATTACAGTACGCTTATAGCTAATACTAGAATCAACACGATTCGTTTTATTCAACTCAAACTTAATGTTCCTAGGGTGGTCTTCTACTTTCTTCCATTCCACATTCTTAGCTTGCGAGGTCCTATCTTGCTTTGTATTGCCTAAAGGCTTTGACCCGCTTGCATTTGTGTCACTGATTACTCCTGTAGAGGGAATTATGGGAACATTAGTTGGTTGAGCTACCTTTTGCATTCCTGAACTAGACGTGCAGGGATCTGAACTAATTGAAGGCACTCTAGAGTTCACTTTCTTAAAACTGGGCATAGAAGTGATGGGATCTGAGCTACTCGACGACATATTAAAATTCACTTTCTTAATGCTAGGCATAGAACAAGGCATCACAACTTTACCTTTCTCAAAAAAAGATTTAGGAAACGTTGCTCTTAAACATTCTAACAGCTCCTGAGATCGTTTGGCCTGAATGTAAGCCAACCTAATTTCTCTATCAAGTGGCTTATTTATGAAATCCTTAAGGTAAGCAAAATAGTTATGAAACACAAGTTCGTTATTTCTAAGATGAGGAGGAATGTATTTAACAGTCACAGTATATTTAGAGTCTGTAGATGACTTTGATGCAACATTCTCATTAAAGACAAGTGGCATTTTCCCTTTTACCTGACTCCTCAGATTCTCAATTTCCTTTTGTAAAGACGTTATTATTTCGTTGTTCTTGTCATGAGTGACTTTCATTGAATCATATAACTCTTTAAAGTGTTGTTTCACCTTTTCATTTTCTTCTAGAAAACTCTCATTTTCCTTTTGTAAAACATTAACCAAGTTTTGAAGATGAAAAGTTTGAGAACAATGAGAATCTAAAGGAGGAGGCATTTGAGAGCGAGTCACATTGTTCTTTTCACCCTTTAATTGTGAAATTTGGATTCTCATTTTTCTGATCGTGTTACAATGAGCTCGAATATGTTCATCACGTTTGCTGATTTCAAAAACTGCATCAAATTCAGGAGCATCCAAGGGTGTCTTGATATTTGAGGTTTTAACATTTTCTTTTAGATGTTGATATTTTAATTGCAAAGCAAGATGCTCAACTTCCAATTTAGAAAACTGTTTCACTAGGTTATCATGATCATCCCGTTCAACTTTCTCATGCAATTTAGAGTTAGTTTTCTCAAGCTCAATGACACGATCATGGGAGACTTTCAGAGCAACAGATAATTCATGAAATTGAGATGCATTAATTGAACAATTCGTGGCAGTGTAAAACACATCTTGAGTGATACATTCAAAAATCAGATTCTCATTTAAGGTATGCAAGTTCTTCCTCTCAATCTCATTATATTTTAATTCTCGCTCATAGTCATTGACCTCAACTATCATTGCATCAAATTCCTTTTTCATTTCTTTAATATCTGAATCCATCCCCTTTTTAAGACTCTCAAATTGACCTTTTAATTGTTTAAAGAAAGGCATGACCTCAGTTAAATAGCATTCTTTAGTTTGCTCAAAACCCCTCTCCCCTTCAGTTATCTAGTAGGTGTGATCCTTTTCTTACATGTCTTCTCAAAATCAACAAATAATTGATAAATAACATACTGACTGATTAAGGTCTTGCTCTTAGTGGGAATAGATCTAGGAACTAAATGCATTGGTGTATTTGGGGGATATACAGTGGCAGGAAGAATTCTCCTACACGGGGGATTCTGTTCAACAAACTCATCAGCTTTTTTCATGTCCATATCCTTTTTCCAGAACACTTGTTCAGGGGTCAGACGTGTTTGAGGTCTAAACTTGTTAAATGCAATCGAATTATCCTTAGCATAGTTGGGTGTTTTATAACTGATTTTCTTTTATATGCATGAAGGGCTCTTAAGTTTTTCATCCAATTTCTTTCTAGTGACTTCTTCTAACTGCTTATCTTCCTCAGTATTCTCAGCGCAACTAGGTTTCTGTCTAGGCTTAAGGATTTCATTGCTATCATAAATTACCTTCTGTGCTTCTCTAGCTTTCTTACAAGCCTCAGGGTTTGGTTCATCAACTAATGCAACACTATGTTTGTCACTTAGAACTCTATGCTTAGTGATTATGTGAGCAGTCTAAATGGTGTTTCCTTATACGTACAATTTGTTTTCAAGTTTGTTATTCAAAGTTTTTATGTTGGAAAATTCATTTAAAAGTTTTGATTCCTTAGCATTAAATTCCTGCTTAAGCACTTTCACATTTTCTTGAAGTTCGTGTTTTTGCTTAGCCATTTTATTAAGCTTTTCTTTTAAGGATTCTAGCTCTTGTTTTAGTATTTCTTCCTTAAAGTTACTTTTTCTAATAATTGTACGCATTTGGTCATCCATCTCCTGCTCACGAGTGGTTAACTCAATATTAGCGCGTTGTTCATAAATGGCAACTTGTTCTTTACAGGCATTAAGTCCAGAGATAACAGAATCATCAGGGGCACATGGAGTGTATTCATCAAAAACATAGTCATCATTGACTGCAGAAGATGCATCACTTGGTTCAATCACACTTTCACTTTGGATCACATATTGATCATATGGGACAATATTATTATTACCCATATTACCAATATCTGATTCATTAGTTACATGTGATTGTACTTTGTTATGCATCTCTTGCTCATCAACTTTATCGTATATTTTTAATACCTTAGAGATGATTGAATCCTTGGAAGGACCAACCTGCTTTGATGATGAGACCTTTGGAGAGACCATTGGAGAAATGATAGCCATGAAGATTGTCTGGGCAGTAGGTTCATCATCGACATCAGAGTCATATGCATCACAATCGGCAACTTGAAAGGCATTTTTATGATTGTGACCTATTTCCTGAATTGGCTGCTCATCCACATCTGCATCATATGTCTTAGCATTCCATGCAAGAAATAACAACTCCTCTTCATCCAAAACTGCACCATTGTCCTAAGCTTGCACAAGAAACATCTTTTCTCTGAAGTATTCAGCATTTTAAGGGCGTTTGGAGATGTGCAGTTCCTTGCAATGTGTCCATCACCACCACAGTGGTAGCACTTGACTGGCTTTACTTGTCCTTGATTGGCATTTCTTCCAAGATTTCGATTAGCCACATATCCTCCACCTGCTCCACCTCTTCCTTGTTCATACTGCCTACCTTGAACTGGTTGCACCATAACCTTTCCATCTCTGACAACAGCATGATTGTGTAGATTGGATGCAGTTTTGATCTCTTTGTTAGTGTGAAGACTGTCAGTATGTAGAGTGAGGGTCAAGTTTTGTTTAACCATAAGAGCCAATTGATTGATGAAGTGTTCCATGACTGCATCAGCATCAGGTTGCTTCAACCTCAGATCGGGAATGAGTTTGTGATTACCATTACCCGTGGGTATGACTTGAGAAGCTTTGGTGGTAATTCCAACATTTGTGTAAAAGGCTGTTGAATCATTTGAAGAACTTGTTTCTCCCTGTTTAGTTTTGAACTATTCAAGAATCATTCGTTCAAACATAGCATGTCTCTCATTCTGAAGCAGGAATGCATACAATTGTTCATAGTTAGTATTCTTTAATCCTTTGGTTAGCTTCACAGAGGTGACAAATTTGTGCCATTCGGGATTTAGGTTGTTCACAAACTTTGAGTTCAGCTGAATATTTGGCATGGTCATTTTGATATTCCTTATGTCATTCACAAGCTTGTGTAATCTCACGTAATATTCATAGACACTTTCTTCTGGTTTCATCTTAAAGTGCTCAAATTCATCATACAGTTGTGTTTCTCTGTCTTCCTTAGTCAATTCAGAACATGAGAGAAGCATCTTGACATTATCCCAAACTGCCTTGGCTTTAGTGTTGTGATTGATCAACTTGTAGATATCTTTTGGAAGACCCTGAAGTATAATGTTTGAAGCCCTGATATCAGCATCGAATCTCTTTTTCTCCTTATCACTGAGCTCATCATACATCTTTGGTCTGTCCAATCCAAAGATCATTGTTCCATCTATAGCAGTATCAATTATGTCTCTTGTAGTCTCAATCTGATAAGGTCCTTCGTCAATTGATTTGGGAATGTTGACCCCATTTTCCTTTCCCAAACAATACAACCTGATTCGTTGAGCCCATGAGTCATAATCAGTTCTGTCAAGCATAGGTGGACGAGTATCTAATCCAGCTGCTTGAACGTCCTCAGCTACAGAAGAAACGATAGTAGCTACGTTGTTAGACATGATTACAAGTTCTACGGGATTTTACTATTCTTTGATTAAACCGAGAAATTGATTCTTTCAAGGGATTTTACTAAACCAAAAGAACAACCGTAAAAATGTAGCACGAAGAAGTGACAAGTCTCAATGGACAAGTAGCTAAACAGTCAACTCGCTTTGGTATCAACTCGCTAAACAGTCAACTCGCTTAAAAGACAAGTTGCTAAAAGCTCAAGTCATTTAAAGAATCAACTCGCTAAATAGCCAAGTCGCATACAGAGACAACTCGCTTAACAACCAAGTCGCTTAAACCAACTCGCTGACAATACAACTCACCTAATAGCCAAGTCGCTTTAACACTCAAGTCGCTTAAGAATCAACTCGCTTAATAGCCAAGTCGCATATACCAACTCGCTGCTAATACAACTCGCTTAATAGCCAAGTCGCTTAAACCAACTCGCTTCCAATAACAAAGCAACTCGCTTCCAAGAAACTCAACACCGTAGCTCAACTCGCTTCGTACAATATTTGAAAACAACCACTTTATCAATCAAAAACAGCTAAACCACAATGATTCAAGCCTTCCAAGTCAAAACCTAAACACATATGATGATCCTAAACACAAAAGTACAATCAAAATTCAAACTTTACCACTAGAAATTAACCAAATGATTCAAACTCTCCTAAACACATATAACCCCAAAAACCTTATGAAATCCAACAAAACAAAGAGCATGAAAGATGAGTGATCAAACCATGGCTCTTGATACCAATTGTAAGATATAGGATTTCACAAACACATCAAACCAAATCCATAAGGGTCGTATACAATGTTTTAGAGAGATAAAGTTTTAGAAAGAGAACGTGAAGAGAGTTGGGAACTATGTGAAACAAAGAAAAATCGTATTGAAGCTGCAACCCTCTACCTTGGGAGGTAGAGGGTATTTATAGTATCTTACAATAAACGCCACCTACGGGCTGTGGATCAGGCATACAGTGGGTAAAGACCCATCCGTCCTCCACGGTGTTACTTAACTAACTACTTATTAACATAACTTGACTACGACTATGAGCTTTCTAACGTATACATATACTTGAGGTGACCGACACTTTCATGACTGAATTTTCTAATTCCTAACACTCTCACTTTGGAAACTCAAAAAGCCAAGTCTGAGTTGTTAACTTGTCAAAAACAGTTCTGTGAGTACAAAAAGCATTCAACGAAATGAATAGATGACTATCTTGAAGAAATTGTCGACTTACAAAACAAAATCAACGAGTTTCGAAATGTTGTTTATAAACATGGTGAGTCAATCACAACTATTCAAAAGTTTACTTTTAAACCAAATCCAAATGGATATGGACCGAATCTTGCTGATTACAAACTAAAGTTTTCAAATAGAGCATTCAAACCAAATCCTGAAGTTTACAGTGCAGAACATAAAATTTATGATTCCATTATGAGTGTTGTTGAATATAATCGTCAAGAGGAATTAGATGCAGAAGACGAGAGTCGGTCAAAATTAGAAAATGTTGTTTATAACAAACCATTTAACTATTCAAAGGCCATAACTTTCATCGCACAACAAGATAATTCAAACACACCTTGGGTTATCACGCCTATTTTTGAGTCTTCTAATGTTGGTCCCCAACCCAATTCTGCACAAATTAATGGTCTTTTACCTTCACTCAATGAAGTAAAAATAATACTCGAAAAATGTCAAATTCTTAAATATTTTGAAACATTCATTTCGGACATCAAACTTTTGGAACGTGAAATTGAACTCATTTCTGAAATAAAAGTTGAACATTTTCAATCGCCTCATGCGAGAGCACAAAGAGATATTTTTCAGAAAAGAATTTTACCTCATGTCCGGAATTTGAAAATGTGTGCATTATATTGGGAAAGGGATTTTCACAAGGAGCTTGGACTTATGAAAAGAGTTTTTGAACAAACTGAAACATCGATTTCAAATACAAAACGTAAAAAGAAACTGTTAAGAAAAGATGTTGATCGACTCTTGGAAGATGTTATTTGTGCTGATATCAATAATGTTGTGTTATTACATTGTGCTGCATATGCATTTGATTATATCTCATCTGATTCTGTTGAAATTGTTGAGAATACTGATACTGTGTCACAAATCAAGTCTTTAAAAGTTGAAAATGAATGATTGTTAAACTAGCTTTCAAATGCAAAACGTCGTCTTCAATGGTGTCTAAAAGATTGTCAAAATCGTGAACTCGCTTTGCAAAACAAAATCAACCAGTTGCATACCAAAACTCTTAACCAGAACTTGAGCAATTGGATGATGAAAATGTGTCTTTGAAGTGTCAAATCTCAAAATATGAACAAGAAATTTCAAAAGTTAAAAAGGAATATGGTGCCATATTTGATTTACTCAAAAAGACTTGTGATAAAGAGTCAAAAGACCTTGATGATCATCTTTCATACACCGAAGATGTTTTACGACGAGATGGACTCACTTGTTCTGAAAATCTAGATTTGTTACACAAAATCCATGTTCTAAAAGCAGAGTTGGTGAAACTTAAAGTAACTGCACCTAAACAGATTCAAAATGACTTTAGAACATCTAATGACAAACCACAAGAAACTAATGTGCTTCCCTCTACTAAAACAAGAATAGTTTCCTCTTTTCCCAACGCCCGCACTTCACCGCCTAGGAGCAATACAAGGAAGAATAGGAAGTTGCGATGTAAGAAAATAACAATAAAGAATGCTGAAGTAGAAGAACACCTTAGGACTTTGAATAAAACTCAAGTTGCACCCACTTTAGATATTGCGTCTGACAAATGTAATGGAAAAAGTGATGTAACGAATGATGAATCTTTAAGTACTTTAAATGTTATGTTTAAAGCCTCTTGTGTTGGTTGTCGTAAAAGCATGTTTTCTGGTTGTCATGATAAATGTGTTGCTAAGGCTATCTTGAATCGTAAGCGGAATAATAGAAAACGGAATACCTCTAGGCCCACTAATGCTTCTAAGTCTGTGCTAGGTAAACCACCCTCTAGTGTTCCAACTACGATCATTAATGTACCCATAGAACCACCTACACCTCCTAAGAAGAACTTATCACCTAGTGCATTCACTAAGACCAAAGCTAAGACTAGTTGGAAATGGCAGAAATGGTTACATAATACACTTGGATTTAAATGGATACCTAAAGTCATTAACATGTGTGTTTCTACTATAACTGCTTCGGAACCCTCTTACTCTTCGGGTTCCACATCTACTTCTATTCCATCTGTGTCGTCTGTGTGTAATGCAGGTGATACAGATCATCCTCTGGATTGTTGATAGCGGATGTTCCCAACAGATGACATGCAATCTCAAACTGTTATCAAACTTTGTTGCAAAGTTCATTGGCACTGTCAGATTCGGGAATCATCACTTCACATCTATCATGGGCTACGGAGATTACATCAATGGTAACATCGAAATTAGCAGGGTTTATTATGTGGAAGGCCTCGGTCACAATCTCTTCTTAGTTGGTCAATTCTATGATGGAGATTTGGAAGTTGCTTTTCGGGAGAAAACTTGTTTCATTCGTGATCTACAAGGAAACGATCTTATGTCTGGTACCCGTAATTCAAGTATTTATACAATCTCAATGCAAGACATGATTGCTTCATCTCCCATCTGTCTACTTTCAAAGGCAACATCTACAAAATCTTGGCTATGGCACCGTCGTCTCTCACATTTAAACTTTCAAACCATAACCAATCTTGCACGATACAAACTTGTTGAAGGTCTTCCAAGATTTTGGTATTCTAAAGATCACCTATGTTAATCTTGTGAACAAGGGAAAAGCACTCGTGCTCATTTTCCTTCAAAGGTGGAACACATCTCACAACATGTGCTTCATCTTCTTCACATGGATTTGTGTGGCCCGATGTGCGTGCAGACGATTAATGGCAAATGCTACATATTGGTAATTGTATATGACTACTCAAGATGGACTTGGGTTTATTTTCTTCGATGTAAAGATCAAGCTCCACAGATGATCATCACCTTTCTCACGAAAATTCAAGTTCAGCTCCGGAACACAATCAGGCAAATCAGAACAGACAAAGTAACTGAATTTGTGAATCAAACTCTTCGTGCATATTATGAGAAAGTGGGAATTGAGCATCAAACATCAATTGCATAAACACCGGAACAAAACAGAGTTGTTGAAAGACGAAACCGTACGTTAGTGGAAGTTGCAAGAACAATGTTAATCAATGCAAAACTTCCAGATTACTTGTGGGCTGAAGCCGTGTCAACTGCATGCTACACTCAGAATCGTTCAATGATTACCAAACGCCAAAACAAAACACCTTATGAGCTTACCCACAACCGTAAACCGAATCTCAAACACTTTCATGTATTTGGATCCCTTTGTTATCCGAATCATGATCGTGATGACTTTGGTAAGCTCAAAGCCAAAGCTGACATTGAAGTTTTTATTGGATATTGTGAAAACTCTAAGGGTTACCGGATCTGGAATCTTCGTACAAGGGAGATTATGGACATGATTCATGCAAATTTGGATGAGCTTACAGAAATGGCTTCTGAGCATAACAGCTTGGAACCCGGACATAACCGTCTAAACTTCCCTCAAACCCCATCATCAGTTGAACCTAGTTTACAACTTACTCAACGTCAAATGGAACAACTATTTGCTCCTCTATTTAGTGATGATATTGATGAACGTGCTCCAGATGTATCAAATGTTTCCGCTGCTCAACCTGATCATAATCCAATACCTGATACACCTGTTACAACAACTACTGTTGAGGAAGCACCACCAGTTGATTCTACAACAACAGTCAAAAACACCACATCCAATGATGCTGAACCAGCTGATGATATTCTGAACAATGAAGTACCCCCACCTGCAGATTATGATCCAAATGCTTTCTTCACTTTTTTTGCTAATGAAACTGCCACGTCTGATGTAGCGGAATCATCTACAAGTCATTTGAATCCTCCTAATCTGCAGAATGTATATCAACATCAACCATCCACACATCGTTGGACTAAATACCATCCTCTAGTGAACATTATTGGCAACCTGAATCAACCAGTCGTAACTAGACAACGACTTCAGACTGACGGTGAACATTGCATTTATGCACTTACCATCTGCCAAGCTGAACCCAAAAACATTAAGGACGCCATGACATATGAAAATTGGATTGAATCCATGCAAGAATAACTCAATCAGTTTAAACTTCTTGAAGTATGGGAATTGGTTAAAAAAACAACTGGAGTCTATGTTGTTGGTCTTAAATGAATTTGGAAAAACAAGCTGGATGCTAAAGGAACGGTTATCCGAAACAAGTCACGTCTGGTGGCTAAGGGTTATCGACATGAAGAAGGGATTGATTACGAGGAATCATTCGCACCGGTTGCTAGACTTGACGCTGTTCGGACCTTTCTCGCATTCGCGGCTCATATGAACATCACGGTCTTTCAGATTGACGTCAAAACTGCCTTTCTCAATGGAAAACTAAAGAAACGGTCTATGTTAGCCAACCAGAAGGATTCATTGATCCAGAGTTCCCTAATATCGTCTAACAACTGAACAAGGCTCTCTACGGTCTCAAACAAGCTCCTCGGGCGTGGTATGATAAGTTGTCTTCCTTTCTTATCGCTAATAATTTCGTCAAAGGTTCGGTCGACCCTACACTATTCACACAATATCACGGGGCACACATTTTAATAGTTCAAATTTATGTAGATGACATCATTTTTGGGTCAACACATCTAAAGTACTCAAACACTTTTTCAAAACTAATGAAAAAACATTTTGAAATGTCCATGATGGGTGAACTTATATTCTTCCTAGGACTGCAAGTTCATCAATCACCCCGTGGTATTTTCTTGAGTCAGTCCAAATATGCCATTGAAATTTTAAACAAAAATGGAATGCAAAACTATGACACCTATGCCACTCCAATGGCACATACCAAGAATCCGGACGCTGATTTGCATGGGAAATTGGTTGACCCTACCAAATACCGAAGTATCATCGGGTCTCTCATGTATGTAAAGCCAGTAGACCTGATATTGTCTTTGTTGTATATCTTTGCTCCCGTTATCGATCGAGACCAACTGAAACTCACCTCTCTGAGGCTAAAAGAATCCTCCGATACATCAAGGGAACCATTAACTTGGGGATCTGGTATCCGAAGGATTATGGTTTTGAACTAATAGCTTTTTCAAACGCTGATCACGCAGGTTGCTTACATTCTCGGAAAAGTACTTCAGGAGCTTTACAATTTCTTGGTGATAAATTGGTGTCATGGCAATCGAAGAAGCAGGATTGTACATCGCTGTCTTCAGCCGAAGCAGAATATGTAGCCATGTCGGCGTGTTGTGCTCAACTCATTTGGATGAGAACACAACTCGAAGACTATGGTTACGTATTTGACAGAACCCCGATGTACTGCGACAATCGAAGTGCTATTGTGATCTCGTGAAACTCTATTCAACATTCAAAGTCAAAGCACATCGATCTTCGATATCATTTCATCAAGGCGCATGTGGAAAAGGGTACCGATGAATTATACTTTGTGGGTACTGAATACCAACTGGCAGATCTTCTCACCAATGCCTTAGCTCCGGCTAGGTTTACTGAGTTGGTCCACCGGATTGGTATGCGGTGTTTGACTCTAGAGGAACTGGATGAACTTTTAAAACAATCTTAAAACCAGTCAAACACAAAAACCTCTTTAGTAAATATTTTTCAAAAAAACAAAATACAAAAATATAAAACTTACAAAACCCCAAAATATTCTTCTATCAAAATTTATTTCAAACATGGGAAGTACAAAATTTCCGTCAACACTTTACTCTTTCAAAATTCAGTATTTTCTCGGTCAAGTTTTGAGGGGGAGAAAGTAAATATTTTCTTGTTTAATAAAACCTTGTACTTGCATGTTACCTTATCCCGGTTATTTCTTTGATCATGGTGGTCACATTTCTGGTTTATTGACACTCCCCGGACTCAAATTTATAAAATTTCATTATTTCTTAAGACAAGGGGGAGCGTCGTCAAGTTTCTTTCCAAAACTATACTTCATACGTAACCAAAGTGGAACTTATGGGCTGTGGATGAAAATGGTTGAGGTAGAGGGTCTATTGTTGTCAAAAGCTTAAACATTATTATTACTAAACACTTCCACCTAACTTTTTCATTCATTTATTTCATAGCATTTATTATTTCATCCACCCTAATCCACGCATAAGATTCAATCTTCATAACCATGCTTTAATCTTCAAATTTGTAAGTGGTTAATCGTTCTAGGTGATTATCTAAACATATGTTTTGATTTGTTTTAAAATCCAACGGTTAGATTTGTCCCTAGACATGATTTTTTGACGTTCTACGCATAAGTGTATGAACATGGAATCATGTTTGGGTGTTTTTTGGTGAAATGTCAGTGTTAAAATGTTGATATAATCATTCTTAAACCATTTCAATCAACCAAATCCACCCACAAACAATAATTGATCATTTTCCAAATTTAGGGTTCATACGCATGATTTGGGCGTTTTCTTGTGTGAGTGTTTTTGGTCAATTAGATGGTTGAATGTTGTTTGTTATAAGATTAATTGATTAAAAACACCTTTGGTTCTTACCCAGTAACATGATTTGTGCATAAATTGAAATCTAGGGTTTAAGTCTCATGTAATTGGGTATTTTTAATTCACAAGGATTATGATGTTAAAACTTGGTTAAAACAACTCATTAGGCCTCTAAGTTATCCCAGAAAACATTTTGTGCAATTCCTATGGCTAAAATTCTTACTCGTAAAATTTGAATATTTGCGGTTTAAGTTTACGCGTAAGAAAAACTTACGCATAACTGTGGATCATTGTGATTTCATGTAAGACTAAAAGGGATTGAATAAATATGTTAATGATGATGTTATGACAAATTTGTTTCAGGTTTTACGCGTGCAAAACTCAGAATCAAGGTTAACTGTGCTCCTACGCATAAGGATCACTTTACGCGTAATATGTTATTCGTAAGAGAAATCTTACGCGTAACCTTTACGCGTAAGGTTCTACAAAGGGGACTACGCGTATCCTGTGAAGGATATGCGTAAACATTGAGTCTTACGCCTAAGGTTCACTCTTACGAGTAAACCTTACGCGTAAGCTCCTACATACGCTTACGCGTAAGCTGTATGCCTAAGGATCTCTTTTTCTACGCGCAATATTTCTTACGCATAAGATAAGATCCTACGCATAAGCTTATGCTTACGCGTATGACCACAACTGTTTACTCATAAGCTTGGAACTTTACGCCTAAGCCTTATCTTAACCATTATTATGAATTGTTACGCGTACAAACTTGTAAATAAATAACTCATAACGTCACGAAACCAAAACGTCACTAATATGCTAAAATGTTTATAATGTTTTGTGAATAAGTGCAAATTTGGACTTCAAAAATTAAAAATTAATCAACTCACGAAACTTGTCATGACTACTTTGGACTATTGGACAAACAAGTGACATTGGACTCGTAACATTCATCAACATAACATATTCAATAATTAGACAATAAAATCAACTTTTGACTAACGTAATGTCTTTCAATATGTTGGTTCTTTTGGATAAATATCTTTCAGATCATGATATGGACGTCCAAATGGAAAACGTTGATGCACCAAATGTTCGCTCAATGGATGACAACTTCCCCAACGGTTACACAATGAAGATTGGGAAGAACAATCTCAGAGTCGATTTTGACAACTTCACGTGTTCTGAGTCTTCTTGTCAAATTGCTGTGGATATTCTGAAGAGTCACCCTAACCAGAACATGCTTACTAATTCTGCTACTGTGCTGGAGATCTATGTTCACCAATTCTGGCACACCATACAAAAGGTCAAAGGTCAAAAAGTGCTTTGACAGTGACACTTAACATCAAACAAGTCACCATCACTCCTGCAGATTTAATGGCTATTCTTCTTCTTCCTATCATCGAGCCTACTGATTACACTGCTACTCCAATGGAAGAGGTCACTCTCGAGTTCATGGTCGACATCGGCTATGATGAAGCTGCTGGAATCATCACAAAACACTCATCAGTTGATCTTAAGAACATCCCCCAGCCATGGAGAACCCTCTACATCATGATTACCAAATCCGTTTCTGGACGTGACAATGGTCATGAGGATCCCAAGCTCATGGAACTACAAATATTTTGGGCTATGGTCAACATGAAACACATCGAATTTGCAGCTCTGATCTGGGACGACATGACGTCCTATCTTAAAAAGCCTAGCACCAAGATCCCTTATATCAGATACACAAAGTTGTTGATCCAAAGGGCTCTAGGGAATAATCCAGATATTCCCTTGAGACTTGATTTGCTTGAGCCCATACTCAATGTTGTCAGATTTAAGGACTCAACAACAAAGAAATAAGGTGCGGTATTACCAGATTGCCTACTTACTGCTACTATCAAGGGACTTCAATCGTACAAACGATATCTGGAAGCAGTTGAATCAGGCAAAGTGGGGTTCATTGATGAAAAATCTTTTGGTACACTCGTTAGGAAGACCAGGAGAGGAAGTGCTGGAAGTATTGCGAGCACTGAGAGTACAAGAAAGTATCCAAAGAGGACTCACACACTCAAAAAGAGAGTTCCATTAAAGAATGCCATCCCTATTCCCAAACCAGAACCAAAACTAATGGACGAGGACTTGGAGGAAACTGAAACAGATGAAGAGATTATCTACTTGGAATCTGTAACAGATAATACACTAACCATTGAAAAACCTCTAAGTCCCAATTCTGATAAAGGGAAAACTCCAGTGCAAGAACAGGAAGAAGAGAGCTCAGATGAAGAGCCTCTGGATGAAGACAAAGATTACAAAAAGAAGCTTAAGAATCTCAGACTCCAACATGTTGCTAAGTAATTCAATCTTCAGCAAACTCGTGGCCCTGGAGGGTCAAGTGGTGGTGCACTAACCACACCAGTTTCCGATGCGGTTAATCAACCCGGTAAGGGAACTGGTACCACCACCTACGAATCAAAACAAAAGCAACTGGAGGACAAGATCATTTTTAACTTTGAGGAACCTGACAAAAAGAAGGAGAAGACAAAGAATATTTCTGATGAAGATGATGAGGCTACTGAAAGGGCTCAAGCAGAAAAGGAAGCAAATGATTACATTCTTGATAGTCCCGAACGTAGCAAGGAACAAACTTCTGAGCCACCAAAGGACCGTGAGCCTCCTCATGTATCATATCCATCTGACTCATCATCTTATTCTTCACCACTACCATCCAAAGATGCTACCACAAGATCCGCATCCAGATTGATAAAGAAACCAACCGACACTTGGGCATCACGAGCTAAAACAAAGATTGTTAAAGCTGTCAAGCAAGTAAGGAAGAAAAACGTAGTCAACAAGAAACTCAATCAACTCGCTGATAGAGTCAATATTCTTAAGAAAGAGATGTTGGGAGAACGGGAACAGATCCAAAAATATCTCAATCGAGATATACAGGGTGAAATGAACAAGACGATTAAGGAATACACTCATAAGTTCCTTCTCGATACTATTCCTGGAGTGACAAGAGAGATGTTCACCAGACAACTCTATCTAAATCTCATGCAATTGGTTAAGCAAACAATGCAATCTACTCCGGTAGCTATGAAGATCAACCCAAATGAGCCTGCGGTTGTCTTCGATATTGAAATGGGTTCCAAGCTTTTACTACAAATGTCTCAACGATCTGCAATGTTTACTTCTGACAAATCTAAACTATTTGACGCATTGCTGGAAAACCAACTCAAAACTTCATGCAAAGCGGCAGCTGAAAGGCCAAACCGTCCAAGAGACGATGATGATAAAGATGAAGATAAAGAGACAAAAAGCAAGAAGAAATCTGGTGAATCATCCTCCATGCTACCACCAACCCAAAGGACCACCGAAAGAAGATCTCCTCCACATTTTGCTGCTACTGAGAAACCTCGAGACTCTGAGTTACCACCCCAAACAGAGAAAACCGGTGATCATTTCGAATACACTGGTGGTGATGATGAAGAGATCCCTGAGCCCCAACAACAACCCGCCTCTTCCGCCACAACAAAGAAACCAGAATAATCATCAAAGCCTAAGAAAAAGAAGAAGAAGATCGTTGTTGTCTCATGGCTAGATGAAGATACTACCGAAGAATATGACTGGTTTTCTAGACTTGTTGATGCTACCCCTTCATTACCAGAAGGTCAAAAAATGGTAGATGGTCGTACAATGGAGCATGTGAAGCTTATACTGGAAAAGTTCAAAGTGAAGAAGATGACTAAGGCAGAGTTGATGCAAATCAAGAATGATGCATTTCAACTTCTTAAAGATAGCTCAGACAGTGCCATTGAAGTCGAATATCATCTCGACAACATTGCACGGGCCATGTCTAACAACATCGATTGGCTCAATCCTGAAGCTAACATTGACTTCACCAGACAAGACAAGGCTCCATATTACACTGACTGGACAAGACCACCACATACCATTGGCCGACCGGATCAACCCAAGATTCCATTCCGCTATTTCTTCAACAACGACCTGGAGTTTCTTCTACATAGTAGCGATGTTACCAGAAAATACTCTACATCACTTACCCTCCCTTTCCCGGCAGCAATATACTCCAACAGCATAGCCATCGAGGAAGACGCCACACACATATTTGCTAACAAAGTGGAAACGTATGACCCCGATGCATTGTATGGGATTCATCATTGGCCTGAACGCCGAAGAATCAACTACAAAAGCTGCCAGGTTCTTAAGTCAAAAAAGGAAGTATTTGGTGATAAACGGATCATTGTTATTCAGCATGTTTCCTTCTCGTCGAAGTGGGACTACACATTCCTTAAGAAAATAGTGGTCAAACGACAAGGAAAAAAGGAATATGACTTATGTGAAGCGGATTTTCCGAGATTGTCTCTAAACGACATTAAAGATATGTATCTTGCAAAGGTACAAGGACGAATGCAACAATTCTCTACAACTATCCAACGCGAGTACATCAAGTCATTACTAATCTTCATCAGAAGCATCGTGATCCAAGAACGTGTAGAAGACTGATAAGGTTTTAAAATGTACCTTTTTGAGGGGTCGTTTAAGCCCTTATTTGATCACTTTTGTATCCTTTATTACTTAATATCGTTCCTTTTCACTTTTTAGGTATCTTGAAGTCAAAATGCTGGAATGACACTTATTCGGATGAAAAGGCGCGAATATACGAAGAAAATGGCCAAAGTCAAGAATCGAGACACTCAGGCTGCTAGAACTTAAGAGGATGGCGTCAAGATTTACAAGTGATGGCGTCAAGCACTACTAGAGACACCGTCAGACAAGTTTTGTGACGACTCAGTAGCCAAATTGCTCATTTACAAGTGACGGCTTCAGGTTTTAAAAGAGTAGGGCGTCGCAACTCAGACGGCCTAGATTTGATCCAGACGACGTCAGAGACTGAAGGGGACGTCGTCACAAGCATAAGGTGACGTCGTCGTAAGACTAACGTGGCCAAGATGAAACCCTAATAATGGGCGACCCGACGGCGTCACAAATTAAAGGGTGACGCTGTCGCATTTGTAATCTTATATATAGAATCCGAATTTTTTAGTTTTCAGTGTGTAGTCTTTCGGAGTAAAAACCTAAACCGAACCAAGGCTGTCTTGTACAGTATTTTAAGGTTCCATACCCTATATTACATCAAGATAAGTGTTTTACTTCATTAATTTAAGTATGTCTTCCTTTGATTGTGTGTATGCTTGCATGTTTCCCATGTACGGCTAATTTACTTGTGTGTTTGCTTAGGTAATATCAAACTTAGTTATTGAATATTGATTGGTTGTCTCTTATCTTAATTGTGATTGACCTAGTATTGCGATAGGTCATTCGTTGTGCTAATAATGCTTGATTAATCTTTGTTGAACCTTAGTTTATAATCACCTAGAGTAATTGTTGGCTATACATCCAAAGAATACCTTAGAGTTAAGTTTATAAATCCTAGGGATTTTATAGTCATTAACCTTTGGTAGCTTCAAAGAGTTAGGGATAAACGCATACCCTACGACCTTAGAAACATAACACGATTAAGAATAAGGACGTGACAATTCAACCATCAATAAAAGATAACTAGGGAGTAATAAAGCCTAGGCAAATACATTTTTAACTATCATACGAGCACACAACAATAGACATAGACTACCCTCACCTTAGTTTAGATAATTAGATAAGTAGACGTAATCGGTAGAAATACAAAACCCCCCAAATTCAAACCCCGAGATTCGTACCTTTCCATTTCTTAAAAAACATAAAAAAGATAAAAAAAAAAAATCTTCCTCAACCCCAACCTTAGCGTAGTAACTTCTCACTAGCATTCCTATTCCCCTAGAGAACGATATCAATTCTCGTGGCTTACCCTAATATTACACTACAACGATTAGGTTCACTGCCTAGGGTGTTGAAAAACTTGCTTGACAAAAAAGAAGTTTCTTTGACCTCGAACGCGCTGTGTAAGCGTATGAAGTTTTTGGCGCCGTTACCGGGGAATAGAATAGCTAGTTAGGAGTCCACCTCATTTAGGTTTCCCTGCTTGATTCCTATCAAGTAAGCTTATTTTTTTCCCATTTTTAGCTTCCTCGTAGTATATCCCCCCTTATTCGTGACCTTTGTTAGTAACCCCATCACTTTTCATCATGGAAGGTGATTGCTCATCAACCAACAAGCCACCACCGAATAAACCACTTTCAATAAAAAACCAACCCAATGACCAACACAACCGCCGAAACTGTTATGTGAGTAGAAACACCGACCTTCAAGATTTGCAAAAGATATTTGATAGTACAATTAGGGATGCTGTTGAGAAAGTGGTCAGCGCCTCTGTAATTGGCTCCATGATCGACAACAATTCGGAAAATGGCTTGGTGAATAGAAATGTGAATGAGGAGGACAATGCTTATTTCAATCTTTACCCCACTAAGGAAGAGGTTGCTTACCATCAATACATAATCGATAATCCCCGATCACCCATCATTAGGATATGTCCAAAGATTAGGAGAGGAAAACCTTGGAACCTAAAAATTCCTTGTATGATTGGATATAGGAATGTCGAACATGCTTACATAGATACGGAATCTCCCATTAATGGGATGTCATCAGCTGTTTACAATGACATTATGAATGAGCGACTTAAGATTAGGAAAGACCCTAAGTATCCAGGTGGGGTTAGCAACTTTGCGGGAAGAGTAAAGGATGTACACGTCTTTATAGGGAATTTCACCTACCTAGTTGATTTTGTGTTCCTAGAAGACATCGGATGTGTCATTGACTATACCTTATCCCAAGTAGTGCTAGGAAAACCGTTTGTTGAAAAGTCTAAAATAAGCCATAACAAGTTTGAAGGAATGGTTAGGTTTAAGGAAAGGAAGGAGGAGATTACTTATAGGATGCCTTGGAAGACGAACGGATACGGCCCTTTATCACTTTTCGAACGAGACAACATTAGAGCTTTTGAGGAAAAAAGCGATGACGATGTTGAAAAAGGTTTCAATTTCATGTGGGAGAAAAGGAGACTTTATTATAAGGATTGCTTGACCCTAAGGCCTAGGTATGGAGTCGATGAAATTTTTTTCAATATGATAGAATTCTCATTGAGAATGAAAAATGAGACCACATAGGGGTACGACTTCGAGTCTAGCTACAAGACTCATAAATAAAGAAAAGCGCTTTGTGGGAGGCAACCCATACTTAATTGTTTGCTTGTTTGTGTCGTATATCTTTTATTGATTATTTACTCTCATGTTTAAATTTGTAAAAATGCTTTATTGTGTCTTTAACCTCGTCTTAATTACATATAAAGATATTTTACATAAGGGATAAGTGTAGGGAGGATTACACACATTTTCAAAAGAAACGTAAACACGAGAATTTCAATTAATTAAAAGATATACATGTGTGTTTGTTCGAGTCAAATGCTTGTATCGAGTCATAATGGATGTTTTGCAGGAAAGTTTTCCAGATTCTAAAGATGTAAATTTTCCAGAATTTTTTCCACAAAATTGCAGACCAGTTTCTGTCAGGATAACCTGACGGCGTCAGGATCGCAACCTGATGGCGTCAGGAAGGAGCAGAAACAACTGATTACTTTTTCTCGTTTTCTGAGCTACTTATAAATTTTTGGAATTTTCCAGGTCTTAATTTTCCAGAAAATCTGTAAACATCCATTCCACTAGCACTATATCCTAGTTTAGTAGAGTCCTATATATATTGTTACCGCCGATTTTACGCGAAGGTTTCGTTTGTTTTCTTCAAGTGTGCAGGTTTAATTTACCAAGAAGAAGATGCATAAGATGAGAAGGTGCTTTTCACGCAAACATTCTTCTTGAAGAAAGATGTAACCACCACTTTACACGGATCCTACCGAGCTAATCAGGGGAGTATTAGTTTCTTTCGTCTTTTATTACCTACCATTATCATAACTTTGATACTTTTGGGGAACATTGGGGACAATGTTCAGTTTAAGTGTAGGGAGGGAAAATAAAATGGGAACTTTGAAACTAGGCTTATCCTTCATTATTTGCTTTGTCCAATTGCATTTGTGTAATAAACCATGAGAAATATCGGTTAGGGTAATTTTGGCACCAAATTTAAAATTTTTCATGACATATAGGAGTTGGCCATTAGTCTTAATAAAGCATCTCATAGATAGGAAGTTATATGACTAGCACAAAAAACCCTTTACCACTTAAATTCCACCCAAAATGTGATGATCGCCCTTAGATTTGTAGGAATTAAAGCATTCATCTTTAATGCTTAGAGTGTGAACCGGTAGTATAATAGATTCTATAACTTGTTTTGCGATGCATCCCGAGATCGCTAGTAAGACAACACTTGTGTATTTAGGAATAACTAAATGATAAGAGGCATTAGGATAACCCTTGTTTGATACCCGTAATATAATTACTTCTTCCACATCGGTTGAGTAATTCCCCCACACCTTTGCATTTTACTCATCTTTAGTACACGATACCCCTAGTTAACCCCTCAGAGCATATCCTTTTCGCGGTTCTCGTGATGTTTCGGTTTTCCAGAATATCAATGAAGAGCATTGTTTACAATCCACCCCCAAATGTACACCTAAATCGCCTTAGCCTACCTTTTATGCACTCACTTTTAGTGCATTATTGTTATCACACTTAACCCTTAGTTCAATTATCTTGTTGCTTGCATAAGTTGCTAAGTCGAGTCATATACTTTGTACATAGTTTTGGGACTCATGGGAAAAGTTAAACTTTATGAAATGACGGGAAGGGACCGTTAAATTCAAATTCCCTTTATTTGCATAATAATGTACTCCAAGTGTTTTGTAGGGTTAGAGTAATAAAAACTCAAGTGCAGGGATGTGCCTATAAATCCCTATCATTTGATGTTATCGTAGAGGATGGTAGAGTAAAAGTGTATGAAAAAAGAAAAAAAATCGAAAAAAAATAGAAAAATAGAGTGTTGAAAAAAAAAACATACGGGCTACCATCCTACATCTATCTTTAATTTATGTTTTTTTGTTTCAGTTATCTAAAGTCTAGAGTGTCGAGTCTTGGCTTAGCAACGCCATTCTTCGCAAGCTTGTAACATAAAGATTTTTGACTTGCCACCACTAAATAGCCTATCCCACCAAACCCTTTGTTTCCCTACCGTAAGCCTATCATTCCAACCCTTTAAAAGGACTCTTGGATAGTCTTTCCTAGGTGCTTACGCCAAAGCGATGGAGGTTTGATCTAGTCCAAGCCTATGGTAATGTAGGTACTAGGACCGGTTAATGAGTGTTTATCTTCCGTTTCCAACTTGTTATATTTCATATACACCCGAGAGATGTGAGTATCCAAACACCCCATGTGAGGTGCTAGTATGTAATTTCCGTGCTTTTTATGACTTTTGCGGGGCTTATATGTGTTGTGAATCGTTCTAAACTAATGCTTCATGACCTCTAACTTATAAATTTATTGGGTAAAAGCACGTTCGCTTGAGGACAAGCAAATACCAAATGTAGGGATATTTGATAAGGTTTTAAAATGTACCTTTTTTAGGGGTCGTTTAAGTCCTTATTTGATCACTTTTGTATCCGTTATTACTTAATATCGTTCCTTTTCACTTTTTAGGTATCTTGAAGGCAAAATGCTGGAATGACACTTATTCGGACAAAAAGGCGTGAATATACGAAGAAAATGCCCAAAGTCAAGAATCGAGACACTCACGCTGCTGGAACTTAAGGGGACGGCGTCAGGATTTACAAGTGATGGCGTCAGGCAGTACTAGAGACGCCGTCGGACAAGTTTTGTGATGACTGAGTAGCCAAATTGCTCATTTACAAGTGACGGCTTCAAGTTTTAAAAGAGTAGGGCGTCGCAACTCAGACGGCCTAGATTTGATCCAGACGACGTCAGAGACTGAAGGGGACGGTGTCACAAGCATAAGTTGACGCCGTCGCAAGACTAACGTGGCCAAGACGAAACCCTAATAACGGCGACCCAACGGCGTCATAAATTAAAGGGTGACGCCGTCGCATTTGTAATCTTATATATAGAATCCGAATTTTTTAGTTTTCACTGTGTAGTCTTTTGGAGTAAAAACCTAAACCGAACCAAGGTTGTCTTGTACAGTATTTTAGGGTTCCATACCCTATCTTACATCAAGATAAGTGTTTTACTTCATTAATTTAATTATGTCTTCCTTTGATTGTGTGTATGCTTGCATGTTTCCCATGTCCGGCTAATTTACTAGTGTTTTTGCTTAGGTAATATGAAACTTATTTATTGAATATTGATTGGTTGTCTCTTATCTTAATTGTGATTGACCTAGTATTGCGATAGGTCATTCGTTGTGCTAATAATGCTTGATTAATCTTTGTTGAACCTTAGTTTATAATCACCTAGAGTAATTGTAGGCTATACATCCAAAGAATACCTTAGAGTTAAGTTTATAAACCCTAGAGATTTTGTAGTCATTAACCTTTGGTAGCTTCAAAGAGTTAGGGATAAATGCATACCCTACGACCTTAGAAACATAACGCGATTAAGAATAAGGACGTGACAATTCAACCATCAATAAAAGATAACTAGGAAGTAATAAAGCCTAAGCAAATACATTTTTAACTATCATACGAGCACACAACAATAGACATAGATTACCCTCACCATAGTTTAGATAAGTAGAAGTAATCGGTAGAAATACAAAACCCCCCAAATTCAAACCCCGAGATTCGTACCTTTCCATTTCCTAAAAAACATAAAAAAGATAAAAAAAAATCTTCCTCAACCCCAACCTTAGCGTAGTAACTTCTCACTAGCATTCCTATTCCCGTAGAGTGCGATATCAATTCCCGTAGCTTACCCTAATACTACACTACAACGATTAGGTTCACTGCCTAGGGTGTTGAAAAACTTGCTCGACGAAAAGGAAGTTCCTTTGACCCCAAACACGCTGTGTAAGCGTATCAAATACATTCAACTTGTCGTGGAATCTTATCAGTAATGTGTAAATCTCACAAAACCTCAGCTAGACTTTCCCGACATAAACCAACTTGCTCAGTACACCCTTATCAAGAAACCATTTGGGGTAGTCTACCGAAGTGAACTACACCACAATTGCTTCATGGCGTGCAAAGAGCTTCATAAGTTTTGGGATCACACATTCAAGAAAGTCAGGGACGGATTAGCTTATCGGTTAAAGGAGATACATGACGGCATAGAGTCACCGAAGAGATAGAATTCGAGGGATAGAAGGGATGTTAAGAAGATCATCACGCTGATTAATGAAAGGTTGTTTAGGTGGGATCAGATCAGAACATTGGGGAGTTTCGTTGGTGGTCGTCCAAGCATATCTCTCACAAGCTATCAACGTCCAGAACGCAC
Source organism: Chrysanthemum seticuspe (assembly GCA_019973895.1). Classification (NCBI taxonomy): domain Eukaryota; kingdom Viridiplantae; phylum Streptophyta; class Magnoliopsida; order Asterales; family Asteraceae; genus Chrysanthemum; species Chrysanthemum seticuspe. Next base: position 239,944,007 of record BPTQ01000007.1, on the reverse strand, counting down.
TCTTGGAGTTATTGCTGGACTACCTGATACTCCTGGTATCCGTTGATTTATTTCTCTTATCATTATTTGGATGTGTGATTTAATACTGACAATGGCTTGTGCACACATATCAGTGTACAACCCGTACTTGTAATGAAAGGACCCTGTGGTATGCTTCAGTGCCACAATCCTTATAAAATAAGTAAAAGCTTCTTCCTTTTGAGTAAAACTAATCAAAACTTTCATTTTTCAAAGTTTTGCTCAAAAGAACAAGTACTTCCCCTTATGATTTTCAAAACCTCAAAACTTAATATCACTTGTTGATGGGGAGTATTTGACTTTAAACTTTGTTCACAAATGGTTCATCGTGGTAATCTTCTCACAAAACTCGAAATGGACATATTCGATATCAAAATTTCGTCAAAAATAACATTTATATGCCATTTTTTAGGGGAAGAAAAATTATGTGATAACAAATATGTCGTGAATTGCAAATGAATCATTGTGCTAAAGACTTAACCAATGAATTGACGAGATCTTAAATGTTAGTAACTCGAAAAGACTTGTCCGGGACGGGTAATAATTTCAAGCTAGTTCGCTAGTGATGTAAACGTGTCTCGCAAAGGACTTGTCCTAGTAGAATGTACCATTCGAGAAACTCTTGATAGACATGAACTTTGACAAGTTTGACAACCTTTCGAGGTTTGTCCACACCTTCAGGGTAGTTATTAGAGCTAGTTGTCACCTTAAAGCTGACAATGTAACTCTTTAACTATGCAACGTAACCGTGTCTCACGGGGAATTGTCTATCTAGAGTTGATCAATTCAAAAGTGCGCGCTCTTCTCTCACCATGCAGATTTCTGTCAAAATACTTAAGCACGTGTGGAGGGGAGTATTTCTACAAAATACAAAACTCTCTCAGTGGTACTAAATGCTTTTATTCATAACCACTTTGAGAGATTTTCAGGTAAATTGGTTTTACGGCAACATAGGTTAGTCATGGAGTTACAAGGTGACTAAGGTTAGGAATAATCGTCCTATGATCCGCCAGAGCCGGAGGGATCTACCCAAGGACACCACCAATAGTTAGAATTAGAAGTCCTTAGGTATGATTATAAAAAGGAGAAAATGAGAATCGAAGAAAGAAGGAGTTGAAGAATTAAAAAGAAAAGTAAAGAAAAGGGTGAAAAGAAATAGCCCTCCAGATTATTCAACTTAGGGCAGACACCGGGTTCAATTCACTTGATGACACCGGTATTGAAGATTAAAATCGTCATGGACCCAGTGACGCATGCACTAAACCTTCTTAGCCACTCAAGTTTTTCTCAACAGAAGGTTGTTTCATTCTCACTGGGAACCCTACGTAAACTATCGGCATTCTTTTAGAGATTACTGGTATTGAATAAGGAGACCCTCTCCCTAGTCTCCGCTCAGGAAAACCAAAGAGCACTATTAAGTCTAGAGCCACGAGATTCATCAAAAGATCTATTAGGTACACGTGACATTTCATCACTTGTCGTTCAACATTAAGGACGCAAGTGATACACTATCGAGTCCTACACAGATCTTAGCAATCTGTCGAGAACATTTATGAGAGGTTCACATATGTTATCCTCAGTGATTGAATGGAAACTCCTTCCAGGGTCAACATCAAACAGCCCTGACAGTAGGTCACTTCGGTAACTCCTTGTGGGTTACGCTTAGTGTATCTCAAACGGTCTACAGTCGTGGGGTGATGCTTCGGTGTACCTTAGTGACTCATCTGAACTGTAGGTGTACTTCGGTACATCGCGTTATCTCACTTGTGGTACTCCAATTCAGGAACAGCCTTTGTGAGAATTAGAGTCGTGTTTTCACACTATGCTGTTAACCCACTCGAAGTTCAAACTTGTAAGCGCTGGATGATTTCTAACCCATGTTTTATGTTTTCTTCTTACGGATGCACGCGGGAGGAAAAGATCATGCAGATTCTCCACATGCTCATACCAACATCAACACTAATTCAACGTTAAAGAGCGTGTGAGCATGTTGGGGAAAGACGTGGAGACACTGGAGCAACGAAGCGGACCTGATGCAGATAACTACAACATACTATCAATACCACCATAAAGAACAAAGAATTAAAAGAACAAAGAAAACAAAGACGTCAAAGCTGAAAACTTCAAAGTAAAACAAGATCCCTACACTGGGGAGATTGTTAGAATCAAGTCACTTCTTCTCACAAGAAAGAAGAATGTCAGAAGACGTCTAAGCTACTATTACATCAGCACCTACAATGTTTTTCACTCCAATCATTAATCACCAACACTTAGAGGGAGATTGTTGGAATCACTCCTAAACTAGATTACAAGTGTTAGTAATTAATATGTAATAGTTAGCTTAATTATGGCTTTTATGTTAGTAATTATGGCAATGCTTATGTAGAAAGCCCATAAGCCTTGGTCCAAGCCCAATAAGAAAAGTAAGGGAACTTGTATGTTGCTCTAGTTCCCTCCTATAAATAATCTTGTAAACTCCCATTTAGGAGTTGGTTGTTCACATTCATAATATCATCTACGCATATCCTTTCTATATTATTCATTCGTGTGTTCAACCGATCACTTCTTTCCTATTTCTTATACTGATGCTTGTGTTACATAAATGGGAACCTAACAGCCCTTTTGAGCCATTCCTTTCATTTTGTTCACCCAACATATTGTTTCAATATACCATTACACCTTAGCCTACCCTATAGTATTTATTTGTAATTAGGAAGTCATTATTTGCCTAAGTTCAAGGTTCAAGTGGAAAGGTTCAGAAATCACACTCTCGTCGATGACATATCCTTAAAGATCATTGAAGACCCCCCAAATTATCATATTGTTCATCTCAAGTGGGGGGATGTTATGTTATTATGTTATGTTCAAAAAATAAAAAATAATGATGATTCGAAAAAAAAAGTTATTGTTATTCATTTGATTGTAAAGTGCGATATTATAAGCACTATTGTTATGAGCTTAATATAGATTTAGTATCGATGAGGCCACCTCGGTTAAATTTGAAGAATGAAGTTGGAAGTGTGGCCATCATGACGTCCTCTAATGGCACATCTACCTGGTTATTTCATGATCCGATTTCTTGACTTCAAAACTTGAACTTTGGGCAGACGGTAAGTGGTGATGACTTAGTTGTATATTTAGACTATTTGCTTGATTTTATTTTACACCAATTTTATTCAATGTTTTATCCTACCCTTTAGTCATGAAGCGTGTTTAGGTGATGTTGCGAGCAAATCTTTGGTGTCTTGGCCATGGATTTGGTCATGTATCATTGATTTTGTCCACTTCACCGTGACATGTTAGTAATGACAAATCACCCTTAACCTTTGTCGTGTCTACCCATATTGCCTTCGAGAATTGCTTAGTTCTTAAATCTAGTGGTGGAGATTTGTGTAACCGCCAAGCTTATGATAGAATACATGCTATGACTGTACAATGAGTGATCACCCCAAAATTGACACTTAGAATAGATGAGAGATTTGAGTGTTTTGTTCCCATTTCGTGTGGTGTTCGACTTTGTTTTATTCTAGCATAAGGGATTTGTAAACTTATATTTTCCAGGTAATGGGAAATATCTTTTTAGGAATCTATCTAATAAGGTCTACTTGAGGGCAAGTAGAATTCAAGTTGGGGGATATTTGATAATATCAAATTGTCCTAAATATTAAGTGTCAATTTCCCCCGATAATGCTCGTATTTTATATCATTTATAGTGATTTACACTTGTTTTCCTCTATATTTAACTTTCAGGTAAATTACGAGCATTGGAGCTAAAGAGACGTGGATTTGGAGAATTTATTGAAGATATATCATAGTATGCTCATTTTGAAGAAGTTACGGCATAACTCTTCTCTCACATTACGCTGTAACTGAAGCGTGGCTCAGAAAACCAACTCAACTGAAGATTATATCGTAACTCTCCCAAATATTGCGACGTAACTAACTAGGTCAAATGAGGTTCCGCGTCGCTGCAAGCTATGCCGTAACTATTGTGTCAATTACGGCGTAACCAGGATTTATTAGTTACGCCGTAACCAGATCTGGCCTATAAATACCCCTCGAATTCTAGCATTTCAAGGCTTCCCATTTCACACACAACATCAAGTGAACGTGAGTAGAAGTCGAAGGCAGATCTATAAGAGCATACGGAGCTATCTCCAAGGGAGAAATCACTCCCCTACAATAAGCATTAGCATTTTATCTTTTCTTTACTTTCAGTTCATGTATTTCGTAATGTTAAACATTGAATCGATTGTTTTAGTTAATATGAGCGACTAAGCACCTCTGGTGCTGGCCAAGTTATGATTCCTTAATTTTTTGTTTATGTTTATATTGCTTCCATATAATTATTTCTAAGTGTATGCATGCATAGTTTGTTGGTAGCTACCCTTGTTTCGGTAGTTTTGAATGGCGGTAGTGGCTAGTTACTTAGGAGATATGACCAACTGACCCTAAGTAGGTAGACTGAGTGGGAAGGGTAAGATATGACCAACTGACGACCCTTTTTTTTGTGCGATTTGACCAATTGTTCACCTGCCGTTTGGATGAACTGAAGAAGTCGAGGATGAGTGTTTAAGATGCTAGCGCCCGGGCACTCATTGTTACAAATCTAGCATGTAGCGGTGCTTAATGACTTGGCTTAGGGGACTAAGAACAACTGGACTTATGACGGGTCACCTGATTTCTCTAGTGGGACCCTTTGCTGATAGGTTTGGACGAATTGACCAAATGTTGTCCTTGCGACTTTGACCGCATCTGAAGTAATTGGATGTAATTAAATGTAAACATAACTAGTTAGGATGAATAACTAGGTTAGCACCCCTCTCCTATATTGATCACAACCCTCACCTTTATTTGCTTTCATATTTTATTGTCTGAGTAGTAATTAATCATTTCCACCTTAAATCATATTAAAATCTGTGACACCTAGAATTAGTTTAAATATGCACATATAGCTCTTGGGTCGACCTCGGTTTTTACCGAATACTACACTACACACGACCGGGTATACTGCCCGTTAGTGCATTAGGGTAGACCATAGGTATAACAAGAACTTATAAATATTAAAACCTGGTCAGTAAAACCTGTAATAGTAAGTGAGGTATCATACTTTTTGCTTACGCTACTGCCGTGTTGAAGAAACTCTAGGTCATTGTTGAAGAAGAAATGGTAGGGAATCTTTGGTTGCCCGGGTCGGCCAATTGTTGGTAGAGGCTTTGTCCAGTCAATGTAGTAGGGAGTGTTATCCTTTCTTGTAACATCGATGTTCGATTCGGTATTTAGACAGTCGATGTTGTTGGACATTGCACGGGCAATGTTGTCCAAATGGTATTTGACCTCAACTGTGTTGCATGCTCTGTCTTTCAACAAGTTGAATGCGTCATTCTTTATCCTACGCAGCTCCCATTTTGTCATCTTTGTCACTTTGAACTCATCTTGGATAATCTTCACATGCTCCAAGGAGAAGAAGAAGCAAGGTTCTGTCGCCTCATGGTTAGACGAAGATGACACCAAGGAGTATGAGTGGTTTAGAAACCATGAGGCGACAGAACCTTGCTTCTTCTTCTTTGTTCTGGAGGATGATTCTGGTTGCGGTGATGGTCGAGGTGATGGTTGTTGATGAGGCTCAGGAATGTCTTGATCCTCACCACCGGTATAAATGAAGTGATCACCAGTTTTCTGTAGTAGTGGTGGACAATCTGCATCCTGAGGTTTGTCAGATGAGGGAGGTCATTGAGTAGCTTTTCTTGAGGGTGTGGTGGTGGTCTTTGGTGGTGGCATGGATGATGATGACCCGCCGGTCTTCTTCTGACATTTAACATTCGGGTCTTGATCCTTGTCATCATCATGTCTTGGTCGCTTGTCTAGACCAGCAGCTTCCTTGCACGATGTCTTTAGTTGATGTGCAAAAAGTACCTCATACAACTTCAATTCATCTGGTGTGAAAGTAGGAGCTCGAGGAGACATCTATAGTACCAACTGTGAGATCAAATCAGCTTCGGTGACAACTGGAGGCTGGACTGATCAGTTTTCATGACCACCAGTGTTGTAGTAATAATTTGTTTGACCAGTGTTTTGAGTGTTGGGTAGAACTGATTTGTGAGCATTTCTTTCGTAACAGCAGGAACATATTTGAGGAGAAAGTGATGAGTGTAGTTCCTAATTTGCTCATTCATTTCTCCTGGGACGTCCCTGGTGAGAAATGCCTTGATCTGTTCTCTTTCCCCCTCGAATTGGTCCATCTGCTGAGAAAGCTCGATGACCTTGTCAGCTAGCATGTTCAATCTTTGTTTCTGAAGACTTTGTTTTCATTTTATTGATTGAAGCAATGCTTTCTGGATCTTGGCTTTGGTGCGAGATGCCCAAGTATCGGCCTTGTTCTTGATTGATTTTGAAGATGATTTTGTTGTAGTTTATTTGGATGGTGGTGGTGATGAGTGAGAAGATGATTCGGTTTTGGAGGTATCACGGGGTGGTTCTGAGTATTGCTCAGGGTTGTGTTCAGGATTGTCCAGAACATAGTATTCTGTTTTCAATCTTATGCGTTCCTCTTCATCCTTCTTAGCAGCTTCGTCTGCAGCCCTCTCCTTTTCCGCTTCCAACACATCTTTCTCTGTGATTCTCTCATCAATATCTTCGTTATCTCCACAATCAAACATATCGTCATCCTCTTGCTGCTTTTCCTCTATACTCTTCTTGGTGGTGGTATCGGTTCCTTTATCGGGTTGATTAACCGAATCAGGAACGGATGTAGCAAGAACACCCCCGCTGTAACCTCCAGGTCCTTGATTTGTTGAAGGGAAAACTATTTAGAAGCTTTTTCCATCCTTTTTTGCTTCAGAGTTTTATGGAGTTGTTTCTCTGCAGCATTCGGATCATACTCCTAATCAAACTCTTCTTCTTCTTCATCATCAAGAGGTTTCTTCCCTTTGCCAGATGAAGGACGAGCAGGTTTGTCCCCTGTCTTCTTGATGGGTGTGTCATCTATATGTACTTCAGACTAGACAGTCAGATCATCCGACTCAGTTTCAGAATCTTCATATTGTTGAACTGGTTCTGGTTCTTCTTTAGGATGAACGATTTTGGCTGGGACTTTCTTCTTTTGGCTTGGATTTCTTTTCTTACACTTTGTTGTGCTTCCAGCTCCCTTAGCCCTTGTAGTAACCAATGGAGTCGTCTTCTCATCCATGAAGCCAAGTTTTCCCGCACGCACTGCTTGCTTGTAACGTTTGTAGGATGGAAGATTCTTGTATTCATCAGTAATCAAGAAAGCAGGGAGTTCTGTACCTTGTATTCGGGTTGAAGAGTCTTTGAACCTAACAGAGTTTAAGGTAGGCTCATTCAACATAGAGTGTGTGTCGGGGTCCTTTAGTCTCAGTGGGATATCCTGGTGCTTCCCGAGAAGATTATGGATAAGCAACTTGGTGTATCTAATGAAAGGAATCTTGGTACCAGGCTTCCTGTAGTGTTGCATCATGTCTTCCCAGATTAAACTAGCATAGTAAATATGGTCCACATGAACCATCCCCCAGAAGGTTTGAAGATGCATGAGCTTCGGGTGTTAATGACCACTATCTCTGCCTGAGACTGAATTGGCGATCATGATATAGATGGTCCTCCAGGGTTGTGGGATATTTTTTAAATCGACTATGGTGTGCTTGGAGATGATACCAGAAGCTTTGCCGTATCCAATGTTAATCAAGAAATCCAACACTTCCTCTTTAGTTGGAATTAGGATGTATTCAATAGAACGAATGACCGGAAAAATAAGAATGACACGAAGATCCGCCACAGTGACCGTGACTTCCTTAGTGCCAATGGTTACTTTAACTGCATCTTGTTTGTCAACTTTGTCCATAGTGTGCCAGAACTGATGGATGTAGATTTCGGGAACTGTGGCAGAGTTGGTAAGCATGAGATGGAAAGGGTGATTCTTGAGGATGTCAACAGCAACTCTGCATGAGGATTCAGAACACGTAAAGTTGTTGAAGTCGACATGAAGATTGTTCTTCCTGATGATTTTGTCATAACCAGCAGGGAAGATATCAGCCATTGTGAGCATATTTGGGGCATTGAGGTTCTCTAGATTGACAGCCATTTCATGAACTGAAAGATATTTAGACAAAAGAACCAACATATTGAAACACATTGTGTTAGTCTTAGTTTGATTTATTGTCTAATTACTTGTTTGAAGTTATCATGTTTATGAATGTTACGAGTCCAAAGTCACTTTTAGTCCAATTGTTTGTAGTTGAAGTGATAAGTTACATGAATATGTTAATTTTGAAGTTTTAATTTCGAAATATCACCTAAACACACAACATTTTAACTTTTGAGAGCTTATGAGTAACATTTTGGTTTTTGTGACTTAAGTGTAACTATTACAAGTTATACTACATGTAACAGTTCAACACAAGGTGAATAGTTGGCTTAAGCATAAACGTGTGAGCTTATGCGTAAAAGAGGAGCTTAGGCATACGCGTAAGCTTAAGCGTAAGGGCAAGTCTTAGGCGTAAGAAATTCCTACGCGTAAAACGAGTCCTTAGGCTTATGTGCTTACGCGTAAGCTTTAACGAAAAATGTTACGTGTAAGGTTTACTCATAAGAGTAACCCTTAGGCGTAGACATCTTAGTTTATGCATATCCTTCCAGGATACGCGTAGTCCCACTGTAGACCCTTTATGCGTCTGTGTTACGCATAAGATTGCTCTTATGCGTAACCTTTACGCATAAAGATATTCCATATGCGTAACATCATGAACACCTTTACTAAGATTTTTACGTGTAAGAAACCTGAAACACATAAACATGAACAAGCACAAGATCACATTCATTTAGCCTAGAACAGCTTAGGCGTAAAGTTCTAAAACCTTAAACCCTAGAATCCTACGCTTAACAGATTAAGCCATGGAAATCAATCAAGATTGTTTTTTGCACAATCCTAGATGTCTAAGGAGTGGTTTGGAATATATTTTAACAAAAAACACCCACAGAATCAAAAGATTCAAGGGTAACGAACCTATAAACCCTAAAACTTTAATTTTCACTGTTAGGTCACTAGATTTACAACACAAGCTTACAAGAAGGAGATAGAGGCGGTTGAACAACACACAAACACACGCACACGTACATGTAAAGAAAGGTTAGGCGTAGAGTGTATGTGAAAGAGTAAATTGAACAACCAACCCTCAAGTGAGGGTTTACATAAGGTATTTATAGGAGGGAAGTTAGGGCAACACTCCTAGTTCCCTTCCTTTCCTTTATGGGCTTGGGCCTAAGCTCATGGGCCTTCTACATAATCTTAAGGCTAATAACAAACATAAAGGCCATAATAAGCTACCTATTACATAAGAATAACTAACACTTGAATTATAGTTTAGGAGTGATTCCAACAATCTCCCCCTCAAGTGTTGGTGATGAAAAACGGTGAAGGCGTTGATGTAATAGTAGCTTTGACGTCTTCTGACATTCTTCTTTCTTGTGAGAAGAATTGCCTTGATTCGAACAATCTCTCCAGTGTAGAGAGATAGTTTCCTTTGAACAGTTATGCTTTGACGTCATCTTTAACTTTGTTCTCTGATCATTGTTCTTTGTGGTGAAAGTGATAGTATGTTGTTGTCTGCATCAAGTTTGCCTCAGGTCTGCTTCGCCACTATAGTGTCTCCTCGTCATTCTTCAATATGCTCACACGCTCTTTGACATTGGAATTCAGTACTGATGAAGTTCTTTAAGTCTTTTAACTTTGTAAATTCTTTGATTTGACGAAGAATCATTCTGACTGTTGTGTTGCTTTTGGATAGAACTTCCATTAGTGATGATGTTGGCATGAGCATGAGAAGAATATGCACGATCATCCCGCTCCTGAGCTTCCATAAGAGGAAAACATTTCAAACGGTTAGTAATAAGCGTATTCCGGCACTTACAAGTTTGAACTTCGAGAGTGTTAACAGCATAGTGTGAAAGCATAACTCTAATTCTTACAAAGGCCGTTCCTGAACTGGAGTCCCACAAGTGAGATAACGCGATGTACCGAAGTACATCTACAGTTCAGATGAGTCGCTGAGGTACACCGAAGCATCACCTCACGACTGTAGACCGTTTAAGACACACTAAGCATAATCCACGGGGAGTTACCGAAGTGACCTGCTGTCAGGGCTGTTTGATGTTGACCCTGGCAGGAGTTTCCATTCAATCACTGAGGATCACAGTTGTGAACCTCTCATAAATGTTCTCGACAGATTGCTAAGATCTGTGAAGGACTCGATATGAACCACTGATGATCTTATTTGGTGATCAACAAGTGATGAAATGTCAAGTGTTCCTAAGAGATCTTTTGATGAATCTCGTAGCTCTAGACTCAATAGTGCGTTTTGGTTTTCCTGAGCGGAGACTAGGGAGAGGGTCTCCTTCTTCAATACCAGCGATCTCTAAGAGAAAGCCAATAGTTTACGTAGGGTTCCCTGTGGGAATGAAACAAGCTTCTGTTGAGAGAAACTTGAGTGGCTAAGAAGGTTCAGTGCATGCGTCACTGGGTCCATGACGACTATTAATCTTCAATACCGGCGTCACTAAGTGACAACCAGTAGCATATGAATTGAACCCGGTGTCTGCCCTAAGTTGAATAATTTGGAGGGTTATTTCTTTTCACCCTTTTCTTTGCATTTCTTTTTAATTCTTCAACTCCTTCTTTTTCCGATTCTCATTATCTCCTTTTTATAATCATACCTAAGGACTTCTATGTACTAACTATTTGTGATGTCCTTGGGTAGATCCCTCCGGCTCTGGCGGATCATAGGACGGTTATTCCTAACCTTAGTCACCTTATCACTCCATGACTAACCTATGTTGCCATAAAACCATTTACTTGAAAAATCTCTCACAGTGTTTGTGAATGAAATACATTTTGAACCACTGTTGAGATAAGATTTTGCATAAATACTCCCCCTCCACATGTGCTTTAGAGTTTAGACGGAAATTTGCACTATGTGGGAAGAGCGCGCACTTTTGAATTGATCAACTCAAGATAGACAATCCCCCGCGAGACACGGTTACGTTGTATAGTTAAAGAGTTACATTGTCAGCTTTTAGGTGACAACTAGCTCTAATAACTACCTTGAAGGTGTAGACAAGCCTCGAAAGGTTATCATACCCTTCAGAGTTCATGTCTACCAAGAGTTTCTCGAATGGTACTTTCTACTTGGACAAGTCCTTTGCGAGACACGTTTACATTACTAGCGAACTAGCTTGAAATTATACCAGTCCCGGACAAGTCTTTTCGAGTTACTAACAGTTTAGTACCGTCAATTCGTTGGTTAAGTCTATTACACAAAGATTCATTTGCATTTACACAACATATTTCTTATCACATAATTTTCTCCCCCTCAAAAATGGCATATAAAATGTTATTTTTGAAAAGTTGAGAATAAATATGACCATTTCGAGTGTTGCGGGAAGATGACCACTATGAACAATTTGTGAACAAAGTTTTAACTCAAGTACTCCCCCTCAACTAGTGATATAAACGGTTGAGGTTTTGAAAATCATACGGGGAAGTACTTGTCCTTTTGAGCAAAACCTTGAAAAATGAAAGGTTTGATAGGTTTTACTCAAAAGTAAGAAGCTTTCGCTCCTTTTATAAGGATTGTGGCACTGAAGCGTACCACAGGGTCCTTTCTTGACAATTACGGGTTGTACACTGTTATGTGTGCACAAGCCATTGACATATATAATCACACATCCAAATTTATAATGAAAGAAGCAATTCAAGGGGTACCAGGAAGTCCAGTGATGTCGCCAGGAGTGCGACGCGTTGATAGCCGGTGATGTTAATCCTGGGTCGACCACCAACATAGCTTTCCAATCTTCTGAACTGATCCCTTCGAAACAACCTTTCATCAATCATTCTGATGATTCTCCTCACATCCCTTCTATCCTGAGAATTCCATCGCTTAGGAGACCCTATCTTTTGACGTATATCCTTCAACCTATAAGCCAATCCGTCCCTAACCATCTTCAAAGTGTGATCCCCAAACTTGTGAAGATCACTACACGCCATTAAGCAATTTCGTTGAAGTTCACTACGGTAAACGACGCCGAATGGTTTGCTAATGAGTGTACATTGTGAGAGCTGGTTGATGTCGGGAAGATCAAGCTGAGGTGGAGTGAAGTTAACACGAGTCTGATAAGATTCAACAGCAAGTTGGAGATCTTCTACACGTTCTTTGATGACTATGCTTCTGATGAAGATGAGCAGTGACTTGATGAATTCACGTTGTACTTCAGTTGAAAATTGTCTCATGCGACCCTGTATTTTGGCAAGGTACATGTCTTCAATGTCGTTGAGAGACAAATTCTTAAAGTCAGCTTCAGAGAATGTATAATCCCGTTCATCTTGCCTTTTGACCACAATCTTCTTGAGAAAGGTGTAGTCCCATTTGGTCGACAGATCAACGTGTTTGATGGAAACGATATCCTTAGCACTGAACACTGCATGTTGAGACTTCTGAACCTGGCAGCTTCGGTAGTAGATTCTTCGGTGTTCCGGCCAATGATGAATCCCGTACATTGCATCTCGGTCGTATGCTTCCACGTTGTTGGAGAACAAGTGATTAGCTCTTTCCTCGATAGCTATGGAGTTTGAGTATATGGCTGCTGGGAATGGAAGTGTCAAAGATGTAGCGTATTTCCTTGATCCATCGCCACCGTGTAGAAGAAATTCCAAGTCTTTGTTGAAGAAATATCTGAATGGGATCTAAGGTTCATCTGGTTGGCCAATTGTTGGTAGAGGTTTAGACCAGTCGGTGTAATATGGAGGGTTATCCCGTTTGATGAAGTCGATGTTTGCTTCTGGGTTGAGCCAATCCATGCTGTTAGACATAGCTCGAGCAATGTTTTCAAGTTGATATTCGACCTCGATGGCACTTTCTGAGCTATCTTTCCATAGTTGAAAAGCTTCATTCTTGATTCGCCTCAACTCGGATTTCGTCATCTTCTTCACATGGAACTTTTCTTGCATAATCTTAGCCTGCTCCAAAGTATTACCGTCTACCAGATCTTGACCTTCTTTAGGGTAGGGAGTGGAATTGACAAGTGTAGAAAGCCATTCAAACTCCTGTGTTGTATCTTCATCTAACCATGATACGACGTCAGTCATTGGCGCCTTCTTCTTCTTTTGTTTTGGCCTAGATGAGGTTTCTGGTTTCTTAACTTGTTTGGGAGAGGTGGGTTGTTGTAGGGGCTCACGGACTTCTTCATCGTCACCACCCGTATACTCAAAGTGATCACAGGTTTTATGAGTCTCGGGCGGTAACTCAGAATCCTGAGGTTTATCAGTAGAAGAACGGGGAGGAGACCTTTGTTGAGTAGGAGTCCGTTGGAGAGGAGGTAACATAGAAGATGATTCACCAGACTTCTTCTAATGTTTAGCTTCATCATTCTTATCCTGATCCTTATCATCATCGTCTCTAGGACGTTTAGGCCTTTCTGCTTCGAATCGACATGCTTCTTTGAGTTGGTAGTCGAGCAATGCTTGAAACATCTTTCCTTCATCAGAATTAAATGTCCCAGATCGTTTAGACATTTGTGTGACAAGCTTGGCCACCAATTCATTATCCGAGAAAACTACAGGATCAGATGGATTGATTGTGACGGTTAAAGGTGTTGATCTTATAGTTTGCTTGGCTATCTGCATAAGATTCGGATATAGTTGTCTGGTAAACATCTCCTTTGTGACTTTAGGAACGATATCCTGAAGGTACTTGTTAGTGTAACCTTCAATCATTTCGTTCAGTTCTTCTTGATGATGACTTCTCATGAATTCCTGGATAAACTTCCTTTCTTCTTGCATCTTGTCATTCTCATCATGTAAGTATTGTATTTGGTCAGCAAACCAATTCAGTTTTCTGTAGAGCACGTTCTTCTTTCTGACTTGTTGGACAGCTTTCACAATTCTTTCATGAGTATGAGAAATCCAAGATCGAGGTGGTTTCTTCACAGATTTGGATGTTGATTTGGTTGATTTTTTAGATGGTGGTGGTGAGGAGTGAGATGATGAATCTGATGAGGAAGAGACATGAGGAGACTCGGGGTCCTTGGGCGGTTTAGAAGTTTCCTTCTGTGAACGTGTAGGACTTTCCAGAAGCAGCTTGTCATAATCAGCATCTTTATCTTTCTCAGACTTCTCAGTTTCAGGTTTCTCAAACTCATATTCGATAGTATCCTCCACAAGCTTTTGTTGTTGCACAAGAGTGGTGGCACCAGATCCCTTATCGGGTTGATTAACCGCATCAGGATCTGGTGAAGAGTGGGCAGCACCACTTGATCCTCCGGGGCCACCCATTTGGTCTTTTGCAAATTCTTCAGCTTTTTGAAGGTGTCTGACGAATTTAAACTTCTTCATGTATGATTTATCCAGTTGCTCTTCATCACTTTCTGAGCTTTCTTCATATGGCACAAGTACAAGAGTCTTTCCTTTTCCTAGGTCAGCTGGAGGACTAGGAGGTTTTGCTACTGAGGGAGGTGGTTCGGTTGCAGATTCAGAGTGGTGAACCTCCTCGTCTGATTGTGTATCTTCAGAGCTTTCGTCCAGTAGCTTTCTTGGTGGTTCAGGTGAAGGAATAGGAACAGCTTCCTGAGAGGGAACTTTCTTCTTTGGGGCAGGTTTCCTCTTTGGGACATTCCTTTGACTCACTGTGCTTACTGCACTTCCAGCACTTCCTCTTCTGGTTCTCCGAGTAGGTGTTCCAGAAGGTTTTTTCATCGAGATGACCAACTTTGCCTTCTCTTACTGCTACCCGATACCTTTTGTACGTTTCAAGCTTCATGATTTCGTTTGTCAGAAGGTGATCAGGTAACACAGCACCCTGTTTCTTTGTTGACGATTCCTTGATTCTGACTGATAGGGTAGGCTCAGTCAACATGGCATGGTTGTCTGGGTCATTGAGCCTTTGTGGAATATCGGGATTAAGTCCAAGTGCTCTCTGGATCAACAATTTTGTGTATCTAACATAGGGAATCTTTGAGCCAAGTTTCTTGTGAAATGACATCAAATCTTCCCATAACAGTGCTTCAATTTCGATGTCCTTTTTGTTGATTAATGACCAGAAGATTTGTAGTTCCATGAGCTTGGGATGCTCAGAGCCACTATCACGACCAGAGACTGATTTGGTGATGATGATGTAGAGGGTTCTCCACGGTTGAGGAATATTCTTAAGCTCCACATGAGAATGGTTAGAGATAACTCCTGAAGCTTCATCATAGCCAATATCAAGCAAGAATTGTAGAACAGTCTCCTCAGTAGGTGTGGCAAAGAAGTCGGTTGGCTCGATTTCAGGAATTAGAAGAACAGCCCGTAAGTCTGCATGAGTGATGGTGACTTGTTTGTGATTGAGCGTCACTGTCACTGCACTTTGACCTGTGATCCATTGCATCGAATTCAAGAATTGTTGCATGTAGATCTCCGGTACTGTAGCAGAGTGTGAGAGCATGTTCTGGTAGGGATGATTCTTTAGAATATCCACAGCAATGAGACAAGAAGATTCTGAGCACGTGAGGGTTTCAAAGTCAACCCTAAGGTTGTTGTTTCCAATCTTTCTAGGATAGCCATTGGGAAAGATGTCAGCAATTGTGAGAACTTCTGGTGCATCCACATTGATTTGAGCAGCCATGTCGTGATCTGAAATAACATTAGCCAAAAGAACCAACAGATCGAAAGACATAAAGTTAGTCAACAGAAGGTTTTATTGTCTAGTTATTGAATGTACAGTGTCAATGATTGTTACGAGTCCTAAGTCACTTGTTTGTCCAAGAGTCCAATGACGTCGTGAAATTTTTCGTGAGTTAGTTAACTTTAAGTTTTAAAGTTTATGTTATCACATATAGTTCACAACATATCAAACGTTTAAGTTTATTAGTGACGTTATTGGATTCGTGACGATATGATTTGTTTATTAACAAGTTTGTACACGTAATAATTCATAATGAAGGTCAATCCAGGCTTAGGCGTAGATTTGGCAAAGTTAAGCGTAAACAGAAATGATATACGCGTAGATGAAAGCTTACGCGTAGGATCCTAACTTACGCGTAAGAAAAGGTGCGCGTAGGAAAAGGGGACCTTAAGCGTAGAGCTTACGCGTAGGCGTATATAAACCTTACGCGTAAGGCTTACTCGTAAGAGTAGACCTTATGCGTAGAGGTCACTGTTTACGCATATCCTTCACAGGATACGCGTAGTCCCATTGTAGAACCTTACGCGTAATAGTTATGCGTAGGATTATTCTTACGCATAACTGACTACGCGTAGGGTAATCCTTATGCGTAGAGTAACAAGGACCTTGATTATGAGTTTTACGAGTAACAAGCCTGAAATAAAACCATCATATCATCAATATTAACACATAAACTCATTTTAACAACAAATCATGGCATGAACACTTGTTAAACAGTTACGCATAGAAAGTCATACGCGTAGGTCAAAACCCTAGAGTTTAAGAATTACGTATATGATTTCTAACCATATGATTAGCACCATAGTGTTTCTGGGAGTTCTAAGAAGCATATAGAGTTGTTTTATCCAAGTTTTAACATCAAATAAGCCATGAATAAAAAATTACCCAATTCGTATGAACTAGAACCCTAATTTTCAATTTAAGAATCATTAGTGTTTCTGGGTGATTTATGGGTTTAAATATGCTCAAATCAACTTGAAGACAGCTTTATACAACTTTCTTTTTCACCAAAAACCTTCACATTTGAAAAACACCCAAAACTTCGCATAAACCCTAATATTTGAAAACCTATCAATTCGTGTTTCTGGGTGGATTTGATGATAAAAAAGACATCAATGATGTTATTGAAACGTTTAGGCACTATCTTTTTAACCATAAACACCCATTCTTGATTGGGTGTTCATACGCATATGCGTAGACCACTAAAACAATCATAGAAAACATTTTGACCGTTGGATTCGTGTAAGAATCAAAACCAATGCTTAAAAACATGTTAAGATTATGAAACAACTTACAAAATGATGATCTGAACACGGATTTGTCAAACGATTTTGGTTCGTAAGATTGTTTAGGTTAGGAGTATTAAATGTGAAGTGAAGTGTTAGGTGGAGAGTGTTTTTATTAAAATAACTTTAACATTTTGACAGTTTTGGTCCCTCCACCTTTTCCATTTTCATACAAAGCCATTTAACTTCCATTATGGTTACCAAACAAAGATTTTAGGAAAGAAACTTGACGACACTCCCCCTCGACTTAATAAATGATGAAAGGTTATAAATTTTAGTCCGAGTACTGTCAGTTTAACCAGAAAATTTTATCACCATTGATAAAAGAAACAACCGGGATATAATAACATGCAAGTACACAGATGTTTTGAAACAGTTAAGTGATAATTTTCTCCCCCTCAACACTTGATCGGAAAAATACTGAATTTTGAAAGATTAAAGTGTTGAAGGAAGAAATGTACTTGCCATGTTGAAAGAAAATTAGATTAGAAGAATATTTTTGTTGTTTTTATCAGGTTTTATATTTTTGTATTTTGTTTTTGAAAAAATTATTTACACAAGAGATTTTGGTGTTTGACAGGTTTTTAAGACTGTTTTAGGAGGTCATCCAATTCCTCTTGAGTCAAACACCTCATACCAATCCGGTGGACCAACTCATTAAACCTAGCGGAAGGCAAGGCTTTGGTGAGCAGATCTGCCAATTGGTATTCAGTACCCACGAAGTATAATTCAACTGTACCCTGTTCCACGTGGTCCTTGATGAAATGATAACGAAGATCGATGTGCTTAGATTTCGAGTGCTGGACTGAGTTGCACGAGATTGCAATGGCACTCCGATTGTCGCAGTACATCGGGATTCTGTCAAATACGTAACCATAGTCTTTGAGTTGTGTTCTCATCCATATGACTTGAGCACAACACGCGGACATGGCTACATATTCTTCTTCGGTTGATGACAACGATGTACAATCCTGTTTCTTCGATTGCCAAGACACCAGTTTATCACCAAGAAATTGTAGAGCTCCTGAAGTACTTTTCCTTGAGTCTAAGCATCCTGCGTGGTCAGCGTCTGAAAAAGCGATTAGTTCAAAACCAGAATCCTTCGGATACTAGATCCCCAAGTTAATGGTTCCCTTGATGTATCAGAGGATTCTTTTAGCCTCAGAGAGGTGGGTTTCAGTTGGTCGCGACTGATAACGGGAGCATAGATAAACAGCAAAGACAATATCAGGTCTGCTAGCTGTTAGATACATGAGAGACCCAATAATACTTCGGTATTTGGTAGGGTCTACTAATTTCCCATGTAAATCAGCGTCTAGCTTCTTGGTATGAGTCATTGGTGTGGCATAAGTATCACAGGTTTTCATTCCAAATTTGTTTAACAATTCAAGGGCATATTTGGACTGACTCAAGAAAATACCACGGGGTGATTGATGAACTTGCAGTCCTAGAAAGAACGTAAGTTCAGCCATCATGGACATTTCAAAATTTTTATTCATTAGTTTTGCAAAAGCGATTGAAAACTTTTTATGTGTAGACCCAAAAATGATGTCATCTACGTAAATTTGAACAATTAAGATATGTGCCCCGTGATATTGTATAAAAAGAGTTGGGTCAACCGAACCTTTGGTGAAATTATTAGCAATGAGGAAAGATGATAGCTTATCGTACCATGCCCGAGGGGCTTGTTTGAGACCATAAAGAGCTTTGTTCAGTTTGTAGACATGGTTCGGGAACTCAGGATCAACGAATCCTTCGGGTTGGCTGACATAAACCGTTTCTTTCAGTTGTCCCTTGAGAAACGCAGTTTTGACATCCATCTGAAAGACCGTCATATTCATATGAGCCGCGAACGCGAGAAATATCCGAACAGCCTCAAGACGAGCAACCGGAGCAAAAGATTCTTCAAAGTCTATTCCCTCTTCCTGACGATAACCCTTAGCAACTAGACGTGAGTTGTTTCGGATTACGTTCCCTTCAGCATCCAATTTGTTTTTCCAAATCCATTTGAGACCAATGACGTAGACCCCTGTTGGTCTTTCAACCAGTTCCCATACTTCAAGACGTTTGAATTGGTTGAGTTCTTCTTGCATGGATTCAATCCAGTTGTCTTTTGTCATTGCGTCTTTAATGTTTTTAGGCTCAGATTGGCAGACAGTGAGTGCATAAATGCAATGTTTACCATCTGTGTGAAGACGTTGTCTCGTAACGACTGGTTGATTCGGGTTGCCAATAATATTAGCCAGAAGATGGTCTTTTGTCCATCGATGTGTAGAGGGTTGATGTTGGTATACATTGTGCAGATTCTGAGGATTCAAATGGTTTGTTGATGATTCTGCGACATCAGGTGCAACAGTGTCATTAGCAAACGGGTTAAAGAACGCATTTGGATCAAAATCTGCAGGTGGGGGTACTTCATTCAGAATATCATCAGCCGGTTCATCATTGTTGGAAGCGGTTTGTTCAACTGTTGTGGTGGAGTCAACTGGTGTAGGTGCATCTTCAACAGTAGTTGTTGTAGCAGGTGTATCAGGTATAAAAGTAGTATCAGGTTGAGCAGCGGAAACAGCGGATACACCTGGAGCACGTTCATCAATATCGTCACTGAACAGCGGAGCAAATAACCTTTCCATTTGTTGACGAGTGAGTTGGGGGCTTTGTTCAGCTGATGATGGGGGTTGAGGGAAATTTAAACGGTTGTGACCGGGTTCTAAGCTGTTATACTCAGAAGCCATTGTGAAGATGCACAAAGATTTACGAAGTTTCTGAATCAGTTTCCTACCAAACTGACAACTGTCTTTAGCAGATTTAAAACTTTGATGAAGTCTACATTTCCTCTAACTGCGGAAGATCCGTTCGAGGGTAAAATGCCAGAAACCAACAAGATCTTCTCACGTATGTAGACGCATCACACCAAACAAACCATGAAAGACGAAATGATACGACTTTTACTTGAATGTTGTGGTCTTTCGGAATACTAATCACCTGTGAATATGCAATAACGTGATACCAAGACCGTGTGTGAGGCATCATAACATCATATTTGGGTAACTTCACACAAGATTACCCATGAAATTGAGACGATAATACCAAAGTCAGACGTTTGAGCCACATATCGTCTTATTTCTTCCCTCTAATTGAAGAAATTCAAGAAGGCATTGGGTTTTCGCAAAGAAGCATGTAGAAGAACAAGGAAGCAATGAACACCTACACACTCTCTCCCCCTCGATGTTTTCAATGATTCAGAATCATACACCACGTATGTTGATGATGAATTGAAGACAGCGAAACCATGTATAAGGAGATAGCGAAACCATGTATGTCCAATTGATCGAACAAGTGTGAAGTCCCATAAATATCTCGTGAGAATCAACTGCTGATAAAACATCTCTGTTCATTATGTTGATCATCAGCTGTGTCATTATTGTTGGAAGCAGTTTGATCTTCTGTTATAGAAGATTCGGTTGTTGTTGTAGATTCAGGTGTATCTGTAATTAGAGTATTATCGGTTGTACAGCGGAAACATTCGATACATCTGAAGCACGACTTTTGGCAGAATTGTGACAACTCGTATTTTTAGGTCATATTTCAAAACATTACTCATGCTCCATTATTTATCATTTATCGTGAACTAGGTTTACGAGCATCAAATTCACGTAACCGTAATGGTTTAGCTGTGAATTCATGATCATATCATCGAGGTCATTTCATATAGACTAAGTTTAGTCTACATTTCATTAACATTATTATCATCATATTAGTTCATGCATGGTTTCGCATATTACATTAAACGTTTAATTTTATATTAAATAAACGTTATCGCGTAATTAATTATTTTGAACAATTGATCCATTACTTCCAAAAAGTATCCCGATATATTTTTATATTCATATTAAGTTTATAAAAATAATGTTATGAGTTTACCCAGTGTTTTAAATTTATTTTGTATATAAATTGTTAAATTTATATAATTACGACGGTTTTCTTAAATATTACACGATAATTATTATTTCACTCAAATTTTGCAAGAAATGTATTTTTATAATTTTTATGACCTCAATATATTTTATATTGACCCGTGAAAATTTATTTTTATCTAACGCTACCTTAAATATTCAAATAGGTACACAATTTACCACAAGTCTTCAAGTAACTTGCATCTAATTACACTTATACATGTAAATGCTACTCAAAAACAAAACTCATTTTTTTGTTTTGCATATGTCGACAAGTATGGTGACTGACTTTCACTTTTGGTGCTAAATATCTATTACACTTATACTTATATTGTTTTTATACTATGACTACACATACATACATAAAAATGATAGTGTAAAAAATAAACAACACTCTCTTTCTCTCTTCCAAAATTCGGCAGCCATAAGATCAAAGGAAGATCATCTCAAAAAATTTCAAGACAAGGTTTTAACAATCTAGTATCACTTGTTGTATGGGTTTTGCAATAAAAACCTCAAGTGATTAGGAAAAACCCTTTGTCCTTAAACCTCATCATATTTCTTGTAAGCATTCATATTCATGTTTTTATTTCATATTCATTATTATGGTCATATCATTTTATTTGAGAAACATGCAAGTTATGTGATGTTTATACCACTTTTTAATGTTTTTAAGTGTTAAATATATATAATCCATCCTATAAATTACTCCTTGTTATATATTAGTTTGGTGATGTCTAGGAAACCATGACACCCTAAGAAGGTGTATGGTAGGATTAGAATAGCTTCGGAGTTGTTTTGAATGGGTTAGAATAGGTTTGGCGCGAGAAAAACTCATTTCGACAAGTTTAATAAAGGGTCTGTCCTTATTTTGAAAATCTGGAAAATCCGACAGTAAGCAAAACATTTTGGGCTAGATATTTGGAAAATATACTTTAAAACGAAAACGTGGCCGCTTGAATGGGTTAAAACGGAGTTATAACGAAGAAGATATGAATTTTTGAAGTTTGACGACGAAAAATAATTGTTTCAGAAAATTCAGCATGTAATCTCGACTTTTTACGAGACAAAATGAGTCTTAAGCGTTATAAAAAGTGTCGAATTATCAAAATATATTAGTATATTTTATCACGATTCCGAGGATATATAAAACGTAGAAAACGGACTTATAACGATTAAGTTATTCACATTTTAAACAAGTTGCCGTAACTTTATTATATAAGAAAAACCATAGTATTTCTAATAGGCAAATATTACGGCAAAACTAGTCACCAAGTTAAAGGTTGTTTTTAACATTGATTTAGAACCTTTCATAAAGTGAAGTCTTCTAGTAAAAGTGAAATCGCCAAGTATACTTTCCAAAATGTCCGATCGTTTGATTAGCGGAGTTGTAATGAATTAATTACGGTCGCTTAAACTTTGCCGAAAAACCATCCTTAAACTATATTTTGGACTAAAAGTACTATACTTAACCTCTAATTTTCTTTATATTCAAGACCTCTAGGATGGAAACTCATGTACTAAAACTTTGAGATAATCATACAAGCTTCCCAAAACCGTTGAGTTCGTTTCCTAACACTCGATGTGCACCATTTTACAACTAGTTTTTAGAGGCTGTTTTAGTCACTTACATGGAAATTTCAACGACATTATTTTATGACGAAAAGTTATAATTTCACAATAAATCACTAAACGACTATCGTAGGAGGTTGTTTCAAAGTAAATACTTGTAAAGTATTTTATAAAACGACGACATGTTGTAAACATATATTTCGACGATAAACATTATCTTCAAAAATTCACAAGTGGTATAGATATCATACGAATTGCATGCATAACATTACATCATAACTTATTATGTATCATATTATTCATAATAGGTCAAGTTTAGTGATTCACGCTACATTTCGGTGTACTCACTTTTGCCATCGCATCATTGTCCAAGTGAGTTTTCATAGCCCCACTTTCAATTGTTTTGTACTATTTTGGAGGAGATACATGCTTAATTATTTTTCACAAGTACTTTAGATTTTAAGGATAATTTCTATCATGATTACCATTGTTTCAAAACTGAATGTTGTACTATATTAATTGTTCTTGTTTGTTTGGTATAGTTCTACGTCGTATAATGTTCTAAATCAGTTGACTACTGATATATTGAGTCATGTACTATTGATTATGTGCTATAGTTCTACGTCGTATAATGTTCTAAATCAGATGACTACTGATAAATTAAGTCATGTGCTATTGATTATGTGTTATATGGTTCTACGTCGAGTTAGGTACTATTGTGAATTCATTTGACATCTTGTGATTTAGCATAAACTATACATATTTTGGCAGTGGATTGTGAACACACAGGTTGCAAGTTTTGTATGGGCGGAACTTGGAACTGAGTGGATTTACAATGCCTTTGCAGCATAAACGATTTTGAAAGACTTTACATTTCAACTCAAACTCTATGAACTCACTCAACCTTTGTGTTGACACTTTTTAGCATGTTTTATCTCAGGTATCTAAGGCATTCACTTCATGGCATGCATATGGACATATCATAGAGTCGCGGTGACGACGCGTCTCACATGGGATTTATATACTTTAAAAACATCGTTTGACTTGTACCAAACTTATTTTCTGCACATAGTAACTTTCATTTGGGACCTATCTTTGTAACTCTGAATGTTTTTAATATATCAAACGATGTTCTTTTCAAACGACACTTTAGGTCATTCAATATAACTGTGATTGTGATGCTATGACAGTCAATCCCCAGGAATTCCATTCCGCTGCAAAACAGGTAATTTGGGGGTGTGACAGATTGGCATCAGAGCTTCAGTTATAGAGAACTAGGTTGCATCATTGACCCTAGACTATAACTACATCATCATAGCATCTCATCATTTTATCATAAGTGCATGTTCACTTTACATGCGGTTTATACGTATATTTTTCGAGTTATTTACTTTCATTTCAAAATCGATTGTCACATAGATGCCTTCAAATACCCATCCCATCATACTCACATCAGACTCCAACGTGGAGAATGCCCTGTCATTCCCTATCACAATTTTAACATCAGTTGACTCAACACCAAACATCATATGAGTCGATTAGTCCAAGCATTGCATAGTTACTCCTAAATTATACATAGCCTGATCACCTATGTCTAATTCAGGAAGAATCATGCAATGAAGGGAGTAGTAGGCTTATATGTGTAAGCAATTCCATGACCGAGCCAAATTTTCAAAAGACCCATTACTCAAACCGATTTAGCCTAATCTCATGACAGTTCTTGTTTGATGAGTTGTGAGATTAAGTAAAAATCGGTTACCTAAAAGTCTTTTGAGGGTTTTGCTCGAGAATGGGAAAGTTTGCCACATTAAACCCTAAACTGGAGAGACCAACATGGACTGAATTCAGGGACTGAATTCCTTTTTGGTTGGGCGAATGTGACAACTCGTATTTTCAGGTCATATTTCAAAACATTACTCATGCTCCATTATTTATCATTTATCGTGAACTAGGTTTACGAGCATCAAATTCACATAACCGTAATGGTTTAGCTGTGAATTCATGATCATATCTTCGAGGTCATTTCATATAGACTAAGTTTAGTCTACATTTCATTAACATTATTATCATCATATTAGTTCATGCATGGTTTCGCATATTACATTAAACATTTAATTTTATATTAAATAAACGTTATCGCGTAATTAATTATTTTGAACAATTGATCCATTACTTCCAAAAAGTATCCTGATATATTTTTATATTCATATTAAGTTTATAAAAATAATATTATGAGTTTACCCAGTGTTTTAAATTTATTTTGTATATAAATTGTTAAATTTATATAATTACGACGGTTTTCTTAAATATTACACGATAATTATTATTTCACTCAAATTTTGCAAGAAATGTATTTTTATAATTTTTATGACCTCAATATATTTTATATTGACCCGTGAAAATTTATTTTTATCTAACGCTACCTTAAATATTCAAATGGGTACACAATTTACCACAAGTCTTCAAGTAACTTTCATCTAATTACACTTATACATGTAAATGCTACTCAAAAACAAAACTCATTTTTTTGTTTTGCATATGTCGACAAGTATGGTGACTCACTTTCACTTTTGGTGCTAAATATCTATTACACTTATACTTATATTGTTTTTATACTATGACTACACATACATACATAAAAATGATAGTGTAAAAAATAAAAAACACTCTCTTTCTCTCTTCCAAAATTCGGCAGCCATAAGATCAAAGGAAGATCATCTAAAAAATTTTCAAGACAAGGTTTTAACAATCTAGTATCACTTGTTGTATGGGTTTTGCAATAAAAACCTCAAGTGATTAGGAAAAACCCTTTGTCCTAAAACCTCATCATATTTCTTGTAAGCATTCATATTCATGTTTTTATTTCATATTCATTATTATGGTCATATCATTTTATTTGAGAAACATGCAAGTTATGTGATGTTTATACCACTTTTTAATGTTTTTAAGTGTTAAATATATATAATCCATCCTATAAATTACTCCTTGTTATATATTAGTTTGGTGATGTCTAGGAAACCATGACACCCTAAGAAGGTGTATGGTAGGATTAGAATAGCTTCGGAGTTGTTTTGAATGGGTTAGAATAGGTTTGGCGCGAGAAAAACTCATTTCGACAAGTTTAATAAAGGGTCTGTCCTTATTTTGAAAATCTGGAAAATCCGACAGTAAGCAAAACATTTTGGGCTAGATATTTGGAAAATATACTTTAAAACGAAAACGTGGCCGCTTGAATGGGTTAAAACGGAGTTATAACGAAGAAGATATGAATTTTTGAAGTTTGACGACGAAAAATAATTGTTTCAGAAAATTCAGCATGTAATCTCGACTTTTTACGAGACAAAAATGAGTCTTAAGCGTTATAAAAAGTGTCGAATTATCAAAATATATTAGTATATATTATCACGATTCCGATGATATATAAAACGTAGAAAACGGACTTATAACGATTAAGTTATTCACATTTTAAACAAGTTGCCGTAACTTTATTATATAAGAAAAACCATAGTATTTCTAATAGGCAAATATTACGGCAAAACTAGTCACCAAGTTAAAGGTTGTTTTTAACATTGATTTAGAACCTTTCATAAAGTGAAGTCTTCTAGTAAAAATGAAATCGCCAAGTATACTTTCCAAAATGTCCGATCGTTTGATTAGCGGAGTTGTAATGAATTAATTACGGTCGCTTAAACTTTGCCGAAAAACCATCCTTAAACTATATTTTGGACTAAAAGTACTATACTTAACCTCTAATTTTCTTTATATTCAAGACCTCTAGGATGGAAACTCATGTACTAAAACTTTGAGATAATCATACAAGCTTCCCAAAACCGTTGAGTTCGTTTCCTAACACTCGATGTGCACCATTTTACAACTAGTTTTTAGAGGCTGTTTTAGTCACTTACATGGAAATTTCAACGACATTATTTTATGACGAAAAGTTATAATTTCACAATAAATCACTAAACGACTATCGTAGGAGGTTGTTTCAAAGTAAATACTTGTAAAGTATTTTATAAAACGACGACATGTTGTAAACATATATTTTGACGATAAACATTATCTTCAAAAATTCACAAGTGGTATAGATATCATACGAATTGCATGCATAACATTACATCATAACTTATTATGTATCATATTATTCATAATAGGTCAAGTTTAGTGATTCACGCTACATTTCGGTGTACTCACTTTTGCCATCGCATCATTGTCCAAGTGAGTTTTCATAGCCCCACTTTCAATTGTTTTGTACTATTTTGGAGGAGATACATGCTTAATTATTTTTCACAAGTACTTTAGATTTTAAGGATAATTTCTATCATGATTACCATTGTTTCAAAACTGAATGTTGTACTATATTAATTGTTCTTGTTTGTTTGGTATAGTTCTACGTCGTATAATGTTCTAAATCAGTTGACTACTGATATATTGAGTCATGTACTATTGATTATGTGCTATAGTTCTACGTCGTATAATGTTCTAAATCAGATGACTACTGATAAATTAAGTCATGTGCTATTGATTATGTGTTATATGGTTCTACGTCGAGTTAGGTACTATTGTGAATTCATTTGACATCTTGTGATTTAGCATAAACTATACATATTTTGGCAGTGGATTGTGAACACACAGGTTGCAAGTTTTGTATGGGCGGAACTTGGAACTGAGTGGATTTACAATGCCTTTGCAGCATAAACGATTTTGAAAGACTTTACATTTCAACTCAAACTCTATGAACTCACTCAACCTTTGTGTTGACACTTTTTAGCATGTTTTATCTCAGGTATCTAAGGCATTCACTTCATGGCATGCATATGGACATATCATAGAGTCGCGGTGACGACGCGTCTCACATGGGATTTATATACTTTAAAAACATCGTTTGACTTGTACCAAACTTATTTTCCGCACATAGTAACTTTCATTTGGGACCTATCTTTGTAACTCTGAATGTTTTTAATATATCAAACGATGTTCTTTTCAAACGACACTTTAGGTCGTTCAATATAACTGTGATTGTGATGCTATGACAGTCAATCCCCAGGAATTCCATTCCGCTGCAAAACAGGTAATTTGGGGGTGTGACAAGAATCTTTAACCAGAGGAGCAAGCAATGTTTCCAATTCATGACGATTAAGTACAATGGTGGAACAGCTGATGGATCATGATATTTTTGACTGTGAGAAACGGGTCCTACGCTGTTTTGTAGTAGGAGCCATAGCTGTTGTACCTGCATAGAAAAATAGAAGGGGGGCAAGGAAGAAAAAAACATGGATCCCCAAGTGTAACTGGGTTCCAGATGTTAGAAGCATAAAGATGTAGTGTCAATTATCATCTTGACACCTGAACATGCTAATTTGATGATTTCCTTTCCTGCCTCAGGGATGGATGTTGTTGGTATCCCACTTGTTTTGGTGCAACTATTTAGTATCTTGCCTGTAGGAATCCACCTAAGACTAACAGTTTTGAAAATCCTACCCGTTGGTATCCATCTAAGGTTAGATCTAGGGGATGTTGAAACTTCTTTTGGGAAGAGTCTGCGTCCTATATGGATCCACCTATTAGGTTTCTGACAGTTTACATTTAGATCAACGGGTTTATTTCTAACTGTTTGTTGAGTTAACTTAGGTTTTGGTTTGCTACTACAGGTAGTGTTCAGTAATACACTCGAAGGTGATACACTAGGTCGTGAACCTAAGATTCCATCCTTTTGAAGAAGTGCCCTTTTCCTAGCCTTTTCTAGATTATAGTTCTTGTATGCGTCATTTGAATCATATGAATTTTTAATTTTAATGCTCGGTTTAGACACAGTGTTCGAACTAATCCTAGATTTGCCAGAAGAAGCCACATGTTGAGGTTTAACAGAGACAGGTATAACAGAAACAGGTTTAACAGAAACATGTTTAACAGAAACAGAAGCATTATTCTTAGGCCATGAATGTGGAATGACTGGTTCTATCAAATGATTATTCTCAACAACTTGGGAGGGAAACTGTGGTTTTAAAGATTTTAAACGTTCAGATTTAAATGCAGTTGGTTGTCTAACTACTGATTGTTTTCTGAAAGCTTGTAGAGACGATTTCCCCAACATTGTTGGTTTTGCAAAATTAGTATCCACACTCTTGTCAGTGAATCTTCTCAGTATGTTTAGTAAAGCAACATGTGCAAGCCCTTTTGCTTGAAGTTGAGCCTTTAAATGCTCATTTTCTTTAACTAATGTATCCACACGATTACTTTGATCATTCAAAGATTTACTTTTTGGCTCTGAGTTTAAAACATTGTTTTGCAGTTTAAGTTCAAGAGAGATGCAATGAGCCTTAAGTTTTGAAAAATCATTTTGAAACTGAGAAATGGTCTTTTTGAAAAGAATGTTTTCAGATTCAAGAGTTTGATTTGACGTTTCAGTTGAATTGTTAACAAGTAAGGGCTCAGACATGAGATAGTTGTCTGGACATTGTGCAACACACTGGTCAACCTCTCCTTCATTACTAAATTCAGGTTGCTCAGTATGTTGTGTCGCATTTGCAGTCAAAATATGATCAACAGTAGATTGTACCTCGACCATCTGTTCTGTGTCAGTGTCATAGGTGGGTAAGATATCTTCCTCAAACATTTGTTCTTCGTCACAGTTGGGCTCGGTGTCGTAGTTAAGTATGATATCTTCTCCAGATCTGCTGCTGTCATCCTGCTTTTCCAATGCTACAACCTCGTTGTCCTCATTACCGACAGTTGCAGTAATCACAACATTCTCAACGTCCATTTGAGCATCCCTTCCATCAAATCTTTCACCTTGCACGATTGCGGGATATCGGGAATTTGATGATGTCCGACGCTTGGAATTGTTAATTATTGAGTTCAACTTCTCTTTCAGAACAATAAATCCTTCTTCCAATTCCACAAATGCTTTATCAGAATACATTGATTCCTGCAAAAGAATCAAAGAGAAGAAAAGGTGCGAAGACGATATAGCACACAGAAGGTCGATATAGTGAATTGCAATTTCCCTCCAAAAATAATTTTTGAAAAATTTTGACTCTCAAAATTTGAAATTCACTATAAAATTCAATTCTAAGGTTGAAAGAAAAATTTGAGTTATGACAATTTTGACGCCAAATATTTTCCGAAAAATTTGAATTTGGGCCCAAAAATTTTAATTTTTTGACCAAAATTTTCACGGTTAAACCAAAATTTGAATCTCGCGTAAAAATTGAATGAAGCTTTGTTGAATTATTATTTTTTTTGATAACTTGTGTTGATGGATCTTTGTAGTCGAATGAACCTTTGTTGATGAAGTATCCTTAGGCGTAGAAATCAAAATAGCCAAGTAGCACTTATGCGTAAAAACACCAAAGTTACGCGTAACAAGCAAGAGTTACGCGTAGATTTAGCTTACGCGTAAGTAGGGAAAAGACGCTAAAGTTATGCGTAGACACAAAGTTATGCGTAGAAAGTTAGGCGTAGGATTATCTTATGCGTAAGACTATGCTTAGGCGTAAGATGAATCTTATGCGTAGGATTTCTACGCGTAAGCTTTATGCTTATGCGTAAGTTTAGGGTTTTCTCAAATGATCTTTTACACTATCACAGTGCAAAAGATATCCAAAGTCGACGTATTTTCAGGCTTATCCAAGCAAGAAAAACACGGAGTAAACCACGAAAACGAAGATCAAACCAAGGATAACCTTACGCGTAGTTTTAGGGTTTTGCTACGCGTAGGATTACTCGTAAAAATGATAATGCCCAAAGATGTTTCTAAACTAGTTTTTGTGTGATGAAATAGCTTCAATAACACCAAAAGACACAAAAGTGTGAAACTTGATGATCCAAAGCTCTTAAAACAGTTATGCGTAGGTTGAAACCCTCGTACAAAAACTAGATGAAAAACAATGATCTACACATAAAGTTCGAAACTTTTTGCCAAAAACAGTAAGTTTAACACCTTATAACGTTGAAAGGACAAGAATCCTGGATTAAAAAGTGTAAAAAATACGTTTTTGATCAAGCCAAAGTTTCGGATACGCAAGTTAAGCGTGAGACCAAAACTCACTTCAAACAATACGTTCACTCAATGATTAGGCGATTGATACCACTGTTAGGTCACTAGATTTACAACAAAAGCTTACAAGAAGGAGATAGAGGCGGTTGAACAACACACAAACACACGCACACGTACAAGTAAAGAAAGGTTAGGCGTAGAGTGTATGTGAAAGAGTAAATTGAACAACCAACCCTCAAGTGAGGGTTTACATAAGGTATTTATAGGAGGGAAGCTAGGGCAACACTCCTAGTTCCCTTCCTTTCCTTTATGGGCTTGGGCCTAAGCTCATGGGCCTTCTACATAAGCTTAAGGCTAATAACAAACATAAAGGCCATAATAAGCTACCTATTACATAAGAATAACTAACACTTGAATTATAGTTTAGGAGTGATTCCAACATTCACATTTTGATGTTTCTGGGTGGAATTAAAGGCTCAATTCATGTTTCTTAACATGTTCTAACACTACTGTAAGCATCTAATTATTCCAAAACACTCGTATACGAAAATCCCCAAATATGAACATAAACCCTAATTTTTCAAAATGATTCAATTCGTGTTTCTGGGTAAGATTGGGTGATTGAAATGTGTTTAATACAAGTTTAGAAAGGTTTTTACATCATTCATTTCAACACAAACTCACATATGCGTAATCCTTAAATCCTACGCATACACGTATGCTCAAAATCAAAAGATTGAAAGATTCAACCGTTGGATTGAAAAGATTTTGAAAACCATTGTTTAAAAACATGATCAAAAACTTTTACCACTTATAGATTTTGATTTTGTTGAATGGATTTGAAGACTAATTCTAGGCCGATGGATCTTGGTGGTTTGAGAATTAAATGCTAAGAGTAAATGCATTGAATGAGGTTGGTGGAAGTTTTTGTTTAAATTTACTTTTCAAATATGACAAAATCAGTCTCTCAACCTCAAACATTTT
The DNA here is from genome assembly GCA_019973895.1 of Chrysanthemum seticuspe. Taxonomy (NCBI): domain Eukaryota; kingdom Viridiplantae; phylum Streptophyta; class Magnoliopsida; order Asterales; family Asteraceae; genus Chrysanthemum; species Chrysanthemum seticuspe. Next base: position 239,912,467 of record BPTQ01000007.1, on the reverse strand, counting down.
TAACTAAGACCCATTAACTTCCATTTTGGTTAAACAAAACGCATTTTGGGCAAGAAACTTAACGATACTCCCCCTCGACTTTTGAAATAGTGAAATTTTTGAACTTTTGATTCCGAGGAGGATATATAACAAGATAAATATCCACCTTTTAAAATAAACAATGCATTTTTGGTAACATGCAAGTACAAGGTTTTATGAAACTGAAAAATATTTACTTTCTCCCCCTCAACACATGTTCGGGAAAAATGGTGAAATAATGGATTGAACATTGAGTTGATGGAAGTTTTGTACTTGCGATGTTTGTTTTTCAGAAAAGAAGAATAGTTTTGGATTTTATAAGATTTTATATTTTTGTATTTTTTTTTGAAAAATATTTACAAAAGAGGTTTGGTGTTTGACTTTTCAAGAATGTTTTAAAAGTTTGTCCAGTTCTTCTGGAGTCAAACACCTCATACCAATTCGGTGAATTAAGTTAGTAAATCTTGCCGGAGGCATGGTGTTAATACAAATAAGCCGTAAAAACGTTTATTTATATTTTACGATCTTCTAATATTTTGTCGATAACAAATGTAAAATCATTTTAACGAAACAAATAATATACGTAAATGGTTTGAGCGAGTAGTTTTCTAACACACTTACGTTTTCACATAAAACACAAAAACAAGTATAAGTGATTTTATGATTTAGTAATACATATGTACAACAACTAGTGTTTACATATTGGGCAAATATATACATAACTAGTATGTATTATAATGGATAAAAACTACAACCCATGGAACATATTCATAACCCATGGATTGACCCATAGCCATTTGACTAGACGCATTGCACCCATTAGGTACATTATATCTGTAACAACCCGCATTTTCAGGTTACTTTTCATTTTTTTGAAAAGTTACTATTCAATTTCACTATTCATCCCGTAAATTTTTTATTTCACATTCTCGTAAGTTAATTTATTTTAGTAATAACCTAAGAGTTTGACAATCGTTAGATCATCTTCGCAAAAGTTATTAAGAAAACATCGTCTTAAATTTTTGTTTTGGTCGGAACACCATTTAAACATCATGCGCATAACGAAAATCAACTCTGACAATTTTTCTCACATCAGATTAATTTTTAGATCACTCATAATTAATTAGAGAATTTTTAAGATTTCATTTAAATGTTAACAAATAAACCCTGAGCTGTACGAGACTAAACTTACGTTTTAAACAATTCTACTTAGACCCAGACTTAACCATTCTTGCACTGTATTTTCTAATATGTTTAGACACTTTTACATTTTTCAGGAAAAGTCAAACATATTTCCATCCTCCCTTGACCATAAAGAAATTAACCTTGTACGTTCTACATTTTTGCTTAAATTGCATAACTTTTAGACTTCACGTATAACTGTTAAGTTATCCCACATATAACAAAAACTACATTTTGACATCTCATATCAGTTATAGACTAATTTTAGTCTACTTTAAATAAAATCACGGTCATTTCCCTGAAATCTCGTTCTTTTATGATAAATTGCATTTTTCACATATTTAGCCTACGTTTCCAGTTTTAACAGCGTTTACGCGACCCAATAAACTTATCACTCATTTTCATAAGATAATAATGAGTATATTGATGAGTTTAATCATTCCTATAAGTTTCATATTTTTACGATACCCGGTTTTACATTTCATGAATTAAATACTTACCGTTAGCGACTACCGGGACCAAAACTCACTCCGAAAACACAAGATAATATCTAAACAAACTAACCTCCTCATTTTCGCCCTAGGTGGAATTTTCTATGAGTCATCAAGACACATGGTTTGATCATAGCAATTGATTCCTTAGATTATTACACTTGTAAAACTTAACCATGGTTAAATATTAACCTAATATATAGTTAACAAATTCTCTAGCCTATAATTACCAAGCAAATCACTTCACAAAAAAATGCACCACACCTTCTTAACATCTAAAGTCCTAAACCTAAGGCATTTCTTATAGATCTTGTAAGAACATTCATGTGTTCTTGAAGAAAAACTAGGTTTTGATCTTTATTCTTGGAAGTTTTCAAGAAACAGTGGTTATAATCTTCAAATAACTTCAAGTCTCCAAAAAGACGTTGTTATAATCTTCTATTCTCCTTCGAGCTTTCAAGAAGGCGTTGTTATAGTTTTCAAATTGCCTCGGGTTTTCGAAGATTACAAATTCCACGTCGAAGCTCCGCTTATATTTTCTTTTTCCATAATACTCAAGCATTCTATATTAAGGTAAGTATTTATAAGACTCAAAATTATTTAAATACTTATAAACTTAGTTGGTTTATTTGTTGTATTTATAAACTCTTAATATATCATGTAATCAAGTAATCAAAATACATGTTTTACGTATTGAGCACTACAACACTAGGGAGCTTCATGTGAGGGGTTTTATTTAGGTAAACGGATCGACAAGTTGCTGGATTTACGAATTAAAGTGTCCTAGCTCCTCGAACGTTTACTACATGACCTCTAAATTGTGATGGCCCGAATGGTAGTACGGTATATAAACTAAACACGTTTTCACATACTAAACCGGTTCTATAAACAATACCCAAACAACCATGGAGTACATCAAGATCAATATAAGGAGTTATATATAGACATGTTTATGCTTTCACATCATTATTCCATAATCTAAGACACGAAACGATATTCTAGGTTGCTCGTAGAGGTTCTCATGACATATCCATCTTCCTTACTATACATTTGATATCATTTACTCTTAGGTGAGTTCATAGCCCCATTTTCTATTACTTAATTGTTTTACAAACCCTTGGGGGAGATACATGCTTTATTTTAAACCGAACAAATTGCTTTCAAAATGTATGCTTATCTAATTGTTTTATTAGCACTAAGTTACCGCATTTGCCAAACTAAGTCACTAAATCATGAATCATTAATCATTAGTGAGAGTGGGCACGAATATTGTGAATAGATCTATTGGGATTGACAAATCCCATTTGTGTTGACCGGGTAGGAAAACAAACGCACTATATTTGAGTAACATTGGTAAAAACAACAATTTTTACCTGATAGGGCACGCACCGACATTTTCACCAACTAATTTTTGAACACGTTAACGCCTTGATTCCATGATGCTTAGCCTAATAATAACTGTTTTGTTTTCAAACCATTGGTGTGAGTCTATAGCTCACACTACAAACATAATGTGTTCAACCATCAAACAAACTCTATGAATTTCACTCAACCTTTGTGTTGACAGTTTTAAGCATGTATTCCAGGTCCATAATGTACGAGGCTGACACGGAGAAGCACGGATACTCAAGAAGGCTATAAATTTTATTATCATTCAAAAACCCATTTAATGTATTTTGTAAACTTGGAACCATTTGGGACCTCATTTTTGTAAACTCTGATATTTATATAAATTCAATGATAAATACTTTTCAAAACGACTCCATTAGAGTTCGTTTTCTATTGTTATGACTGTTGTGCCATGAAGTAACACCCAGTTTGAATTCCGCTGCGTATCACGAAATTGGGGGGGTTACAATATCAAAAGAAATACCCATGGATCAACCCATAACCCATGAACCATGACCCACAACCAAAATACCCTTGGGCAAAGAGGAGCGTCCCATGGATCCCTAGCATTACACTAGACGGATCCCTTGAGGGTGGGATCCGTGGAACAGTAAGTGTTTCTCCTCTATAAATAGTGATCCATTTCTTCCTTTTGGCTTGCCACTCTCACACATACTTTCCCCAGGTATTGTAACTCTCTAACCACTGATCCTAAGGGATCTTCCTATGTAGTTTTTCTTTTGTTTTTGTGTGATTCTCTAGGTTCCTCTTAAAGGCGAGATCACCACTTCTTGAAATCGAGCAAGCTCAAGTCCATGAGTTGCCATGCTTCGTCATCATCAAGACTACTGAGGTTCTCTTGTTGATAATCCTTTCTTCCTCCATAGAAATGTTGTGTCAAAGGCATTAGTGAAGGATGCCGAAAGAGTCAAGACGAAAGCATTAGTGAAAGGTGCTTAAACGTCCGTGTCAAAAGCATTAGTGAAGAATGCTAAAGGTGTCAAGACGAAGGCATTAGTGAAAGGTGTCAAGCTTTTGTGTCAAGGGCATTGGTGAAAGATGTCTAGGAATCAAATCAAGTGGCATTAGTGAAGAATGCCAAGGTCGTATAATCGATGAGGTGCATCGTTATAAAAATAGTGATAGCTTGTTTCCAAGGATGTTGATATCCTTAATGGTGTTGTAACAAGGAGTAGGTATCCTTTTGGATTAGTTGTTGTGTAGTGTAGGGTAGTAGTTCCTCCATTGTAATGGAACTCGGTACTTAGCCTAGTACCAGATAAAGGGTATGCGACGTTATGGTAGGTGTGGTTCACCTTGGTGAAAAGAACCCGGTGGTTAGCCTAGTTCCGGAAAAAGAGTAGGCGACGTTGTAAAGGCTTCTCTGCCATAAGGAGTAGGTGTCGTGTAGTGATTACGAACTCTCGAGTAGGTGACTCGGGGAGTGGATTAGGGCAAGGTAGGTGTCCTTGTAGTCGAACCACTATAAATACTTGTGTTGTGGTTATGTGTTTCTTACTCTTTATCTTTCATTACATTCTTTATATATCTATCTATCAACGTCCAACATACACATCTAAATAGATTGACATAAGTCGATCTAAATATTTTAAAACATAGTTTTAATTGGTAAAACTATTCAACTCCCCTTCTAGTTTTCCACAATTGGTATCAGAGCTTCGTTACCAAGTGTCTTAGAGTATGTTGTACTTTAAAAACTTGATACGATCCGTGTATGTTTGAAAACTACAAAGAAGGATTTTTCAAGTCATGTTTTAAAAATCATTATAGTGTTTATTGTTGGACAATGATAGAATGTTCTAATACTTTCCTTGTTAAGAATTCTCCATACTTGAATTTGGGCATACCAAGAAGATCATGAAGAAACTATCTAAATATTTCTTTTCGTGAAAAGAATGTTTAGCATTGTTTTTCTCACACATGGATCTGGAGATTCCAAGAAGATCACAAAGCATTTTCTCCAAAAACTTCTTCCCCTAAAAAGAATATTTAGCAAAGGTATGATCGTTAATAATTTACATTTGTTTTATTATTGTTAAAATCTTAGTTGTATAAGTAATCTCTATTAGTAATTACTTGAGTAGTTATCTATATTAAAGGCATCATCAAGAATAGTATTCTCCGATTGATTTGTATAGACTACACTACTAATCTGTAATAATGATATCTTGGTTATTCGATAGCCTCAATCATTATTCATCACAAAAGGATTATTGACACTTCATCTATTTCAATGAGTATCCATGTGAAATTTCTTATATTATGATAAAATGGGATTTTATTATAATCTTTGATAAACCTCCCAAGAATTGTGACTAATTCATAAAAAGGGAATCACGTCAAATAGGATTAGTATTAAGCAGTCAAAACCTCAAATCACAAGTTACAGAGCTTAAACATCAAACTCTAGGCATTTTTAGAACTCCTAAACCAAAGTTATCAAGGAATGCTTAAACTGATTTTTGCTGTCATGCTGGATCCCTGAGCTTGAACTAGCCAGATCCCTAAAGAGAGGGATCCGTGGGATCCATGCAACAAAAGACAACATAAGTTAGTAATGATCACAGTGGAAGTTCCACAATCACTTTCCTTTCAAAGATTCACGAACAAAAACCCAATTACTGTTCACATGAGCAATTTGATCATTTCCTTCAAGCATAACAATCACTTGTGTAAGTATAATCTTCACTACATTGTTAATTTAATTCCTTGATTTCTAGCATTAAAATTTCTTCGTCTTTAGAATTTGGGTTCAAATGGGTTTATCAATTTCTTCATCTTTAGAATTTGGGTTCAAATGGGTTTATCATAATTTGTTACCACATTGTTTTCTAAGATAATCCAAATCAAATAATTAACATTGTTAATACAAATTAAACTCATTTCTTGAATTCAATAAAGATGATTTGAGAAAAATTGTGATCAAACCCTTTAGGTTACTATTCACAATTAACACCCCATTGTGGTTGTGTTGTTTAGGAATAATCATGCCAAGTAACCGACAACAAGACTATCAAGATACCGCTCATTACATATCAATGTACCATAGAAAAGATGGACTTAGCCCGAAAGATAGGAAAGCTTTTAAAATGATCCAAAAGAGACTTTTTCATGAAGGTCGTGTAGTAGAACCATCATTTCTTGCTAACACCGACATAAGACAAGTTTTTGGGACCATTGGCTTTGATTGTTTATTGTACATAAATGAACAAATTTTCCCGGTTTTTGTACTCGAGTTCTACAAGACAATGAGGATAGTTAGCAATGATGATGGGTCCATCTCAATTGTCTTCATCATAAATGAGCATGAGTACACCCTTTCGCTTGTGGAGTTTGGAAGAATACTACGGGTTCTATATCAAGGAGTTTGCATCTTTTCCAATGAGTGGTCTTTAGAAGAGATACACATTATGGTTGGTCATTATGAAATCTACCACATGTTAATCCCGGAAGCAACCACGGTGAGGGACAACGTGTTCATGCCAAGAGCATCCCCATCGAGGGTCACTAGGAATTTGAAAGTGATCTATAGGGATCCTTTCCAAATGGAGCTTTCCAAGATGTACGCATTGTATAGGAAATAGGAAGTTGTTGTAAAGGAGAATGTGTTGTGCCTAGTAGGAAATAAGGATCACCCCAACGCATGCCTAAGTTTCATGATCTATTTCCTAGTAACTGAGACTCGCTTCAACCTTGCATACTACATGATTAAGAGAATTGCAAGTGTAAAAAGCATGGACAAAATGGTGCTCCCATACGCAATGCTCCTAACCCGTCTTGCAACATTCATCTTTGCATTAGATCCTTCTCCGCAATCATATAATCATAGCTTTTGCAACAAAGTTATGGTGTCATTGACCAAGGGTAGAACTACAAGGTTTATGGTGGAAGGCAAAAGGCCTCACCCACCCACGGATTCCTCGGATGAACGGAAGAGGCAAAGAGAAGGTGAAGGTACTAGCAACCCACTCGGAAATACCGATCTCGACCCCTTGGATTACATCAATCAATTGCCGGACGTTCCTAGCCCATCACAAGAATGGCAACAAACCAAGGGAATCTTCAAGTGCTTCGCCAACTTCTTGAATAAAAAGAAGTAGAGATGGTGTGATAAAGAGTGGAGGAGGAATGAAGACGGGGAGTGGTAGGGAAGTAAGGTAAGGTCATAGGACCTTAATTTGTGGAAAAAATTTGAAACAATGGTTTGTAACATCTAAACAATACTTATGTATAGTAGGATGTAGTATGTAGGTATTGCCATAACTTGGCATTGAACAATCTTAACTTAGGAACGTGTAGGATGAGACTTTATGACTTCTTGAAATCATTCAAGTAGTCGTCATCACTCATATTTAGTTACCTTTAGTTCCCCCACATTTGCTATGCGTTATACTTGATGTGTTCTTGCATTTAGTATTTGTAGAAACAACTGGGAGAAGCATTTTGCTAAGAGTGCAAAATTGCACATTTGTTGAAAGCCTTCTGATCTGCAGTAGGCGGATCCCAGCAATATAACTAGCCGGATCCCTCCCAAAAGGGAACCGTGGGATCCGTGACTACAGATGAGGAATAGAGACTTCCATACATCAAACACAGCTCACTAGATCACCTCACACTAGTCAAACATAAGACCTTAGAACCAACTAAGTCTTCCTCAAACATTTGAAAGCTTCACACTCACCCATAGCTTACCTAGGATCTATTTCAAAGTGTTTTTGATTTATCAATTCATCAAAACTCACCATCTTTCCATTCCAACGCTCACACATTATTCCTCACATCTTATAACACTTAGATTGATATGTCCTTCAATTTTAGCAAATTGAGTTTAGTAACTTTTAACTCAAAAATAGGCTCAAAACTAGTTTTTCATTTTTCTTTATTTTTTAAGATTTTATTAAATTTTTCTTAATCCATCATCTGACCTCTAGGACTAATTACCACCACTTTTCCATTTCAAATCAAATGGTATCCTTCTCAAGCACTTAGTTAGACTATCTAAAGTCCACTTTCCTACCCAAAACCATCGTTAAGCACCTTCATCCCTTATGGTTGAGCATTTTTAAAACATCCACCACTCAAGACATCAAAGGAAAGTCAAAACCTCTAGATAGATAGGTACTAGACCTTACAAAAATCATAATCATCTCATCAAGTATCTGCCTGACAGACGGATCCCTGATTTATAACCAGACGGATCCCTGGTGAGAGGGATCCGTGGGATCCGTGTCTGCAGAAAGACTTTAATCAGCTTTCCACTTCAAATTTAAGCCACCTTTTGGTTATCTAACCACTTTTAGTTACCATTTAATGTATTCCTAGAGCTGAACAATATCCTAAGTGCACGCTTAATCCTCTTAGTGGTCAAGAATTTAATTCCCTAATTCAAAATTATCCTTTATAAACCAAACACTCTTAAGGTTAGTCATCACTCTCACCTAACTCTCAAAAATCAGTAGTTAGAAGCTTACATTGCATCCTTACCATCACCATGACCAAAGCACTTAGCAACAACTCTTCAACCAAAGGCTCGTCCAAAAGAAAGGGTCATATGATTCATGAGATTCCATCCACCGAATCATCTCCCGTAAGAGATAACAATGCTAGAATCCCACCTCAACAAACCCATTCAACAATTGCTAAGAGAACCGCAAGAATTAGCATCAAACCTTTTGGGCTAGAAAAAAGGTCATCTAGTTCAAAACCAAACATAGCTAGCTCTAGCAAACCGTCTAAGCCCTCATTCCTAGAGCATGGATTACACTCATTCAACGAGCCTCTTTCTCACCCAAATCTCTATTCATTATAGCATTCATCACCGAAAACATCCGATTCACCAACTTTCTCGTTAAATAGGGAACCACCTATAACACCGACTAGTCCATCATTGGAGACAAGGAGCCACCAAGGACTTGATCATATTGAGGAATTTCCATTACAACCACCCTCATTGTTAGTAGAACCTCATCTTACATCTCTTAATGTAACCCCACCATCATTCGTAGAGCCTCCTCAAAACACTCATTTTCCTCCGATTCCAAATTAAGACAATGATTGCTCTAATTGTCTAATCACCCAAGGACTTGTTCAAGAAGTACGGAATGAGTTGCATTTCATTTTTAATCATATTCTTGAAAGATTGGACCAAATCAACAAGTCTACTCATCCTTAAACTCAAGCACATTGTTGTGTTCTAGGCTTTAGTAACTAATTAGTATTAGTAGAATATGTATGGCTAAATCATTCTCTTAGTTTTAGAGATTTCTTGATTATCTCTTTGTTTATTGAATGATAACTTATTTGCCATATTGCTTTGAGTATATGTTTGTTGTTTGTATACATATCTCACTTTTATATTTAGCATTGTTTGGTATATCACCATTGCTGAAAATCTGTCACCAGACATACGGATCCCTGGAAATTGCCTAGAAGAATCCCACAAAGGATTGAACCGTAGGATCCGTGCTACAGAAGAACAATTTTCTACTAACTTGAGTCTTATTTGCAGGAAATTATGGACTATATACTTGTTTTCTAACCTTTATCTTGTAGATTTTCAAAATACACAAGAAGAATTTGACATCTTAAGCTAGGGGGAGCTTTGTGTCAAACCATACATTGCAAAAATATTTGCAATATAATCCTTATTGGGATAACATTTCATGGCATCCCATCGCAAAGTTACAATCTTCAAGGGGGAGCATTTCCGTCACAAGGACGAAACCATTTGCAAACAAAGTTGCAATGCATTAGCTTACTAGTTTTTATTTACTTGACGCCCTCACAAGGGGATGGACTTGTCAAGGGGGAGTTAAGACGAGAACCATTCCCGTCACTTGCTCTCTTTACATTTTTTCTTTTTTATATGTTTTTCTTAAAACAATGTGTTAGTTTCTTTTCGACGCTCTTTTTGTTTCAACAAAAAGGGGGAGAAGAGAGTAAAAAATCCAATTCGAACTCTTACGAATTTTAGTTTTTCCTTAAAATAATTTTATGTTTTGTCATCAATAAAAAGGGGAGATTGTTAATACAAATAAGCCGTAAAAACGTTTATTTATATTTTACGATCTTCTAATGTTTTGTTGATAACAAACGTAAAATCATTTTAACGAAACAAATAAAATACGTAAATGGTTTGAGCCAATAGTTTTCTAACACACTTACGTTTTCACATAAAACACTAAAACAAGTATAAGTGACTTTATGATTTAGTAATACATATGTACAACAACTACTGTTTACATATTGGGCAAATATATACATAACTAGTATGTATTATAATGGATAAAAACTACAACCCATGGAACATATTCATAACCCATGGTATTGACCCATACCCATTTGACTAGATGCATTGCACCCATTAGTTACATTGTATCTAAAGAAATACCCACGGATCAACCCATAACCCATGACCCACAACCAATATACCCATGGGCAAAGAGGAGCGTCCCACAGATCCCAAGCATTACACTAGACGGATCCCTTGAGGGTGGGATCCGTGGGATCCGTGGAACAGTAAGTGTTTCTCCTCTATAAATAGTGAGCCATTTCTTCCTTTTGGCTTGCCACTCTCACACATACTTTCCCCAAGTATTGTAACTCCCTAACCACTAATCCTAAGGGATCTTTCGATGTAGTTTCTCTTTTGTTTTTGTGTGATTCACTAGGTTTCTTTTAAAGGCGAGATCACCACTTCTTGAAGTTGAGTAAGCTCAAGTCCATGAGTTGCCATGCTTCATCATCATCAAGACTACTGAGGTTCTCTTGTTGATAGTTCTTTCTTCCTCCATTGAAGTGTTGTGTCGAAGGCATCAGTGAAGGATGCCAAAAGAGTCAAGACAAAAGCATTAGTGAAAGGTGCTTAAAAGTCCGTGTCAAAAGCATTAGTGAAGAATGCTAAAGGTGTCAAGACGAAGGCATTAGTGAAAGGTGTCAAGCGTTTGTGTCAAGGGCATTGGTGAAAGATGTCTAGGAATCAAATCAAGTGGCATTAGTGAAGAATGCCAAGGTCGTATAATCGATGAGGTGCATCATTATACAAATAGTGATAGCTTGTTTCAAAGGATGTTGATATCCTTGATGGTGTTGTAATAAGGAGTAGGTCTCCTTTGGGATTAGGTGTTATGTAGTGTTGGGTAGTAGTTCCTCCATTGTAATGGAACTCGGTACTTAGCTTAGTACTGGATAAAGGGTAGGCGACGTTGTGGTAGGTGTGGTTCACCTTGGTGAAAAGAACCCGGTGGTTAGCCTAGTACCAGAAAAAGAGTAGGTGACATTGTGAAGGCTTCTCCGCCATAAGGATTTGGTGTCGTGTAGTGATTACGAACTCTCGAGTAGGTGACTCGGGAAATGGAGTAGGGCAAGGAAGGTGTACTTGTAGCCGAACCACTATAAATACTCATGTCGTGGTTATGTGCTTCTTACTCTTTATCTTTCATGACATTCTTTATATATCTATCTATCAACGTCCAACATACACATCTAAATAGATTGACATAAGTCGATCTAAATATTTTAAAACATAGTTTTAATTGGTAAAACTATTCAACCCCCCCTTCTAGTTTTCCACACAAGGCTTTAGTGAGAAGATCGCCAATTCGTGTTCAGTACCCACAGAGTATAAATCAACAATACCATTTTCCACATGCTCTTTGATGAAATGATATCAAAGATCGATGTGCTTTGACTTTGAGTGTTGAACGGTGTTGCACGAGATCGTAATAGCACTTTTGTTGTCGCAGTACACCAGGATTCTGCAAATATATAACCATAATCTTTGAGTTGTGTTCGCACTAAATGACTTGAGCACAACACAGAGACATGGCTACATATTCAGCTTCAGTTGATGACAACGATGTACAATCCTGTTTCTTTGATTGCCATGACACAAATTTATCACCAAGGAATTGTAAACCTCCTGAAGTACTTTTCCGTGAATCTAAACATCCTGCATGGTCAGCGTCTAAAAAGCTATTAGTTCAAAACTAGAATCCTTTGGATACCAGATCCCTAAGTTAATGGTTCCCTTGACGTATCAAAGGATTCTTTTAGCCTTAGAGAGGTGTCTTTCAGTTGGCCTTCACTGATAACGGAAGCAAAGATATACGGAAAATAGAATTTCGGGTCTACTGGCTGTTAGATACATGAGAGACCCAATAATACTGCGGTATTTGGTAGGGTCAACCAATTTCCCATGTAAATCAGCATCAAGTTTGTTGGTGTGTGCCATTGGTGTTGCGTAGGTGTCACAACTTTGCATTCCATGTTTATTCAATATTTCAAAAGCATATTTGGACTGACTTAAGAAAATACCACGAGGTGATTGATGAACTTGCAGTCCTAAGAAGAACGTAAGTTCACCCATCATTGACATTTCAAAATTTGTTTTCATTAGATGTGAAAAGCGTTTGAGTACTTTTTGTGGGTGGAACCAAAAATGATGTTATCCACATAAATCTGAGAAATTAAAATGTTTGCCCTATGATGTTGAATAAATAGTTTTGGGTCGACCAATCCTTTGATAAAATGATTAGCAAGGAGAAAGGATGACAACTTATCATACCACGCCCGAGGGGCTTGTTTGAGACCATAGAGAGCCTTGTTCAGTTTGTAGTAGTGATGTTCATGTGAGCCGCAAATGCCAGAAAAATCCGTACAGGCTCAAGTCTAGCAACCGGAGCAAATGATTCTTCAAAGTCGATACCCTCTTCCCGTCTATAACCCTTAGCCACTAGACCTAATTTGTTTCGGATAACCGTAACTTCTGCATCTAACTTATTCTTCCAAATCCATTTGAGACCAATGATGTAGACCCATGTTGGTCTTTCAACCAATTCCCATACTTCTAAACATTTAAACTGGTTCAACTCTTCTTGCATGGATTCGATCCAGTTGTCATGAGTCGTTGCATCTTTAATGTTTTTGGGCTTCAGTTTGACAGACGGTGAGTGCATAAATGCAATGTTTCCCGTCAGTCTGAAGGCGTTGTCAAGTTACGACTAGTTGGTTCGGGTTGCCAATGATGTTAACAACAGGATGGTCTTTAGTCCATCGGTGTATGGAGGGTTGATGTTGGTATACATTGTGCAGATTTGGCAGATTCAGATGGCTGGTAGAAGATTTAGAAACATCTGAATATTTAGTTTCAGTAGCGAAAGGGTTAAAGAATGCATTTCCATCATAATCCGCGGGTGCAGGTACATCTTGATTAAGAATATCATCAGTTGGGTCATTGTCATTAGAAGCGATTTGTTCGGCTGTCGTTGGAGATTCAATCGGAGGTGCATGAACAACAGTTGTTGTTGTTTCAGGTGTATCAGGTAATGGATTAGTATCAGGTTGAGCAGCGAAAACATTTGATACATCTGGAGCGCGTTGATCAAGATCATCACAAAATAATGGAGCAAAAAACGTTTCCATCTGACGACAAGTGAGTTGAAATGATTGATCAGGTGATGATTGGGGGAAGTTGTGACGGTTTTGTTCGGGTTCCAAGCTGTTTTGCTCAGAAGCCATTTCTGTGAGCTCATCAAAATTAGCGTCAATGGTTTCCATAATTTCCTTTGCATGATGATTCCAGATTCGGCATCCCTTTGAGTTTTCACAGTATCCAATGAAGAGTCCAATGTCAGCTTTGGCCTTGAGCTTTCCAAAGTCATCACGATCATTATTCGGGTAACAAAGAGCACCAAATACGTGAAAGTGTTTGAGGTTCGGTTTTCTGTCATGGATAAGCTCATAAGATGTTTTGTTGTGGCGTTTGGTTATCATAGAACGGTTCTGAGTGTAGCATGCAGTTGACACGGCTTCTGCCCATAAGTAATCTGGAAGTTTTGCATTTATCAACATCGTTCTTGCAGCTTCCACTAATGTACGATTTCGTCTTTCGACAACACCATTTTGTTCTGGTGTTCGTGCAATGGATGTCTGATGCTCAAATCCTACTTTCTTATAGTATTCTTGAAGATTTTGGTTCACAAATTCAGTTCCTCTATCTGTTCTGACTTGTCTAATCGTGTTGCGGAGCTGAACTTTAATTTTTGCGAGAAAGGTGATGATAATTTGTGGAGCTTGATCTTTACTTAGAAGAAAATAAACACAAGTCCATCTGGAGTAGTCATCAACGATTACAAGAATGTAGCATTTGCAATTAATCTTCTGCACACGCATGGGGCCACACAAATCCATGTAAAGAAGATGAAGAACATGCTAAGAGCTGTTTTCCACCTTTGAAGGAAAATGAGCACGAGTGCTTTTCCCTTGTTCACAAGCTGAGCATAAGTGATCTTTTGAATACCTAAAACTAGGAATACCTTTAACCAGTTTGTGTCATGCAAGATTTGTAACACCCCAACCCGACAAGGGTAGAAGTGTCACATTCTGGTGTCATATCAGAACATACAAATAAAATTTTACAAGCGAAAGCATTATAAAATAAATTACCAAGTCATATAACGGATGACTTACAAAGAAAATACAAAATCCAATATGTCCAAAACGGAAATAAAATCTGAAACAATAACTCTTCAAATTAAATCCAAAATGATAAAGTAGCTAAGGTCGGTCTACTCGACTAATCCATCTCTCAGCCCAACAAGCCCATCTTCAAACCTAAAAACCTGCCGCAGGAAAAGAAATGCGGCTGAGCTTAAAAAGCCCAGTGAACAGATATAACAAAACGAAAGCTACATAAAATCAGAAATGCGAAATGAAATAAGGAACTGATAACAAGGTCGCAACGGAAAGGAATCAATGAGTCAATAAGGATCCTGCAGAACACAATTATACCGATATCCAGAATGAACAGATAACAAGGAGAACGAAACAGGGAAAGGCATCCACGACATATACATAATCACATATAAGCAGACCGACATACAGGTACCGAAAACAAAATCAAACATAGCAAACGCCGTATTCACTCAACAAGAATAGCATACAATCAATGCAGGAAAGTCAGAATATAATTAAGCCAAATGGAAAACTAAACGCAAGCGGAAGCAATTAAATTAGAAAGTGAGCATGGCAATCATACAAGTCAAGTAACTACAGTTAATAACATCACAAGTATCACTACAGCAGAAATACTATCAGTAGCCAGACATGGTAACCACACGTATCAAACATGAACTCAACATGAACACTACAATTGAATGACTTAAGGACATAGCAGAGCAAATTGACAAGTTAACAAGCCAGACCACGTAAGTCGAACCATTTATCCAATCATACAGTAACATAAACAGAAATGTTCACATGGCAGATCAACAATAAGCGGGAAAAGATACTAACAGATATACATAGACCACGAGATTAACAAAACAGAGTTTACATGATAAGCCGTCAAAACAATCTTTTATACACTAACATGGACCAGACGAATCAAAGAGTCACATAACAGTATGGTAAACTGTTTGTCAGTTATTAGCATGTCAATAGATGAATCAGACAATCACATATTAATCATATAGTAGTAGGGCAAACGATTATCACCTAAAACATGTAAAAGCATAATCAAATTCAATAACCATAATAATAATAACCTGGTACGTGAATGGAATGGTAGAAGAATAAGTCACATAAGGGTACAGGGTAACGGCAGTCAATACAGAATATGGTGCATTAGGGTAAACAAATGGCACAATATAAGTATATCAACAGTGTAAGGGTTGTCAGAAATCTATCCCGAGCCAACAGTACAGTACAGTAATATCAGTAGTGGCAATAGCAGCCCAGTAATCAATAGTAACCATCGTATTAGGAGGGGTGACCTCGGAATATCAGACAATAGGAGGGGAGACCTCAGTAACTAGTGGAGTAGCTGGCTCCCAGACTGTGAGGGGGTGTATTGCACACACGCACCACATCACCAGAACAGTATATATATCAGTAACAGTACAATACAGATCTAGGTTGCATCCATACGCCCCTGCAGAAACAGTAGTGGCCATAACAATAACAGTGAAGCGCGCATAATCAGTACAGTATAGGGACGGTGTGTAACATCACTCGTACACACTGGAGTCATGACATTGGTGCATCAATGAAACGGTCATGGAACCCCCATGACTAGTTAACAGTATTTGGCTCGGTATAAATCTGAAGGGTCAAACAAAGGTCCACAATGTAGCAATATATATCAGTCATCATAATCAGAGGTTCAATATCAGTAGGTCACAATTCAGAGGTTCATAACAATAGTCCAATATCAAGGGTTCAGTAACAGAGGTTCAATATCAAAGGTTCAGTTACAGAGGTCAATAACAAAGGTTCAGTAACAGTAGTTCAATAACCGAGGTTCAGTAACAGAGGGGTCAAGAGCAATGGTTCAATATCAGAGGGTAAATAGCAAAGGAAAACATAGCAATGAAATATCATAAGAGTTCAAAATCAAACAGTTCACACAGGAGATCCAATCAAAAGGGGCATAGCAAAGTCATAGGAAGCCCTAATAAGAAGGCTCAGAGCAAAGTATAACAGTTCAAAGCTAATATCGAAGGATGTAAACGAATCATGAGAAACCCCTACTGAAAAGGGATAGAATATCTGTACCTCAATCGAAGCAAGAAAAATAGAAACGTAAGGTCACACGATGAGTCAATTCCGCCGTCCGGAACCTATGAATTAGATCACGCTTATTAAGTTCAGATTACTCATTTCAGACGGCTTCCTATAATTAGCAGGTTTCCATATTAAGCAGCTTTCCAAAAATAGCAGGTTTTCGTATTTAGCAGATTTAGTCATAATGATATAATTTAGTGACATATTAAGTTAAGTGATGAAAATGAGTATTACCAGTAGGTCACAATTCAGAGGTTCATAACAATAGTCCAATATCAAGTCCAATATCAAGGGTTCAGTAACAGAGGTTCAAGATCAAAGGTTCAGTTATAGAGGTCAATAACAAAGGTTCAGTAACAGTAGTTCAATAACCGAGGTTCAGTAACAGAGGGGTAAATAGCAATGGTTCAATATCAGAGGGTCAATAGCAAAGGAAAACATAGCAATGAAATATCATAAGAGTTCAAAATCAAACAGTTCACACAGGAGATCCAATCAAAGGGGGCATAGCAAAGTCATAGGAAGCCCAAATAAGAAGGCTCAGAGCAAAGTATAACAGTTCAAAGCTAATATCGAAGGATGTAAACGAATCATGAGAAACCCCTACTGAAAAGGGATAGAATATCTGTACCTCAATCGAAGCAAGAAAAATAGAAACGTAAGGTCACACGATGAGTCAATTCCGCCGTCCGGAACCTATGAATTAGATCACGCTTATTAAGTTCAGATTACTCATTTCAGACGGCTTCCTATAATTAGCAGGTTTCCATATTAAGCAGCTTTCCAAAAATAGCAGGTTTTCGTATTTAGCAGATTTAGTCATAATGATATAATTTAGTGACATATTAAGTTAAGTGATGAAAATGAGTATTACCAGTAGGTCACAATTCAGAGGTTCATAACAATAGTCCAATATCAAGTCCAATATCAAGGGTTCAGTAACAGAGGTTCAAGATCAAAGGTTCAGTTATAGAGGTCAATAACAAAGGTTCAGTAACAGTAGTTCAATAACCGAGGTTCAGTAACAGAGGGGTAAATAGCAATGGTTCAATATCAGAGGGTCAATAGCAAAGGAAAACATAGCAATGAAATATCATAAGAGTTCAAAATCAAACAGTTCACACAGGAGATCCAATCAAAGGGGGCATAGCAAAGTCATAGGAAGCCCAAATAAGAAGGCTCAGAGCAAAGTATAACAGTTCAAAGCTAATATCGAAGGATGTAAACGAATCATGAGAAACCCCTACTGAAAAGGGATAGAATATCTGTACCTCAATCGAAGCAAGAAAAATAGAAACGTAAGGTCACACGATGAGTCAATTCCGCCGTCCGGAACCTATGAATTAGATCACGCTTATTAAGTTCAGATTACTCATTTCAGACGGCTTCCTATAATTAGCAGGTTTCCATATTAAGCAGCTTTCCAAAAATAGCAGGTTTTCGTATTTAGCAGATTTAGTCGTAATGATATAATTTAGTGACATATTAAGTTAAGTGATGAAAATGAGTATTACCATAGTTTAAGGGTCAATTATGACAAGTTTTACTAGTTTAAGGTTTAAAGCATAAATATTACAAAGTATAGGGTCTTCTAGTGTAAGTAAAACAAGTTTACCCATTTTACTCATTTTAGCCTCTTATTTATGATCTTAACGATGCAAAGTGCAAACCTTCAAGTTTCAATAGTTATAAAATCATCCTTCAACTTTATTAAATCGCGAAGTACGAAAACCCTAGACTTTAGTTTTAGACTAACATATACGTTACGAACCCATTTAAGCTCGAGTGTAATAAGATTACACATTTCCTTTTATGAACACCCATTTTAGGTCATGACATACCCTCCCCTCATAACTAGTCCATACGAGAAATCACAATACCATACGAGCCCTTTCTACCATTTATATTCGACATATATAGATATTATATCATGATTCATGTGGTTCTTGGTCATCATTTATGCGTTTGAAATATACGAGAAGGGGACTAAAAAAATAGTCCAACCCCACGACATACCATCCAGAAAAGAGACATGCCCCTGGTCGAATCAAAGAAGGTCAAAAACATATTTGGTAGATGCATGCACATGATAGAATAGGTTATATAAAGGTTGGTTTTAAATTACTCTTTTTGTGATTTCCTGATATCAGAATGGCCCACAAGTCTTTTAGTTATATCCTTCATGTGATAAGGTTCTTTATATTATGCATGCAAGATTCAAACATGTATCGTGTATAACAAAAAGGGGTACACCACACGACATACCAAGAACTGGAGAAACAATGAAACGAGATAACGATACTTTACCCTGGAAGCGTGAGCAAGAGATGATGACACAACCAAGCTTCTCCTTGGCTTGCAATACCCACGACAGGAACTAGAGGACCCGTGACGAGTTTTCTTTTCGAACCAATCATGATCATAGCAGCCTTCGGAACAAGCAACCCACGATCAGCCTTTCGAATCAAGAACCCACGACCCACAGCAGCAAACAACGACCCAAATCAACCACGCAACCTTCGTATGAAACACGTGATGATAGCAGTTTACAAGCACCTTGGAGCCCCTTTTAAACTGGTTTTGTGTCTACTGAATTTTAGTGATGGAGGAGAGGATTACTTTTGCAGTGTATTTTCTTGGGGCTAGGGTTCACTTAGGTCTTTGTTTAGGAGAAGTAAATGAGAGATTTTAGGAGATCATGTGACGTTTTAAAACTGATTGTAGGCGTGATTGGTGGCCGACTAGGAGAAAGAAAATGAGACCAAATCTCATCAAATCCATTTACTTAATTTAGTGTGTACATTTTTAATTTAAATTGTCTAGTATGTTTTATATGTAGACCAAATAATCTTTTTATGTGTTATATAACTAGAATTATTAATAATAAGTATGATTTATTTATGATGGTCTTGTATAATTTATTTGTGAGGTAAGCGTTTAACGAAATTTATGACATTATGTGTTTTCGAGTTTTCGTAATTATTTATCTTCAGGGGCAAAAGGGTCATTTCACATGTTCATGATTTTTAGGGTTTTACAAGATTAGTTATGGTTTGAAAGTTTAAGTGTGAAATTCTTATGTGCCACAGCCATGATTTTGTAGATGTTTCTTTAGAAAGTAGACAGACGGGAGATGAAGCGATCTTGTATTGCATTGAAATAGTGTAAAGGCTTGAAGTGCGGTTTCCAGACATAAGATCGTTTCCTTATAGATCACGAATGAAGCAATTTTTCTCCCTGAAAGCAACTTCCAAATCACCATCACAAAACTGGCCGACTGACAAAAAATTGTGTGCAAGACCTTCAACATAATAAACCCTACTAATTTCAATGTTCTCATTGATGTAGTCTTCGTAGCCCATGATAGCAGTGAAGTGATCATTCCCGAACCTGACAGTGCCAATGAACTTTGAAACTAAGTTTGTAAGAAGTTTGAGATTGCCTGGCATGTGCCGGGAACATCCGCTATCAAAAATCCAAAGGATGATCTGTATCACCTGCATTACACACAGACGACACAGGTGGAATAGAAGTAGAGGTGGAACCCCCGAAGAGCTAGAGGGTTCCGGTACAGTTACAGTTGAAAAACACATGTTTATGATTTTAGGAATCCATTTAAATCTAGATGTATTTTGTAACCATCTCTGCCAAGTCCAACTAGTTTGTGCTTTGGTCTTAGTGAATGCACTAGGTGATATTTTCTTCCTAGGAGGTGAAGTGGGTTCTATGGGTACATCAATGATAAATGCAGAAACAATAGAAGGTGGTTTACCTAGCAGTGACTTAGAAGCATTAGTGGGCCTATAGGTAATTCAATTTCTATGTTTCCGCTTACGAGATAAGATAAATTTAGCAACACATTTATCATGACAACCAGAAAACATGCTTTTACGACAACCAATAGAAGATGCTTTAAACAAAACATTCAAAGTACTTAAAGATTCAGCATTCGTTACATCACGTTGTCTATTACATATCTCTAACGCAATGTCTAAAGTAGGTGCAACATGTGTTTTATTCAAAGTCCTAGTGTGTTGTTCTACTTTAGGGGTCTTTACTGATCTTCTCTTACGTTGCAACTTCCTATTCTTCCTGTTTGTGCTCTTAAGCTGTGAAGTGCTAACGCTAGGATTAGAGGCAACTACTCCTGTAGAAGTGGAAGGAAGCACATTAGAATATTGTGGTTTGTCATTAGGCATCCTAGTGTCAATTTTAAACATTCTAGGTGCAAGGACATTTGTGTTACTAGATTTATCTTTCCTAAATTTCACCAACTCCTCTTTCAACTCTATGATAGTGTGTAACAAAACTTGGTTTTCAGAGCAAATGTTTCCACTAACGTTTAAGATCTCTTTAGTGTATGCAAGATGATTATCAAGTTCTTGTGATGCTTTAGCACGAGTCTTTTAGAGAAAATTAAATATGACACCATATTCTGTTTTGACTTTGGCAATTTCTTGTTCATATTTGAAAATTTGACACTTTAAAGACACGTTTTCCTCATCTAGTCGTTCGAGTTTTGGTTCAAAAGTTTGAGCATTCGACTGTTTGATTTTTTTTCCAAACCAAGTTCTCGATCATTACAATCTTTTTGACACCATTGAAGACGACATTTTACAATTGAAAGTTCATTTGACAAACGCTCGTTTTCAGCTTTCAAAGATTCGATTTGAGGCACATTATCAACAATTTCAACATTATCAACAATATCAACAGAATTAATAGCAATATTATCATAAGCAGAAGCAGCAGAAGGATACAAAACAAGTGATATGGTATCAGCACATATAACATCATCCAAGAGTCGATCGACATGGTTTCAAAAATTTTTATTTTTCTCTTTAGTTTTCAAAGTCCATGCCTCTATTGCATTGAACATTGTTTTCAAGTTCCCAATCTCTTTCTGAAGATCTCGTTCCCAATATTTTGCACACATACGAAGATTTTGAACATGGGGTAAAAGTTGTTTTTGAAAAATATCTCTTTGTTTTCGCGCATAAGGCGATTGAAAAGTTTCAACTTTTATTACCGAATTAAGTTTAATTTCATGTTCCAAAAGATCGATGTCAGACATAAATGTATCAAAATACTTAAGGATTTGACATCTTTCGGGTGATGGTGTGATTTTACTCAAAGAAGGTAAAGGACCATTTATTTGTGCAACTTGTTGGACGGGACCAACATTAGAAGAGGACTCAGGGACTAGTGTGATAACCCAAGGTGTATTTGTATTATCCTATTGTTTAACAAAAGTTATAAGAGGGCCTTTTGAATAATCAAATGGTTTGTTATATTCAACTTTTTCCATTTTCAATTGAATCTCTTCTTCTGCATACAATTCCTCTTCATGATTATATTCAACAACACTCATAATAGAATCATCAATTTTATGTTCTGCACTATAACCTTGAGGATTTGGTTTGAATGCTCTATGTGAAAAACGTGGTTTGTAATCAGCAAGAATTGGCCCATATCCATCTGGATTTGGCTTAAATGTGAAATTTTGAATTGTTGTGATTGACTCACCATGTTTATAAACAACATTTAGAAACTCTTTGATTTTGTTTTGTAAGTCGAAAATTTCATCAAGATACTGATATGTTCGTCTCCTTGAATGTTTTTATACTCAGAAAACTCTTTTTGACATGATAACAACTCAAACTTGGCTTTTTGAGTTTTTGAAGTGAGAGTGTTAACTTGTTGTTGATGATAAATTTGTGTTGCTCTATTTAAGAAAGCAATTCATTCTTTGAAACTATTAGATCACGTATCTGTATTTCTAAAGATTTTTTGTTTTGGTATGACTTTGTAAAATCGACTTCAAAACTGTATTCACATTTCTCTTTAGTTTCAAATTTGTTGAGTTGTAACTTATAGCATTCAATGTCCTTAGTCAATAGTGCAACTTTTTCTCGAAGAGAATTATTGATCTCATTGCACTTCTCCAATTGAGATTGGATGGTCTAAAATAAGGTCATGATCTCTAGATCTGGATTACACAAAGACTCATTTTGCTCAACTGAGTCTCAACATATTCATCATTTTGATCCTTAAATGTAATCATGGGGTCAACTTGATTATCAAAGGTAACTGTAAGGTCATCTTGATAGTCAAATGTAACTACGCGATCCATTTGATTTTCTTTGTGATGATATGTAGAAGGCTCATGTTAAATAGTATGTGCCTCGTCGGATGAAGATGCAGTCGGAGATATCAGATCATGTATAAGACATATGTTAGGATCCTGTACCTGAGACAAGCCATCAGTGTCATACACTGTGCTTGTGTCACTCATGTGGATCTCTTGCATGTTTGCCATTAACATTACAACTGCATTAGCTTGCAAGTCCTCTATGTCATCATTAGAATATGCATTAGCCATGAAGCTCTGTTCCTTGTTGGTAAGTGTTCCACCAGCTTCATCCTTGAGAGCCAAGAGTAAAGCCTCCTTGTGATAAGTGCTGCCTCTTGTTCTCAGCTTTGGGCAAGCATTCACCAAATGACCCTTTTCATTGCATTTGTAGCATCGAAGACCATTATTCCCGTTCTGAACATTTCCCTGATCAACCATTTGAACCCGTTGTTGTAGAGCACCCATGCTATTCCTTCCATTAGCATTAAATCCTTGACAACTACGCATCTGACGACCATTTCCTCGGTTGTGAACCTCAACCCTTCCATTGTTAACAACTGCTTAATTTCTTGTGTTAGATGAGGTACGAATACGGCTATTTGATTTCTTAGAAAATCTCCCGAAGTATCTAGCAATTAACGAAAATCCTTGATTCAACGTATCGAAAGCTTTTGCATCCTCATTTGGTGTCTCACTGTAGAGTGTTGAATTAGTGTTGTTGTTGTAGGGAACCAGTTGAGTTTCTTGTGATTTCCGTGAAGGATCATATGGTGTAATCTGGGCTGGTTGTGGTGGATTTGTGAAAACAGTTGGCAGATGAGGATAACAAGTTTGAGTAAATAGAGCAAGAGTTTGATTATCCGGTAAAGTTGTATTAAATCCACGAAGAGCTCTATCTTTGTCTACTTCCTTTTGATGGTACTTCAAGTAGTCATACAACAACCCGTACTTTGCTTGATGAAGGTTTTTAGCTTGACGGATGAATGTAACATACTTTTCCCAATCAGGGCCAAGACAACTTAGGAACTTTGTGTTGATTGCAATCCTTGGCATAATGATGTTGTGTCTATCCAAGTCATTGATGATGTCTGTAAACCGATGATAGTATGATTCTAATGATTCCCCTGGTTCAATCATGAAGTTCTCATATGATAAGTAAAGTTTCGATTATATGTCTTCTTGATTAAGTTCTGTACCCTCCATTAGAAGATGGATGTGATGCCACATTGCTTTAGCAGTTTTCTGAGCATCAATACTGCGAAAAATCGGATTGGGTAGACCCAAAAGGATATTTTCCATTGCCATTTCATCTACTTCCTAGTGAAGTAGTTATTCAGCAGTGAGCTGATCTACTCTGAGAGTGGAGGTAACATCATCTCTTGGTGGAGTAGCAGTTGAATCTCTGAGTACTGTTGTAGTAGGCATTTGAAAAGGACCTTCTAGGATGACCTTCTTAAAAACCAACCATGTGGTTTCTTGAGATCACAGAACCTAAAAAACTGCATCACCGATTGGTCATAGTTTCCGGGAGTGAGCATTGGAGGTCTATCAAGGGATCCAGCTTCATGAATGGATTGTTAGCTACTTATAGCTTCACACATCTTTTCAAACCAAGTGGGTTCCTTTCTGGGTTGTGACATTCATAGCATACTGTAACACCCCCAAAATCACAAAGTGACAGCGGAAGACTATTTGGGGTATTACTTAGAGGATCATAGTCACAAGTTATAGAAAACGACTCTAAAGAGGCGTTTTAAAATAAGAAGTAGTTACCATTTCATAAAATTCAGTGTTTTGGGAACACAAAGTAAAATACCACATGTTTGAAATTACATAAAAGATAGTTTTTATGAAATGATAACTTTTAATTGAAATATAACACCACTTCAAGTGTCCCATGACGTCCGCTCCACGCCTTCATGAAAGTCTAATTTGTACCTGAGCTGAGCATGCTTAAAAAGGTCAACAAAAATGTTAAGTGTTATTCATAGGTTTAAATAATTAGTTGAACACAAGTGAAAGATGATAATTGCTTCGAATACAATCACCATAGAAAACATAGATTATTATTATGCGCTAAGCTCATGACACCAAACTAACTGCATACACCTAATTACTGGTGTAAGTAATAATATTGCCCTCAGAGATGGAATTGCCAATTCCATAGTTAACCAAATATAGTGCGCCCCGGTTATTTCCGATAACCGAGTCGGGGTCGTTAATTCCCATAGTACTATCCACAATATTCGCGCTCACTCGTAAGTGATTAATGGTTCATGATGTAAGGGACTTATGGCAGGCAACTTAGGCTATAATAATAATAATCAGGCAGCATACAGTTTAAGAAAGACTTGTGTTCTAGTTTATAGCATGCATCTCCCTCGCGGGGTTTGAAATAAATAAGTAAAGGCGAGGCTATGAACTCACCTTAGTAGAGCAGTATCCGAGTAGTAAAGAAATCAAGTAAGTGGTGCACCGAGTACCGTCACGCGACCTATAATTTATGTACCAATACTTTAATTAATACCTTTGTATTTTGACTCGATAATATTCGAATGTATATCAAAAGTTTAAGTTATTTATGTGTATCGTTTATTATTGAACCTGATAAATTTTAGCTCATGGAAATGCTTAGACACCCACAAAAGTATTAAAATGAGTGGGTCGTGGGCTTGTCGTAACCGGAAGATGATTTACGGAAAATATCATGAAACAATAGTAACGTATTTATATTATAAAGACGTTTGCTTAAAATGTAGGTATATATAAGAAGAGTAATGGTTTTATTGTAAAAATAAAATAAATTCCGTTTTATATAATGGTCTATTGGAAAAATTGGTATGACTCATTTATATATCCAAAATATATTTT
Source organism: Chrysanthemum seticuspe (assembly GCA_019973895.1). Lineage (NCBI taxonomy): Eukaryota > Viridiplantae > Streptophyta > Magnoliopsida > Asterales > Asteraceae > Chrysanthemum > Chrysanthemum seticuspe. The sequence goes on along the minus strand of BPTQ01000007.1, from coordinate 239,886,799 downwards.
GTGACTAAGTGTAGAAAAATTGTTATTGTTTCAAATTATATTTTGTTTAAAATGAACCATGAGTTAATGGTATCTCGTTAGTCGTTTATATCATATATTTATAAAATGAGACATCGTGGACAAATATCGATAGCAATAACGTCAAAATGAGTAGGCGAGAAAGATCAAAAGACAAGTAGCCGTAATATGTTTAGGATGACAACTTGTTATACTCAATGTTATGGACTTAATTTGTTTGTCTCACTTTGCAAACCCTTGCGTTAAATAAAAGGGAGTTCAAGTATAACTCTGTTTTGTAAATTTGGTACTTGGTAGCCCATTGGTCCTTGACGTGAATCGTGGCCCAAGAAAGAAACCAGCCAAGTGTGGCTTCGTGACCCAAAAGAGGAACCAAAACCAAACGCACCCAGTATGTGAAAGAAAAGAAAAGAGGACATGCTTTTAAGAAAAATTTGACAAGTGAAAGACATGTTTAGTAAAGATAAGAATATGGTATTTCAAGTTTTACACTCAAGGGGTAAGAAGCATGTGTCGTTGTTGAACCAGGGGAGCAAACAAGCGCGCCCAAATGGGTGCTGAAAAGCAGCAACGCGCCCCATTTGCTGTACCAAACGCACCCTAATTGCTGTAATAACGTACCCTTTTGATGGCTGAGTTGCAGCAGCTGAACACCCTTTTGGGTGGCTGCGTGGCAGCAACTAAACACCCTTTGGGTGGCTGAAAATAACCGAAACAAACACCCCGTTGGGGGGCTGAATCGTAGCAAACAAACACACCTAAATGGTGCCGAAAAACAGCGAACAAAAGCGCTCCATGTGAGCTGGAAATCAGTTGCCAAACGCACCTGATAGGGGCTGAAGGTCCGGGTTTAAAACACAACTTTTTACATTATAAGAAGTAGTTTTTGAGGGGCGTTTTTGTGATGACGACAGCAAGGAGAAACAACAATCGTTATGACATCAAGACTCAACACACTTAACGTTTTGAGTAGTATTACTTTAGCAAAGTTTATCTATATTTTCGACATCATAACCATCTAAAAACAGAATTTCATCAAACACTTTCGCCACTCGAAACAAAAGGGTAACCTTACCAATAGCAAAGAGTCGTTATGATGGGAAAGACACTTCAAGTTTCGATGAGGTGAGAAAGAAAAGAAAAACGCTACAGGCAACTCCATCCTAAACACTTCGATTTAATGAGCCAATGCATTCCAACATATTCTAACATAAGTACTTGTTTCTTTTACCATTTCATGTGACAACAACCCATTATTTTAACAAGTGTCCATATCATTCGACTACAATATGAATCAAAAGCAGAAAATGGTTTTCCAAATCAAAAGTAAAATAATCGATCACCAAGAAAATGTTCACCAAGATATGGGTCAACAAGGGTTCTACCACTTTTGACCCAAGACAAGTTTAAATCAAAACTAATAATATTACTCAATAATCAAATTCAATAATACAAAAGGATTAATCACTAAAACTAAGATGAGAACCAAGAAAACCTTACAACAAACGAGAGCGTCTAACGGTAAACAAACAAGGGGTAGAAGCAATCCCACCAATCGAATCCACAAGAAACCACAAGCACTTTGTATCTCTCTCTAGCTTTTGATTTTTGAGTTGTGAGTTGTGGCATCAAGTGGGAATCGATGGGGTATTTAAAGGAGTAAAAAGAGTAGCTTGACTTGGTCAATCGAAAGTGGGGATGAAGTAAGACCTCTCTTGGGTAACGATTTCAGGGTCTTCACGTGGTTCCTCTGCTTTCGTCGTCAGCCGTGGTCCAAGGTTTCTTGGTTTTGTCGACTTGCTCATGGGATAAGCCAAAGATGAAACTAATCTTGGATTGAAGTTACATAAGGTGTTGGGAAAGGTTTTTGGAGGTGTAGCTATTCTTGGAGAGGACATGGCAGCGTGTGCAGGGGGAAGAAGGGGAGACGAAAATGGAGGGGCAGTTGGTTGTGGTGGGGCGTATTTCAGAGAAGAGCAGAAGCAGATATGGGATAAAGGAGGGGGCGTGGGTTTGTGATAAGGGTGGGGTGGTTTTAGTTTTTGTTTTTATTTTATTTTTGTAAGTTTGTACTTAGTAAAATTAAAAGAGTAGTAGTATTTATTAGTTGGGTTTTATTTTAGGTGTTAGATGTATTTTGGCACTTCGTAGTCAATTCGTAATGATATAATTCGTAACGGTGAAAATATACTGTCTATATTTTCGGACACGTTTTAATTAAACTGACGCGATAATAAAATTTCAGACTTTTATTGGTTCGCTTTTATTTCCTCGCGTTTTCTTTTATTTTAGTTTGGGTACGCGTGCGGACTCATAAGACAAGAAAGTATTTTCTTGTGAGACTGATTCAGAAATCAGTAAGGATCAAGCATAATTAAATAAGACTACTCGGATAGGCATAAATTTTATGCAAGAAAAGATGAAATGTACATGCTAAAATGCTCAATTTAGATCAAATAAATTTGATAAACAGTCTAGTTCATAAATATGAAGATTTAAAATAGCGAAATTTTCCAGGTGACTACACATACTTTGCTGGAAAATGCTATTGGAAGTAGTTAGCATGTTGATATTGTTGATGAGGGTTTGGTTGAGAGTTTTGTTGTGGAAGAGGTTTTGCAAATTGAGGAAAGTAAATTGATGATGGTTGTTGAAATTGTTGTTGAGGATATTGTTGTAGTTGTTGTTGTTGTCGTTGTTAAGGATATTCGTGAGGAAAGTAGTTGGAGTATGGTGGTTGAGACATCTTTGAAACTTGTGTAGATGATGGATCTTTGTAGTCGAATGAAACTTGATGTTGTTGATGAAGTACTTTTAGGCGTAAACTGATGATGTTACGCGTAACGTCCACTTATGCGTAAACAAGAGGCTTAGGCATAAATCCTTCTTACACGTAAGCTTTAGGTTAAACGTAAGCTTAGGCGTAAACTAAATGCTTAGAAGTAAGAAACCTTAGGTGTAAGAATTAACTTAGGCGTAAGATGTTACTCGTAAGCTTTTATGCTTACTTAGGGTTTTTACTTAAAATCCTTTACACTTGTCCAAGTGTAAAAGATATCCACAAGTCGAAGTGTTTTTAGGCTTATCCAAGCAAGAAAACACTGAGCTTACCAACAGCTTTGAAGATCTTTGATGAAAATTCCTTACGCGTAAAAATGTTAGGCTTAACCGTCTGACTTAGGCGTAGAGCTTAGGCGTAAAACTAGGGTTTTGTTATGCGTAACTTTGACATATTTCACCAAATTGATTTCTATGCACTAACATGTTTTGTAAACTTGTTTTGAATGATAAAACAGCTTCAAAATCACCAAAATAACAAGAAAGTTTGAAACTTGATGAACCAAGATGAAATTTTATCTTACCTGTAAACCAAGTACACGAACAAAAACCAAGTTTAAAAAGCAATCTAAACACATAAAGTTTGTAACTTTTTGCAAAAACTAGACACCTAACACTAAATAAACCTTAACCTATAAGAATCTTGAGTTTACAAGTGAAAAAATGAAAGATTTAAGCAAATGAAAAACGTGAAACGTGACAACCTTACGCGTACGTGTACCAACTTCAAAAACAAAAGTGTTTCACCCAACCAAATGGTGATTGATACCACTGTAAGGTGACCATAAGTTAACACAAGTATGTAGATGATAGAAATGAGATGAAGAGAGATGGTTGAACATAGGAACACACGAGTAAATGAAAAAAGGTTATGCGTATAGTATTAAGGTGAACAACACCTCTCAAATGAGAGGTAACAAGGTATTTATGGGGGAAGGGAGCTAGGGCAACACATCTAGTCCCTTCCTTGGCCTTTTGGGCCTTTTCATAGGCTCATGGGCTTTCTACATAATTCTAGCCTTAATTACTAACATAAAAGCCATATTAAAGCAACCTATTACATATAAATGACTCACACTTGATAATAATGTTTAGGAGCATTTCCAACAACAAATTATACTAAACACCCTTGACCTCAGATCTACTTTTCACTGGTCCTCAACAGTTAATAACAAAAAAGAAAATGAATAGAAGAGGAATATGGGTTACGTACAACAGTAAACAACATAATCACTTCAACCATAACAAATCCAATCTAATCCTAAACCCCCTCACCAACCTCCAACACAACAAGCTACAACAAACCTCAATTGTTCCTATCCTATCACTGTTCTAAACATATATCACGTCTACTCACATTCAACAAACATAACCCAACAACATCAGTCGTTGTAAAAAGAAAAACAATATCTCATCTCTTTTTCGTGTTTACAAACAAACTTCAAAACCTCTATAAGATCAAACACAAGAAAGAGAAATCATCATAGATCTGTGACGATTTCAAATTCTCTTTATATCTGAAAACTCAAAGAAAGATTCATAAAAAATGTGTTATGCTCTTTCTTTGTTTCGTTCAAGAAAAACACAAATAGATCTTACAACCTACCGAGACCTCTATCAGATCTTTAAGATGAATATTGAATCACATCAGCCACGGTTTAGGTTTATAGGTCTCGTTTATTGTTTCAATGTGAAAAAAGAGAGTATAGATCAAAGTGGTGCTCATTTTTATGGAAGAAAGAATAATACGAGCTCCTATTGTGACCCACCCAATTTGTGTTTGGTAACTGAGAGAGTATAAGCTAAAAGAGGTGAATGTATAATGTGCAATTAGGGTTACTAATGACCTAATATTTAGGTTTGAGACTTATTTATAAGTATTTCATATTGGACTGGGTTATGTGTTGGGCTAGTACAAGAGTATCATTTTTTTTGGTTTGGATTCATTGGGCCAAAAATTTGGTTAGAATATGATGGGCTAATTTTAATTAAATGTTTATTGTTGTTAAAAATTATTACCTTGTGGTAATATTTTGGCTATCAGTTATATTTGAGGTTCCACATGTCAAAGTGATTTAATTTCATGAAGGTTATATGTTTTTGACAAGATCGGGAAAAAACCATTATCATTGTTCATTTTAACCAAGTAACGAAGGCTAGATTTGGGAATTTAACCGCAAGATGTGACTATGGTATGAATTCATTATTATTTATTTGAGTTTGAAGTGGGATTTCAGGGGCGCGTGTACTTAGTATCTGAAGATATCGGGGTTGGTTGGATGCATGATTCTTTGAGATCCTTGTTTGAGCTTTTAACCGTTACGAATGACAAAGACTTGAGTTGTCTAGTTATACATGATGTAAGGAGTTACGTTGTTGTGGTCACAACGTATAACTGTGATTTAAAGGAGTTATGTTGTAGTGCTCAAGTGTCACAAAATGTTGCGGATAATTCAAGAGAAGTTCATATACAATTAAGGATGGATGAATGGGTATATAATTCTACCTTTATTGAAATTCTCAGTATTAGTTCTTTGTCAGACATTAGTGGAAGCTTAAGTCACTAGTTCAGGTTATTTTTACTTCATTCTCAAGTTCGTCATATTGGGTTTTCTCCATCAGTAGTCATTACAAAGAGCCTTCAGAATGATAATGAGGTCGGTAAAGAGTTAGTTGAGAGGAGTATAAACGAGTAGAGAATTTTTATTAGTATTTGATTCTCACGAGATACTTATGGTACTTCACACTTGTTCGATTAATTGGACATACAGGGTTACGCTGTCTCCAATTTCATCATTAACATACATGGTGTATGTTTCTGATTCATCGAAAACAGAGGGGGGAAGAGTGTGTGAATGTATTGTTCTTTCTTTGTCTTCTTTGCGAAAACCCTTTCCCTTCATGAGTTTCTGCAATCAAGGGGGAAAAATGAGACGATATGTGGTTTAAACGTCTTAATTCGGTGTTATCCTCTCAAATTTCACGGGGTTATTTTGTGTAAAGTTACCTACATGTGATATTTTAAGCACATTATGATACCTTACACACGGTCATTATATCGAGTATTTGCATATTCAAATGTGATTATTATTCTGACAGACCACAAAAATTAGGGGGAAGTTGTATTATTTCATCTTTCGTGGTTTGTTTATTGTGAAGCGTCTACACACGTGAGAAGATCTTGTTGATTTATTGCATGTTACCCCTGAACAAATTTTCCGCATTGTGTACAACTGTGATTACGTGACTAAATAGATCTGCATGGTGGGGTTTACTGCTCATCTACAAATTCCGCTATGCACTGAAAACTTCAAAAGTTAGAAGACATGTCAACTACATCAAAGATTCGAATCTGTTGAAGACGGTTGTCAGTTTGGGGGGAAGCTGATTCAGAAACTTCGCCAAAAACAAATGTACGGAGAAGCTGCTAAAGACATGCAGCATGAATTGGGGGGAAGTTAATCCAATTTATGCATATTACATCATTTGCCTTCAAGAGAATAAAAAGTACTCAATTCGAGGTACAAAATGAAGACAAAGAGCGTCAATCGCCATCATTCTTAGCATTTAAAGAGCTTATGAAGACTTTTCATTATTTTATTTGTACTTGTAGTAAATGTTGTAAGTAATCCCTTATATCTTCCATTACGGAAAGATTGTTGGCATCGCTCCTAACAAGTAAATTAAACGATGTTTACGGGATTACATTAGTTATCATGTTAGCCTAATACACAAGTACTAGAACCGTCATTATTGTAAAGTAGTGCGTAGGTTTGGCTATATAAGCCCTCCTAGACTTCACTAAGAGGGTGAGAATGATAAGGATTTAAAAGGTACACTTTTGAGGGGTTATTTAAGCCCTTAATCGATCACTTTTATATCCGTTACTACTTAATTTCGTTCCTTATCACTTTTTAGGTCTCTTGAAGGCAAATTGCTGGAATGACACTTATTCGGACGAAAAGGCGTGAGTATATAAAGAAAATGGCCAAAGTCAAGAATCAAGACACTCAAGCTGCTAGAACAGAACCTGATGGCTTCACAGCCAAATGGCGACGCCGTTGCAACACACTTTCAGACGACTCAGAAAACAAATTGCTATTTTGTACTTGACGGCATCAGGTTTTAAAGAGTAGGGCGTCACAACTCAGACGGCCTAGATTTGGATTCCGACTGCATCTGAAGATGAAGCCAACGACGTCACAACCATAAGGTAACGTCGTCACTAAGTTGACGTGGCCAAGACGAAAACCTAATGGCGGCGACCCAACGGCGTCACAATTAAAGAGTGACGTCGTCGCATATTGTAACTCTATATATAGAATTCGAATTTTCAGAATTTTAGAGAGGTAGTTTTGTGGAGTAAAACCTAAACCGAACTTTGGCTGTCTTGGGCAGTATCTTAGGGTTCCATACCCTATTTTACAACAAGATAAGTGATTTACTTCATTAATTCAATTATGTCTTCAATTGTTTGTGTGTATGCTTGCATGTTTTCCATGTCCGGCTAATTTACTTGTGTGTTTACTTAGATCTATGAAACCTAGGTACTGAATATTGATTGGTTGTCTCTTATCTTAGTTGTGATTGACCTAGTATTGCGATAGGTCATTCGTTGTGTTTTTAATGCTTGAGTAATCTTTGTGAACATTAGTTTATAATCACCTAGAGTTATTGTACTCTAAACATCCAAAGATAACCTTAGAGTTAGTTTATGAATCCTAGAGATTTCGTAGGCAATAACCTTAAGGTAGTCTCAAAGAGTTAGGGAAAAACGCATACCCTACGACCTTAGAAGACACAACGCGTTAAGAATAAGGACGTGACAATTCAACCATCAATGATAACTAGGGAGTAATAGCATCTAGGTAAACACATTTTTAATCATCATAAGAGCACACAACAATAGACATAGACTACACTCACCTTAGCTTAGTTAATTAGATAATTAGAATAGTAGAGTAATCGGTAGAAATACCAACCCCCCCAAATCCAATACCCCGAGATTCGCACCTTTCAATTTTCTAAAAAATATAAAAAAGAATAAAAATAATCTTCCTCAACCCCAACCTTAGCGTAGTAATTTCTCACTAGCATACCTATTCCCCTAGAGAATGATATCAATTCCCGAGGCTTACCCTAATACTACACTACAACGATTAGGTTCACTGCCTAGGGTGTTAAAAAACTTGCTCAAGGAAAAGGAAGTTCCTTTAACCCCGAACGCGCGTTGTACGCGTATCACAGTTTTGGCACTGCTGCCGGGGAATAGAATAGCTAGTTAGATTTCCACCTCGTTTAGGTTCCCTTGCTTGATTCCTATCAAGTAATATTTTTTCTCATTTTTAGCTTCCTCGTAGTCTATCCCCCTTCTTTGTGACCTTTGTTAGTAATCCCATCACTTTCATCATGGAAGGTGATAATCAACCACCACTCATCAACCCACCACCAAATGACCCGCCAAGAGGCCGTACTCTTGGTGAATACTCAATACCAAGCCACCTAGGCTATAGAAACACCATTGAGCTTCCAGACCAAGGCCAAACTATGGCCCTTCGATCCGACACCATCCGGTTGGTGCAAAACGGATGTGCATTCCATGGACTTCGTTCCGAAGATCCTAATCAGCATCTTAAGGATTTCCTTAAAATCTTCGATTCCATCGACCTCGATGGTACTACTCGGGAGACCACGCGCTTGCGTCTCTTCCAATTCTCTCTACGGGACCAAGCTAGTAATTGGCTTGAGCGATTTCCCGCCGGCTCCATCTCAAGTTGGGATGATCTCACCTCTCATTTCCTTGCCCAAGTTTTCCCACCGGGGAGAACTACTAAGCTTAGGAATGAAATCTTGATGTTCCAAAAACGTCAAGGTGAATCTCTCTACGAAGCATGGACTCGATTCAAGGACTTACTCCATAGAGTCCCTCATCACGGCATTGATCTTTGGCTTCAAGTCCAACTATTTTATGATCACGTCAACTTCCCACCTAACTGATCCATCGACCAAACGGCCGATGGTAAACTTAGTGATCTCAACGCGAAAGAATCATGGTGTATAATAGAGGACCTTGCTCTCTATGACAATGAAAGTTGGAATTACCCCCGTGAGTTGCCCAAAACCGTAAAGGAAATCTCCTTTCCTGCCATTGACTCACAACCTTCCGACCGTAGGATGCTCGATCTTGAAGATCAAGTCAAATTCCTAATGAGCTTCTAAGAAAATCCTAAGTCTCCACGGCAAGTGAACAAAGTTTCTTCCTTGTGTGAGCTATGTAGTGGTCCTCATGACACTCGCATTTGCACAAGACTCCCCAAACAAGCTTCCGTTGACTACGCATCCTCGCGTACCAATGGAACGGGAGGAAGATTCCCAACAACACCCGGACCTAGGACTTTTAATGATGCCTGAGAAGCATGGAAGGGCAAGCCTGACTTCTATTAGGGACAAACCAAATAATTCACATCTAATGATTTCTCATGGCCCCAATCTTACGGCCCTAGCCAAAAAAGCATAGAAGGGATGTAGCAACACCTAGTTACATCCTAAGAAACTCAAATAGCTAAGCTCTATGATCGCTTTAACCAACAACAAGCCGAGATGGATAGGAAGATAGATAACCTTTTGAAAGACATAACCAATAGTGATAGGAAGGTTAATGCTATCTCAACTCCCGAAGCTTCTAGTGTAGAGATAAAGGACCCAAGTAAGTTAGCTAAGCATGTTCAATTCGTCAATACCATCACCTTAGTGCCTAATAGGACAAATGACGAAGTGGACCATGAGACGGTACTTGAGGTTAGTGAAATTCCTAGGAATGAAACAACCGAGGAAGTAGATGAAGTAGGCGATGACTATTTCAATAATTTTCCTACGAAAGAAGAACTCTCTCACCACCCACACTTAGTACGCGACCTCAGTCACATGTATGTTAGGAGAAGCCCTAGGATCAAGTTTGGGAACCCTTGGAATCTTAACATACCATGTTGCATAGGACACCTTTTTGTGGCAAAGGCCTACATTGATCGCAAGTCCCCAATAAATATCGTGACTAGCACATACTATAATTGGTTAATGAAGAAGCCTATCCCAACTAGGCAAGATCCCGATAATCCTAGGATTAGTTGCAATTTTTTTGGTAGAGTTAAGGGATTGCCCGTCTATGTAGGTAGTTTCACGTTTCCTAAGGATTTCATAGTTGTGAATGATATTAGTATGGCTATAGATCCTAGCTTGTCCCACATTTTTCTAGGAAAACCTTTCATAGAAAACACCGGGATGACTTATGATCCGATGTTAGGAATAGTGAGATTCAAGGATGAGACCGATGATGTAGCTTACCAAATTCCCTTTAAGATTGAGAAATTTTCATCATTATCCAATGATGAAAAAGAACTTAAGCTATCGGTCTACTATAGGAATGAGGAAGATAAGGAGAAGGGAGTTGATTATGGGATGAATAAGATTTTCGGGTTCTATAAGGATTGCTTGAAACTAGGACCGAAATATAGAACAGATTGGGTAGAGGATGACTTCTTAGAAAGATGCATAATAGGGCATTACTATAACATGGAAAACCCCAATAGAGGCTGTCATGAGGAAGAAGGTGACGGTAATGAAGTCACGTAGGGGCACGACTTCGAGTCTAGCTACAAGACTCATAAATAAAGAAAAGCGCTTCATGGGAGGCAACCCATGCTTAATTGTTTGCTTGTTTGTGTGTTGTATATCTTTTATTGATTGTTTATTCTCATGTTTGAATTTGTAAAAATGCTTTATTTTGTCTTTAACCTCGTCTTAATTACATATAAAGGTATATTACAAAAGGCATAAATGTAGGGAGTATTACACACGTTTTCAAAAAGAACGTGAACATGAGAATTACGATTATTAAAAAGATATACATGTGTGTTTGTTTGAATCAAATGCTTGTATCGAGTCATAATGGATATTTTGTAGGAAATATTTCCAGATTCTAAAGATATAAACTTTCCAGAATTTTTTCCAGAAAATCGCAGACCAGTTTCTGTCAGGATAAGCTGACGGTGTCAGGGTCACAACCTAACGGCGTCAGGTGGAGTAGAAACATCTTCTAACTTTTTCTCGTTTTCTGTTATACTTATAAGTTTTTGGAATTTTCCAGGTCTTAATTTTCCAGAAAAATCTGTAATCATCCATTCCACAAGCATTATATCCTAGTTTAGTAGAGTCATATATATATTGTTACTGCCAATTTTACACGAAGGTTTTGTCTGTTTTCTTCAAGTGTGCATGTTTTATTTATCAAAAAGAACATACATAAGATTGGATGGAGCTTTTCACGCATACATTCTTCTTGGAGAAGGATTTAACCACTACTTCACACGGATCCTACCGAGCTAATCAGGGGAGTATTAGTTTCTTTCGTTTTTAATTACCTTCCATTATCATAACTTTGATACTTTCAGAGAACATTGGGAACAATGTTCAGTGTAAGTGTATGGAGAGAAAATAAAATGGGAACTTTGAGACTATGCTTATCCTTGACTATTTGCCTTGTCCAATTTCATTTGTGTAATAAACCATGAGAAATATCGGTTAGGGTAATTTTGGCACCAAATTTAAAATTTTTCATGACATGTAGGAGTGGGCCATTAGTCTTAATAAAGCGTATCGTGGAGAGGAAGTTATATGACTAGCACAAAACCCTTTACCACTTAAATTCCACACAAAATGTGAGGATCGCCCTTAGATTTGTAGGAATTAAAGCATTCCACTTTAATGCTTCGAGTGTGTACCGGTAGTATAATAGATTCTAGTACTTGTTTTGTGATGCATTCCGAGATCGCTAGTGAGACTACACTTGTGTAGTTAGGAATAACTAAATGATAAGAGGCATTAGGATAACCCTTGTTTGATACCCGTATTATAATTACTTCTTCCAGATCGGTTGAGTAATTCCCCCACACCCTTGCGCTGTACTGATCTTTAGTACAGGATACCCCTAGTTAACCCCTCAGAGCCGATCCTTTTCTCGGTTCTCGTGATATTTCGGTTTTCTAGAATATCACTGAAGAGCATTGTTTACAATCCACCCCCAAATGTACACCCAAATCCCCTTGGCCTACCTTGTATGCACTCACTTTTAGTGCATTATTGTTATCACACTAAACCCTTAGTTTAATTATCTAGTTGCTTGCATAAGTTGCTAAGTCGAGTCATATCCTTCGTACACAGTTTTGGGACGATTGGGACTCATGAGAAAAGTTAAATTTTATGAATTGACGGGAAGGAACGTTAAATTTAAATTTCGTTTATTTACGTAATAATGTACTCCAAGTGTTTTGATCTTTAAGGTCGCAAAAAGAAATAATTAGATGTTTGTCTTTATGTTTCTTTTTGTATTGTTTGTAGCTTGTTTGTGCTGGTTTTTTTGCACGTGTGGTGCATTTGTTTTTCGCCCTGATCGGGCAATGATGGTGGATTCACCTCCATCCTCGTACTTCAACGTTCTTTTGGTGTAATACATTTTACCGGGTGGAAGGCCCTTTACCCCAAAAAAAAGTGTTTTGATCTTTTCAATTCGGGTCAAATTAGTGTTAGAGTAATAAAAACTCAAGTGTAGGGATGTGCCTATAAATCCCTATTATTTTGATGTTATCGTAGAGGATGGTAGAGTAAAAGTGTATGAAAAAAATAAAATAAATAAATAAATAAATTACGGGCTACCATCCTACATCTATCTTTAAATTTATGTTTGTTTGTTTCAATTTATCTAGAGTTTAGAGTGTCGAGTCTTGGCTTAGCAATGCCATTCTTCTCATGCTTAGAACATAAGATTTTTGACTTGCCACCACTAAATTGCCTATCCCACCAAACCCTTTGTTTCCCTACCGTAAGCCTAACGTTACAACCCTTAAAAAGACCTCTTGGATAGTTTTTTTTCTAGGTGCTTACGCTAAAGCGATGGAGGTTTGATCTAGTCTCAAGCCTATGGTAATCTATGTTGTAACACCCCAACCCGGCAAGGGTAAAAGTGTCACATTCTGGTGTCATATCAGAACATACAAATAAAATTTTACAAGCGGAAGCCTTTATTTTTTAAATGAATTACCAAGTCATATAAACGGATGACTTACAAAGAAAATACCAAATCCAATATGTCTAAAATAAAATGAAATCCCAAACAATAGCCCATCAAAATAAATCCAAGATAATAAGGTATCTAGGGTTGGTCCACTCAGATAATCCAACTCTCAGCCCATCGAAGCCCATCTTCAAACCTAAAACCTGCCGCAGGAAAAGAAATGCGGCTGAGCTTAAAAAGCCCAGTGAACAGATATAACAAAACGAAAACTAAATAAAGGCTGAAATGCAAAATGAAACAAAAGAAACGGATAACAAAGTCGCAGCGGAAAGAGATTAATGAGTCAATGAGGATCCTGCAGAACACAATTATACAGATATCCAAAACGAACAGATAACAAGGAGAACAAAATAAAGCAAAGCATCGATGACATATAAACAAGCACATACGAACCAAACATACGATAACTGAAACATAAGCAAACATAGCAGGCGTCGCATCCACACAACATATATGTCATACAATCAATTCAGGAAATCAGAAGACATACAAGCCAAACAGATGTGTATAGGAAAGCGGAATCAATAATTAATCAGTGAGCATGGCAATTCACACAGGTCAAAACTCTTAATTGAAAACATAACAAGTATCATAGCAGCAGTCAAAACATGGCAGTCACACGTAGCAAGTAGGAAATACAGTATGAACACTATAATTAAATGAACTAAAACATAGCAGGGCAATTAAACAAGTTAACAAGCCAGACGTCATAAGTTGAACCATCTACCAAATCAAACCGTAGCATAAACAGAAATGCAAACATGGCAGGTCAACAACAAGTAGATAAGGACACCACGGATAGTCATAGTCTACGAGATTAATCGAACGAGGTACAAAATATAAACAGATCAACAATCGATTTCACACAAGCATGGTTACCAAACAAATCAAAAGGATCACAAAATAGTAAGGTAGCATATCATCAGGTGACCACAGGTAAATCTTATAGTCGCATACACACATAACATGCAGAGTAATCAGTAGTCGTATAAACATGAATATCATGATCAATCCAATAACATATAACAACCCGGTACGTGAATTGAACCATAGTTTGAAGTAACGGAACGAAAGTGTGACAGATCAATGTAATGTAGTATCTATATCTTGGCAAAAGTGAATCATATAAGGGTATTGAGTAATGAACAAGTAATACAGATTATGGTGCGTTGGGGAATACGGAAGGTACAATATAGGTATATCAAAAGTGTAAGGGTTGTCAGAAATCTACCCGAGCCCAGAAACATATCATATCGTATCATATCATATCATAAGTAGACATTGTATTCAGAGGGGTGACCTCGGAATACCATACATAATAGGAGGGGAGACCTCAATAACAAATGAAGTAGCTAGCTCCCAGAATTGTGAAGACGCGGATTGCACCCGACATCATTCACCATATATATCTCCAAACAGATCAAATCCCTCGAAACATATCATATCTAGGATGCATCCATACGCCCCCCGGAAACATAGTGGCCAAATCATATACATATAGTGAGCTCATAATCATATCATAATGGGGACGGTGTGGAACATCACTCAACCACACTAAAGTCATGCCATTGGTGCATCAATGACACGGTCAGGTTACCTTCCTGACTAGGAAACATATTTGGCTCGGGTATCAGACTGAAGGGTCAAAGCATATTCATATCATAATGGTTCATATCAAAGTTCATATCCAAGTTTCATATCAGAATTCATATCAAAGTTCATATCGAAGTTCATATCAAAGATTCATATCGAAGTTCATATCAAAGATTCATATCAAAGTTCATATCAAAGATTCATATCCAAGGGAGCATAGCAAAGTCATAGGGAAGCCCTAATAAGGAGGCTTAGAGTAAAGCATAACAGCTCAAGCTAGTATCGAAAGATGGAATACGAATCATGAGAAACCTTAAGAGGTAAGGTCAGAATATCTGTACCTTATTCGGAGCAAATCACAATGAAAGTAAAATCAAGAAAGAGATCAATCCCGTCGCCCGGAACCTATATGAATTAGATAACGCTTATTAAGAATCAGATTACTCATTTTAGACGGCTTTCCATTTTTAGCAGGTTTCCACATTTAGTAACTTTCTATTTTAGGTAAGTCTCCATATTAAGCAGTTTTCCAAAAATAGTAAGTTTCTATAATTAGCAGATTTAGTCATTTATAATATAAAAAAAAATTAATTTAGGAAAAGATGATGAAAATAAGTGTTATCATAGTTTAAGGGTCAATCATGACAAGTTTTACAAGTTTAGGGTTAAAGTGTCAATAAGCTTAACATATATAACTTAAATCTCTTTCATATTCAGAATAGGATACACTTTAGTTTTATAAAACATTCTTCCATGTACAGTTTCATTACATGTTTGTGATTGCTCGCGGTTCAAAAGACTAATATTTACGGCTTAGAAATCATGGCTTATGGTTAACCCTCGACTCGACTTTCCCGACACACTTTCAAAACTCCAAACGACTCAACAGTTTTTCCCGCGATCACCCTCGAAATACCTCATTTAACCCATTATAATTATTTTTATTCGACACCTGGTAAGTGAAAGGGATGTATGGCGTCATTGTGACATATAGTGGCATAATGCAATGGTTAAAGTGGTCATTATATTGAAATTCACCTAAATATCATGAATGTCTCCATATTGATTATGCTGATGTACGTATATATGAAAAAGACAAGATATTTCCTTAACTCATTCATTGCATGCACTCAAAGACTTTTAACTGTGAACAATGTGTGCATGGTGGGTCGTGTACATGGTTTCAAACAGAATTTAAGCAAGGGTCGAATAATACGTATTACATTCAATATTTACCTGATCTTGGTTACGGTCTCATAAGACTTATTATTCATGTGATACTAGTCGACTAGCATGCATGCAAGGAGGGTCGAATACGGGTCGAACAGATTCAAGTTAATATGGTTTCAAATGGGTCGAATCATGTGTCCATTTCATTTTCATTTCCTGTAGCCTAGGTTATGATTTTATGTAGCCAAAGTTTATCATTTTTATGTGTTAGCATGATTCGTATATAAGCATTTGTATGGTGGAAAAAATACTCATGACCACATTCAAAACTCCGTAAGGAAGAACAAGATGAGACGAGATGCTTATGTGTTACCCTTGATGCATGACGAGAGAAGAAACGAGAATCAAAGAACCAAGCCCACGACCAGACTTAGACCAACATAACCACTCCCTTCGCCTAGCAGTCCACGACCACGGTCACACCTTCCGAACCAAGAAACTCACGACCACACGCCACGATCACAGCAGCCTCTAACCCGAAACCCACGAACAAAACACGACTTTCACAGCTTCCTTGCAACACGTTATCAATACCCTTTGTTGATTTCTTTGATCGAGTGGAATGAGAGAAAAAATGTTTAGTCGTCACCTTTGATTTCAAGGTTTTCTATGCGTGATTTTTGAAATGAGAAAAAGTAGGCTACAAGATGATTGAGAAGTGATATTAAATGGGAGTAAATGGGAGTTATAGGGGAGTGGGATTCGGCAGAAATTATGGGGAGGGTGATAGACCAAATCAATTCTTCCATATTAGAATGTGTAGGTTACAAAATGATATTAAATGGTGTGAGCACCATTCGGCCAAGATAGGAGATTACAAAACAAGATTTTTTTACTTTCCAAAGTTATATTATGATGGCTCAATAATATAATGTCTTTTGTAAATTATACAATATGATTTAGTCCATGCAATTATGTAACCTCTGATATTCATAAGATGTGTCGAATATTCTTATTTGGTACAAGTTGGAAATTTTCGAGTTAGATTAACATTACATTTAATGAGTTTGATGTGTTATACATATCTTACAAATATTAAGCTTGAGGGGTAAAATGGTCGTTTCACATGCGTTAAATTTTTAGGGTTTTACATATGTACTAGGACCGGTTAATGAGTGTTTATCTTCCATTTCCAACTTGATATATTTCATATACACCCGAGAGATGAGAGTATCTAAACACCACTTGTGAGGTGCTAGTATGTAATTTCGTGCTTGTTATGACTTTTGCGGGGCTTATACTTGTTGTGAATTGTTCTAAACAAATGCTTCATGACCCCTAACTTATAAATTAATTGGCTAAAAGCACATTTGCTTGAGGACAAACAAATACCAAGTGTAGGGATATTTGATAAGGATTTAAAAGGTACACTTTTGAGGGGTCATTAAAGCCCTTAATCAATCACTTTTATATCTGTTACTACTTAATTTCGTTCGTTTTCACTTTTTAGGTCTCTTGAAGGTAAATTGCTGGAATGACACTTATTCGGACGAAAAGGCGTGAATATATGAAGAAAATGGCAAAAGTTAAGAATCAAGACACTCAAGCTGCTGGAATAGAAGCTGACGGCATCACAGCCAAATGACAACGCCGTCGCAACACACTTTGAGACGACTCAGAAAGCAAATTGCTATTTTGCACTTGACAGCATCAGGTTTTAAAAAGTAGGGCGTCACAACTCAGACGGCCTAGATTTGGATTGCGACGGCGTCAAAAGATGAAGCCGACGGCGTCACAACCATAAGGTGAGGCCGTCACTAAGTTGACGTGGCCAAGACGAAAACCTAATGGCGGCGACCCGACGACGTCACAATTAAAGTGTGACGTCGTCACATATTGTAACTCTATATATAGAATTCGAATTTTCAAAAATTTTGAGAGGTAGTTTTGTGGAGTAAAACCTAAACCGAACTTTGAATGTCTTAGGCAGTATCTTAGGGTTCCATACCCTAATTTATAAAAAGATAAGTGATTTACTTCATTAATTCAATTATGTCTTTAATTGTTTGTGTGTATGCTTGCATGTTTTCCATGTCCGGCTAATTTACTTGTGTGTTTGCTTAGATCTATGAAACCTAGGTATTGAATATTGATTGGTTGTCTCTTATCTTAATTGTGATTGACCTAGTATTGTGATAGGTCATTCGTTGAATTTTTAATGCTTGAGTATTCTTTGTGAACATTAGTTTATAATCACCTAGAGTTATTGAAGTCTAAACATCCAAAGATAACCTTGGAGTTAGTTTATGAATCCTACAGATTTCGTTGGCAATAACCTTAAGGTAGTCTCAAAGAGTTAGGGAAAAACACATACCCTACGACCTTAGAAGATACAACGCATTAAGAATAAGGACGTGACAATTCAACCATCAATAGGAGATAATTAGGGAGTAATAGCATCTAGGTAAACACATTTTTAATCATAATAAGAGTACACAATAATAGACATAGACTACACTCACGTTAGCTTAGTTAATTAGATAATTAGAATAGTAGAGTAATCGGTAGAAATACCAACCCCCCCCCCCCAAATGCAATACCCCGAGATTCGTACCTTTCAATTTTCTAAAAAGTATAAAAAATAATAAAAATAATCTTCCTCAACCCCAACCTTAGCGTAGTAATTTCTCACTAGCATTCCTATTCCCCTAGAGAACGATATCAATTCCCGAGGCTTACCCTAATACTACACTACAACGATTAGGTTCAATGCCTATGGTGTTGAAAAACTAGCTCGACGAAAAGGAAGTTCCTTTGACCCCGAACGCGCGTTGTGCGCGTATCAGAGACTCTTAGTGTAATTTTCACCTTTCATCTTATTAATAAAACATATAGTTTCCCTTCTTTCTATACTCTCTCTTTAACCATGAAGATGATGTTCTTCCATCATCCCCGACCTCACGATTTAAGATTATCAACCATTAACATGATGCTACAAAGACTACATGAGAGTGGTGTTTGTTTGCCCGGCTGATTTAACGAGAAGAACCACAAGTGCGGTTTTATATCATGTCTTGGTCTCGGTTCAAGGGTAAGTGTACCCTGATTTCCCTTGTGGCCATATATGTTCGAGCTTGTATATATCGGGTCAAAAAGCCACCCACGTAGGGTGCGTCTTGGCCTTCTCGGTTAATCAATAAAAACAACAAGTGCCGCTTGATAGTGGTTTGCAAAGCTAAGAGTGTTGTGACTATAAATATGAACTTAGAATGTGTAAAATATGTAATTTCAGTTTGTCTAGTAAACGTTGTTTGTGTTGGGTTAGAAAATTAGGCCAAGGCCCAAACCACAAGAGAATGTTTGTTTACTTGATTTCTAATGGGCCAAGCCCACAAGGCTAAGTTAAAGTTAGGTGTGTTTGGTTATTGGGTCGTGAGCCCGAGTATTAACTAAGAGCGTGTTAAAACTTTTGATAAGTATATATATTGTTTAGGTGTTAACATATTTATGGATATCAAACATCGACTAACGTAAGAAAATGTTTTAATACTTGGTACTATGTTTCGGATTATGTTGGAATTTATTTACGTTTCGGATACGATATGGGATTGTGACTCGGATTTGGATTATAATCTTGAGACGGATTATGATTTCGGACTTGGTCATTTATTGGAAATTTGGATCGTTATTGGATTTATGATATTGGACGTTGGACTTATTCAACATTGTGGGACTTAACAGTATAATATATTAGACTCGAATTTTTTTTAATATAAACGACACGGAACACTTACAAAATATTCAATAAACTCAAAGATAATAATTACACGAATGATAACGAAACAAAATGTATAAAATATTGTAATTAAAATTTAGTTTATTCAAAAGTCACAATGACAGGGAATATTGTATAAACGGACGGGTCATGCTGAAATTTATAAAAACTATCTAAACTGGTGTATTTAGATTCAAATCTCTTTTATATAAAACCCGACAAGAATCTAAACATGTGTTCTTTTAAGTGGTAAAACGTTTGAATTGCAAATTCAAATTTATTATTGTTTATAAATCATGTTTGTTTTATACAAGTTATTTGGGTTAAGGATAAATAATGAAACTTAACAATTTACATATTTTCTTGAAGTAATTTGGTGTTGTTATTGTCTCGACAATCTTTCTCGTCGTTGCCTACTTGAGTTGAGTCTTGGTCAATTTTTATAAACTATTCCTCATAATATATTGGAATATATATTATGTTTTGGTGTGAGTTATGTTTGGTCTAAGTTACATTTTGATGCATATTATACGTTTGACGTAAGTTGCATGTTGTGTCTATGTTTTCTTACCACCACACGAAACATTAAAACTAAGCTTTTGAGATATTCATACTGGATTTTTGAAAATATTTTATACGAGTATTCCACAAAAACTAAGACACGTTGTCTTTTGAAAATTCATTTGCTTTGCTAGATTTATTCTGAAATATCAAATTTCATTTAGGTTGTACTGATGTTGTACCATTGTGCTTGTGCTTTTGAGTACCGTTGTGCATGTACTCTTGTTACCGTTGTGATTTCATAATCGATGCGAGTTGTGAATCTTATGTTGCTTCTTATTGAGGTGAGTTCATGGCCCCTACTTTACTTGTTTTACAACTGTTTTGGGGGAGAATACATGCTTATTTTTACTAAATGCAAATTCTTGACGGTTTTGAATACGCTATTGATAACTAATTTTGATGAAATATGTGATTTGGTTTGAATACATTTTTATGTGGACAAAAGTTTGATTTATATGAAATGATTTGATTGGACTTGGTAATGTTCTGTAAGCTATTATGTGTAGACTAAGGTTAGAAAACCAAACGCGTTTACGTATTGTTGATTCGGACTTAAGATAGTGTGAGTGTTATGGATAGATCTATCGTGGTTGACTACCCCGTCTAGACTTTGGACATCCACTTGCCATGAACTAGTATGTCTGGATTTGGGATGTTCCAAATTTCCATGACGTATAACATGTCAGAAGCTGCATGTGATTAGAGACAGATACGGCCCGTACTGTCTAGCGTTTGTTTCATGACTTAGCCTGCGTAATAGTTATTTTGATATGATACTGTGACTTAGGCAGTATGAACCAATGGTAAATTTTGAATTGTTTGTGAAAGATTATTTGCGCTCGAAAACCTTGTGGTCCACATCAGTATTTTTTTTACGAAAGTTAAACTATGTTTTCGTAACACTGTGGATGATACTCTGGTCGTAAAGCTCTTTTGGAACTCGAAGTATTTTACTTAAACCTATGAACTCACCAACCTCGTGTTGACAATCTTAGCATGTATTTTCAGGTATTGAGGCGATAGTTTACTTTTGGAGGTGCTTGGGCAATGGCAGGTCATAGAAGACTCTGATATTTGTATTTGGGGACTGCTTATTTATTATGGGCCTATATTTCTACATTAAATTTGATTGTAAACTTTGATTTATATTGAATAAATGAGTTTTCTTAAGAAAAACCTGTTATTTTATACTTGTGTTGGATACCAATTAGTAGTAACCATGACCTGTATGCTTTCACTAAACCTGATTTTTTTGGGTGTTACAGTTGGTATCAGAGCATAGGTTATAGAGAATTAGGTAAATTTTCAAATCCTAGACTATAAACGCTTTTTTGAAATCTTAACCCCATGACCGAAACGTGCCTGCCTGCCCAGATGATGCCTCACTTGTGACTTTGATTAATAACTGTAACACCCCAAAAATACGGTCTAGCGGAAGCATACGAGCCTTTGGGTGCCACAATCTTGGTATCACAACATAAGGTACAAAGAATGGTTTTTATCCTATTTATTTAGAATAAGATTCATTAATTGAAAACATTAAATTTACATTAATGAAAGTAGTGCGGAAATAGGCCCAAAAGATAATTAAAGCGGTCCCGTTTATTCATCAGAGTCGCCTATGACCATGCCCCTTGCCAAGCGTCCTCCAATAGTGAGCTATCGCCTTAAACCTGAGAACACATGCTAAAAAGGTCAGCTTACGCTGGTGAGTTCATAGGTTTAAATTCAATAAAAACTTAGTGGACCTGTAGGAGTTGATTTGCTATGCGAGACTTAAGATAGATATACACTGTTCACAAACTTTCATATCCGAAATCACAATCCATATCCCGCATCCAGGGATCACTCGGGCCCAACGACTCTAGTCCAGCACTGTCGTGGCAAAGTCTAGAACAATTGCCAACCCCGGACTAGGTCGAGGTAGAAGTCTATTCTTAGCTAGGAAACATTTATAGCAATTAGGATTGCTACCCTAGTCTAAGTCAATGACTACCGCACATCTATCTATACAGTCAAGCACATAAGCAAATCCAAATAGTTTTAAAGGTCCAAAAACAGTAGCATGATTCTTACCCCAATTTAGTTAAAAACGTAGATAAAAATGGGGCTATGAAACTCACCTTAGCCACAGCAATGCACTATTCACTATTGACACGACTGGCATCTAAAGCTAATCTCCACGGTATCGAGAAGAACGTACGACGAGTACGATAGAATAGAACTGACGCAACCTAATGCGTATACAAAAATCTTAAAATACAACCCATAGGATAAAGAAGTTGATAAAAGTATTGTTGTGACAACTCGTAATTTCAGGTCATTTCTCAAGTTTACTATTCATCTCGGGAATTTACTATTCACCGGTTACTATTCAAAATTTTACTATTCACCGTTTTCGGAGTCTAAGTAATATTCTAAGAACGTATTTCAAAATTTACTATTCACGTAACACTATTCATTTCCGGATAAAATCACTATTCAAGTTTCACTATTTCATCATTTATCGTAAACTAGGTTTACGAGTATCAAATTCGCGTAACCTTAATGGTTTAGCTGCGAATTCATGAACAATCATTAAGGACATTTCATATAGACTAGGTTTAGTCTACATATCATTAGCATCATTATCATCATATTAGTTCATGCGTGGTTTTGCATTTTACATTAAACGCATAATTTCTTATTTAATAAACGCTATCGCGTAATTAATTATTTTGAACAATTGATCCGATACTTCCAAAAGTTATCCCGATATATTTTTATACTCATATTAAGATTATAAATATATTATTAATAGTTTACCCGGTGTTTTAAATTTATTTGCTATATAAATTGTTATATTTATATAATTACGACGGTTTTCGTAAATTCAACAGAATAAATATTTATTCACTCAATACTTGTGAGAAATGTATTTTTATAATTTTTATGACTTCAATACATTTTATTTTGTTCCATTAAAATTTATTTTTAGCTAACGCTAACCTAAATGCTTAAATAAATACACAAGTTACTAATTATCCTTAAATAATTACACATTATACTACACCTAAATAATTAATAAAAAAAATGTGTGCTAGCCTCCTACTAATACCCTTGTCGACAAGGGTATGACTCACATCAATTGGATACCAAATATCTAGTGAATATCTCATATATGCATATATTATAATATCTACAAGATAAACACATAGAAACATAGCAAAAGGTGAAATGAACTACAAACTCTCTTCTTCTTCATGTGGTATTCGGCCATGTCTCAAAAAGAAGAGGAATCCATTTATTTTTTTTCAAGCTCAAGTGTTCATCATGTTCTATTAATGATCTATGACAAGGTTTTGAAATAATAAACCTATAGATTATTAAGGTTTTCATCATCTTTTTCACATAGTCATTCAAGTAAGCAATTCATGACTTTCATAACTCTTTCATGTTCATATATATATGTTATTTCATCATTTTGCAAGTTACATGTGTATCTATACCACTTAATTTGTTTTTATTACTTATAATGAGTATATATCATCCTATATATAATCCCTTGAAACATATCACTTTTGGTGATGTCTATGCACCCATGACACCCTAATAAGGTGTATGGTAGGATTATAATAGCTTCGGAGTTGTTTTGAATTGGTTATAATAGGTTTTGCGCGAGAAAAACTCATTTCGACAAGTTTAATTAAGGGTCTGTCCATATTATTGAATTCTGGAATTTTCGACAGTAGATAAAAAATTTTGGCCTAGATATTTAGAAAATATACTTTAAAACGAAAACGTGGTCGCTTGAACGGGTTAAAACGGAGCTATAACGAAGAAGATATGAATTTTTCAAGTTTGACGACGAAAACTATAAAAATCCAGAAAATTCAGCATGTTACTTTAACTTTTTACTAGTCAAAAATGAGTCTTAAGCGTTATGAAATGTGTCGACTTATCAAAAATATATTAGTATACTTTGATACGAAGCTAGGGACATATAAAACGTAGAAAACGGACTTGTAACGATTAAATTACACGTGTTTACATAAAGTTGCCGTAACTATATTATATAAGAAAAACTAATGTATTTCTAGTAGACAAATATTACGGCCACAAGGGATCATGTTGAGGGTCGTTTTTAACAATGACGGAGTACTTTTTATAAAATGATGTCTTCTAGTAAAAGTAAGTTCGCCAAGCATATTTTCCAAAATGTCTGACCGTCTGTCAAGCGGAGTTGTAATGAATAAAATACGGTCACTTAAACTTTGCCGAAAACCACCCTTAAACAATATTTTGGATACAAGTACCCTACTTTACCTATGTTTTTCTCCATGATCGAGACCTCTATGATAAAAACTTAAAAGCTAAAACTTTGAGATAATGATACAAGCTTTTCAAAAACCGTTGAGTTTGTTTCCTAACACTCGACGTGCAGCATTTTACGACTAGCTTTTCAAGGCCGTTTAGTCACTTTCATGAAATTGTCAAATGACATTATTTTACGACGAAAAGTTATAATTTCATAATAAATCATTAAATGACTATCGTAGGATATCATTTCAACGTAAATACTTGTAAAGTATTTTATAATATGACGAGATGTCATAAACATACATTTCGACGTTAAACATTATTTTCAAACGTAAAAGTGGTATGAATTTCATATGAGTTTGCATGCACGACATTGTTTCATGATTTACATTAGAACATATCATTCATAATAGGTCACAGTCAGAGGTTGCGCCTCATTCCAGTATTGCCATTATATCATCATTATCATTGCAACAAGTGAGTTTTCATAGCCCCGATTTATTCAAGTTTATACTTTATTTCAATCCTACGGGGGAGAATACATTGCACATCATTTTTATTACGATACCAAGTATATTCAAATTCATTACATTGCTTAAGTTACCTCATTGCCAGTTAAATGTCCCCATTTCATAATCATGAAACGTTAATTTCATAGAAGCGAGGGTGAGTGGATAGATCTATCGAGGGTGACACCTCCATCCGGGTTGGCGGATTCCAACCGGACGGATGCATTTCACTTCATTATCATTATTGAGTTGTTTGGCAAAACACTCTGTTGGTTCGAACATCAGTCAAGCTTCGGTGTCATGTGCTTAAGCAATTGTATCATTTTTGTGACATCATTGTCATACATAACTTATACTTGTGGTTGTCGTATTAAACACTTACATAAACTCTATGAACTCACTCAACCATTGTGTTGACACTTTTAGCAATGTATTTTCAGGTAACTAAGGCATTCACATCATGGCATACATAAGGACTTATCATAGAGTCGCGGTGACGACGCGTCTCACATGGATTTTTTGCACTTTAAAACATCGTTTGGATTGTATCAAACTTATTTTCGTACATAGTGACTTTCATTTGGGACCTATCTTTTGTAAACTCTGAATGTTTTATTATATCAAACGATGTTCTTTTCAAACGACACTTTAGGTCGTTCAATATATCTGTAACTGTGATGCTATGACAGTCAATCCCCAGGAATTCCATTCCGCTGCAAAACAGGTAATTTGGGGGTGTGACAGATTGGCATCAGAGCTTCGGTTATAGAGAACTAGGTTGCATCATTGACCCTAGACTATAACTACATCATCATAGCATCTCATCGTTTCATCATAAGTGCATAGTCACTATACATGCGGTTTCATACGCACATTTTGCGAGCTATTTACTTTCATTTCAAAATCGATTGTCACATAGATGCCTTCAAATACCCATCCCATCATACTCACATCAGACACCAACGTGGAGAATGACCTGTCATTCCCTATCATAATTTTTACATCAGTTGACTTAGCACCGATAACATCAGATGACGAGACTGAACCCTTTGAGGAGGGCAAAGTTGCACCTACACCATCACGCTGAACCCTTTGAGGAGGGCAAAGTTGCACCTACACCATCACGATCACTATTGATTCACCGTAGGATCATGACAGCTTTTATCATTCGGTTGGGACAGATTATATCATTTGGTTGAACCTATAGGCTTACTCCTAATGAACCTATTTTCTTAACTCACCACAAGGATTTCCATTATCATCATTGTCATCATTTTCATCATCATTGTCATCTAGAGTACCATCCGTGTCATCACATCTCATAGACACTACTCATACATCTGACTTGCAGCTTGGGAAGCGTGCATGATTTAACACACCATTACCATCTATCACTAAGACTATAGACACTACACCATCTCATAGGTTTGAGGACTGTGAGAGTTCTAGGGCTATTGCTGCTAGACCGCCTACTATTCCTACACTTGAAACACGATCTGACCATCAACAGGAACAAATAATAGGTACCTTTCAATCTAATGTAATCTTTATCCCTTATTAACCCCACGATAATCACAACCATCCAACAAATCTTATTTCATGATATTTTGTTATCACTTTATGAAATTATTTTACTTAATTTTATTTCGAGCTATTTTACACCATCTTAGAAACGTTGTTTCATAAAGTTTCAAAACAAGTTGTTTTCTTACCACCCTATCAATTGGCTTTCAGTCATTTTATCAATTATTTAATACCATCATGCGAAATGATTTTCATATTACTCTGAAAAATTGTTTGAGCCATTGTCTTACAAAACAAAACGTTGAATACCATCTAAAACTTCGGAGAAACATAACACCATTTCAACAAAACCGATCATCACATCATTTGTCCTCGATTATACATAGCCTGATCACCTATGTATAATTCAGGAAGAATTATGTCATGAAAGAAACAAGTATCTTTTCAAACTTCCTAAAACAATCTTCACTCAAAGGCAAAGATTTTTTTTTATGAGATAAATTGTTCATAAACAATTCTTTTTGTTAACACTCTACAGAAACCTACGCCATTCATCACCCACTCAACCGATAAGTTGAAAGTTTACCAGTGACCTTTTTAGGAAAGACTTCATATACCATCTACGAGGAGGATTCCTCAATACAAGAAAACAATGAAAACATTTCAGAACTGCCAACAAGGACTAGAACTAGGTAGTAGGATGATTCAAAACTCAACAAAAATCTTAAGACATCACGAGACATTCCGAACCACTATTTTGGACTAGAAGCCCAATTATATCATTTCAAAAGCATCAGTTGGACTGAGTTACAAGATTTAGTACGAAGCGAATACACACGAAGCGACACTATAGAGATAAACCAAGTCTTCTAACCAAGACTACATAACCTTTCATTAAACATGGCCTCAAAATTATGTGAACTTCCCTACAATGAGTTTCCCTTAAAGGAAAATTTGGTTATGTTAAGGTTATTGACATAAACTTCCCCTGAGGCATTGTGTTCTCTAGAAATTTCAAGTAACCTCACTTCTATATCAAGAGATGCAACAGGTTTGAACATATCGGACAATCAATGACTCCCCACCTACAAGTGAAATTAGAACAAACATTCTTCGACATAGTACGAGCTGATATCTATTTTCTTGCTAGCATGATAACAATCTAGGTGATGAACTATTTTAGAAGCACTCAATATCGGAACAAGTCTTGAAAATCAACCACTGCACCACATCACTTAAATATTTAAGGCTTTGTGACTTGACAACATAGAGCATGGAAACACTTCGATAATCAAACAATAAACATTTTAGTCATGGAGACTAAACACCTTAGACAAGTAAGACTCAAGTCATGACATTCGCTAGAACTAGAAGCGCTAGGAATCACAACCGTTACCCATAATCTATTCTTTTAATAAGGTCCTTTTTGAAAGACTTAACATTTTGAAATATGACATGAGACACGTGGTATCAATTCCAGTTGTACTTATCATAAGCTATTCGATTCACCTTATACTTCTCATAATTATTTCACTCTTCCCATGGAATCTATTAGGACATGAGTACCACCTATTATCCTCAGCTCAATGGACAGAGCGAGAGAACAATTCCAACATTTCAAGATATACTCAAGATATGTGTGATTTTTGGAACCGTAAAGTACAATTTCTTGGTCATGTCATTGATAGTCAAGGATTACAAGTAGACCCTGCAAAGATTGAAGCCGTAAAAGATTGGGCTACTTCAACAAATCCTACAGAAATCCGACAATTTCTAGGACTCGCCGGGTATTACCGAAGATTCATCGAAGGTTTTTCAAAGATAGCTAAAGCTTTGACCAAGTTGACACAGAAAAACAAGAAGTACGAATGGGGAAAGAAACAAGAAGCTGCTTTTCAGTTGTTGAAGCAAAAGCTTTGCAGTGCGCCAATTTTGGCACTACCCGAAGGAATTGAGAACTTCGTAGTATACTGCGATGCTTCACATAAAGGGCTTGAAGCTGTTTTAATGCAAAACGAGAAGGTGATAGCGTATGCTTCTCGACAACTTAAGGTCCATGAGAAGAATTACACCACTCATGATCTTGAGTTGGGGGCCATAGTTTTTGCACTCAAGATTTGGAGACACTACCTTTACGGTACAAAGTGCACAGTGTTTACGGACCACAAGATTTTACAATATGTTCTTGATCAGAAGGAACTTAACATGAGGCAACGTCGTTGGTTGGAATTACTCAGTGATTATGATTGTGAAATCAAGTATCACCCGGGAAAAGCCAATGTTGTGGCTGATGCTCTTAGCCGGAAAGAAAGACCCAAACCTTTAAGAGTCCGATCAGTAGGAATGACGATCAGTTCACCTTTACCATAAAAAATACTCGAGGCACAAATCGAGGCACTCAAGGAGGAAAACCGACCAAGTGAAAAGCTTTATGGTATGCCCGAAAATGTAAATGGCTTTGTAAAGAGAGCAGATGGAGTATTATGCTTCAAGGATAGAATGTGGGTACCATTTTATGGCGGGATACGAGAATTGTTTATGTATGAGTCGCATAAGTCAAAGTATTCTATTCGCCCAGGTTCTGATAAGATTTATCAGGATCTCAAGAAACTTTATTTGGTGGCCGAACATGAAAGCGAAAATTGCCACGTACGTTAGCAGATGCCTTACTTGCTCTAAGGTAAAAGTCGAATATCAAAAACCTTCAGGATTACTCCAACAACCAGAAATTCCCCAATGGAAATGGGAACGCATTACGATGGACTTTGTCACGAAACTTCCTAAGACATCGGGAGGTTACGACGCTATATGGGTGATTGTTGATCGTCTTACCAAATCAGCCCATTTCATACCAATTAGAGAGACTTATTCCATGGAACCACTCACTAGACTTTATGTCAAGGAAATAGTCTCGAGGCATGGAGCACCAATTTCCATCATTTCCGACAGAGATAGTCGATTCACTTCAAACTTCTGTAAATCATTACAAGATTCGTTTGGAACCAAATTAGAGATGAGCACAGCATATCATCCGCAAACCGATGGTCAAAGTGAAAGGACAATTCAAACATTAGAAGATATGCTGAGAGCATGTGTGATTGATTTTGGAAATGGTTGGGCTAACCATTTGCCATTGATCGAATTCTCGTACAACAATAGTTATCACACCAGTATAAAAGCGGCACCATTTGAGGCACTCTATGGTCGAAAGTGCCGATCACCTGTTTGTTGGGCCGAGGTTGGAGACGCACAACTCACTGGTCCAGAAATGGTACGGGAAACAACAGAAAGGATAGTCCAAATCCGAGATAGACTCAGAACTGCCAGAAGCCGACAGAAAAGTTACGCAGATGTTAGACGCAAACCATTAGAATTTCAAGTTGGCGACAAAGTGATGTTGAAAATATCGCCTTGGAAAGGCGTGGTGCGATTTGGAAAACGCGGAAAGTTGAACCTGAGGTACATTGGGTCATTCAAAATTTTGAGCAGAGTCGGCCCTGTAGCTTATCGACTTGAGCTTCCGTCAGAACTTGGTCACGTACACAACACGTTTCACGTTTCAAACCTGAAGAAATGTCTTTCAGACGAATTACTCGTTATTCCATTGGAAGAAATTCAACTCGAAGATAAATTAAATTTCGTGGAGGAACCTGCAGAAATCATGGACCGCGAGGTCAAGCAGTTGAAACAAAGTCGTATTCCTATCGTGAAGGTTCGCTGGAATTCTCGAAGAGGTCCTGAGTTTACTTGGGAACGGGAAGACCAGTTGCGCCTCAAATACCCTCATCTTTTCACAAGTAACAATGTAGAACCTAACATGGACTGAATTCAGGGACTGAATTCCTTTTTGGATGGGCGAATGTGACAACTCGTAATTTCAGGTCATTTCTCAAGTTTACTATTCATCTCGGGAATTTACTATTCACCGGTTACTATTCAAAATTTTACTATTCACCATTTTCGGAGTCGAAGTAATATTCTGATAACGTATTTCAAAATTTACTATTCACGTAACACTATTCATTTCCGGAGAAAATCACTATTCAAGTTTCACTATTTCATCATTTATCGTAAACTAGGTTTACGAGTATCAAATTCGCGTAACCTTAATGGTTTAGCTGCGAATTCATGAACAATCATTAAGGACATTTCATATAGACTAGGTTTAGTCTACATATCATTAGCATCATTATCATCATATTAGTTCATGCGTGGTTTTGCATTTTACATTAAACGCATAATTTCTTATTTAATAAACGCTATCGCGTAATTAATTATTTTGAACAATTGATCCGATACTTCCAAAAGTTATCCCGATATATTTTTATACTCATATTAAGATTATAAAAATATTATTAATAGTTTACCCGGTTTTTTAAATTTATTTGGTATATAAATTGTTATATTTATATAATTACGACGGTTTTCGTAAATTCAACATAATAAATATTTATTCACTCAATACTTGTCAGAAATGTATTTTTATAATTTTTATGACTTCAATACATTTTATTTTGTTCCATTAAAATTTATTTTTAGCTAACGCTACCCTAAATGCTTAAATAAATACACAAGTTACTAATTATCCTTAAATAATTACACATTATACTACACCTAAATAATTAATAAAAAAAAATGTGTGCTAGCCTCCTACTAATACCCTTGTCGACAAGGGTATGACTCACATCAATTGGATACCAAATATCTAGTGAATATCTCATATATGCATATATTATAATATCTACAAGATA
Organism: Chrysanthemum seticuspe; assembly: GCA_019973895.1. NCBI lineage: Eukaryota > Viridiplantae > Streptophyta > Magnoliopsida > Asterales > Asteraceae > Chrysanthemum > Chrysanthemum seticuspe. The sequence continues at coordinate 239,855,632 of BPTQ01000007.1, read as the reverse complement.
AACACATAGAAACATAGCAAAAGGTGAAATGAACTACAAACTCTCTTCTTCTTCATGTGTTATTCGGCCATGTCTCAAAAAGAAGAGGAATCCATTTATTTTTTTTCAAGCTCAAGTGTTCATCATGTTCTATTAATGATCTATGACAAGGTTTTGAAATAATAAACCTATAGATTATTAAGGTTTTCATCATCTTTTTCACATAGTCATTCAAGTAAGCAATTCATGACTTTCATAACTCTTTCATGTTCATATATATGTTATTTCATCATTTTGCAAGTTACATGTGTATCTATACCACTTAATTTGTTTTTATTACTTATAATGAGTATATATCATCCTATATATAATCCCTTGAAACATATCACTTTTGGTTATGTCTAGGAACCCATGACACCCTAAGAAGGCGTATGGTAGGATTAGAATAGCTTCGGAGTTGTTTTGAATTGGTTAGAATAGGTTTTGCGCGAGAAAAACTCATTTCGACAAGTTTAATTAAGGGTCTGTCCATATTTTTGAATTCTGGAATTTTAGACAGTAGATAAAAATTTTTGGCCTAGATATTTAGAAAATATACTTTAAAACGAAAACGTGGTCGCTTGAACGGGTTAAAACGGAGCTATAACGAATAAGATATGAATTTTTCAAGTTTGACGACGAAAACTATAAAGATCCAGAAAATTCAGCATGTTACTTTAACTTTTTACGAGTCAAAAATGAGTCTTAAGCGTTATGAAATGTGTCGACTTATCAAAAATATATTAGTATACTTTGATACGAAGCTAGGGACATATAAAACGTAGAAAACGGACTTGTAACGATTAAATGTTGGAAAATTTAGTGCACTTGTGGGATTAGTTCACACCTTGTAATGGGTTAGGAGGTACGAAGTGTACACCCATAAGGTCCATGAACACCCTGACTCTTATAGTGGTTTGTATTGGTAGTACTGGTGAAAGTACTGCTTGGTGAAAGTACTGCTTGTGGTTTCCACTGATAAGCAGTGTTTCCACTGATAGGCAGTGTTTCCACTGAAGTGGTGTATCCACTGATAGTGCTATGAAAATACTGATAAGCAGTGTTTCCACTGATAGCCTGTACTTCCACTGCAAGTGAAAGTACTGCTAGTGGAAAGTACTGCTTATGGAAAGTACTACTAAATGGCAGTTACAACTTCTTTATGACCACGTTTAATTGGTCATGTAACCACTAACGGCTATAATGGGGATAATTATGAGGCTATTAATGGGCCGATTAATACTCATAATTCCATTGGAATAGCTCAAGAGTAACCTCCTATATATAGGAGATCTGAACATGCATGAGGAACACACAGAAAACGTAAACACTTATTAGCGAAAGGGTTATAGAATTGTGCCTAATTCTCTAACTGCATTTGGTCTTATCCCAAGTAGATATTCGTGATACCCAGGCATTAGGGTCGAATAGTTTACTTTGGAAAGTGATCACACGATTCCAAGTGATATCCGGTAACCACCTAGTGGTATCTGTTACTGCTGATCTTGTTGTTTGTTTCTGCTGAACAGTTATTGATTATCTTCACCCTGCTTTGGGACGAATAACCACCAACAATCAAAGTAAACTATTTTGTGATAATCAATGGCAACTGCTGCAATGAAACACATGGCTTCAAACTTTGCTAAGCTGGACAAGTTTGAAGGGGTGGACTTTAGGAGGTGGCAGAAGAAGATGCACTTCTTGCTATCAAGCATGAGTGTGGTCTGTGTGCTGACTACTCTAATTCCTGATGATGGTGATGATGCTACTGTGGAGCAGATCAGGAGGAGGAGCAAGTGGGAGAATGATGACTACATATGCAGAGGTCTTATTCTGAATGGTATGTCTGATTCTTTGTTTGATATTTATCAGAACTTTGAATCTTCCAAAGAACTGTGGGATTCCTTGGATGCCAAATATATGGCTGAGGATGCATCAAGTAAGAAGTTCCTTGTTAGTAATTTCACAAATTACAAAATGACTGATTCAAGACCAGTTATGGAACAATACAATGAACTTCTTGGAATACTTGGAAGGTTTACACAACACCAAATGAACATGGATGAGGCTATCAGAGTCTCTTGTGTCATTGACAAACTCCCTCCTTCATGGAAAGATTTCAAGCATACCTTGAAACATATGAAGGAGGAGTTAACTCTTGTTGAGTTGGGCAGTCATCTGCACATTGAGGAATCTCTCAAAGTGCAGGATAATGACAAGCCAAAGAGTAGCAATGCTGCTGGACCATCTGTTGTCAATATGGTAGAGCATAACAACTCTACCAGGTACAATGATAACAAAGGCAAACGCAAATATCATGACAACACAAGGGCAGATCCTAACAAGAAGGCAACACCTACTTGTTGGAAATGTGGCAAGACTGGTCACATTAAAAGGGACTGCAAAGGTGTTAAAATTGGTGGTAAAGCCAATGGATCAGGCACTAATGGTTCAGGGAGTGGTGGTTCAGCCAACTCACTGAAAGGTCAGAATATGTTTAATAAGTCTTTTCTGATTTATTATGTTACATATGTATCTGAATCTTTTTATGTGCAGGATGATGATGTTGCGTGGTGGGTTGACTCTGGTGCAATAGTTCATGTGTGTAAAGATAGAAGCTGGTTCAAGACTTATGAGTCACTGAATGATGGTTCTATTCTTCACATGGGAAATGAGTCAACAGCCTTGGTGCATGGTCGTGGTTGTGTAGATCTTAGGTTTAGTTCTGGAAAGATTGTAACTTTGTTTAATGTTATTCATGTTCCTGATATAAGGAAAAACTTGGTTTCAAGTAGTGTTTTGAATAATCATGGATATAAACAAGTAATTGAGTCTGATAAATTTGTGCTTTCTAAGCATGGTGTTTTTATTGGTTTTGGTTATTTATGTAATCAAATGTTCAGGCTTAATATTACCACTGACAGTATTATTTCAGCTTTTGTGACCTCATATGACCAGACTGACTCTACCCTTTGGCATGCTTGACTTGGTCATGTACATTATAAGAGAATGCAAGATATGTCTAGGGATGGTTTAATCCCTGCTTTTGACATGGACACTGAAAAGTGTAAAACTTGCATGTTGACCAAGATAACCAAGAAACCCTTTCAGGGTGTTAGTCGTGTGACTAAGATCTTGGAGCTTATTCACAGTGACCTGTGTGATTTGCATGCCACTCCTTCTTTGGGGAGTAAAAAGTACTTTGTGACATTTATTGATGATGCTTCTAGATTTTGTTATGTCTATCTGTTACATAGCAAGGATGAAGCATTAGATAAATTCAAAGTGTTTAAAACTGAAGTTGAATTACAACTTGGGCCTTTAATCAAAAGATTAAGGACTGATAGGGGAGGTGAGTACATGGATACTCAGTACTTTCAGTCTGTTGGAATAATCCATGAAACAACTGCCCCTTATACTCCTCAGCAAAATGGTATTTCTGAAAGGAAAAACAGGGTGCTGAAGGAGATGGTTAATTCCATGTTGTCCTATTCATGACTGAGTCAAGGGTTCTGGGGTGAAGCTATGTTAACAACTTGCTATTTATTAAATAGGGTTCCAAACAAAAGGAACAAGGTTACCCCTTATGAACTCTGGACTAAAAGGAAACCCAACCTGAACTATCTCAAGGTTTGGGGTTGTAGGGCTATTGTAAGACTCCCTGATCCAAAGCAAAAGACTTTGGGTGAAAGAGGCATTGACTGCATCTTTGTTGGATATGTTGAGCATTCCAAGGCTTTTAGGTTCTATGTTATTGAACCTAATGAACATGTTTCAGTTAACTCAATAATTGAATCAAGGGATGCAGACTTTGATGAGAATAGATTCTCATCGGTTCCTAGACCAAGTCAGAGGATTCCTAATGGAACTCATGACACTGGTGTATCAGAGGTCCCTGATGATGAACCATCAGTGGTCCCTGATGAGGTTGTGGTTCAGCAACCTGAACCTGTGCTCAAGAAGAGCAAAAGGGCCAGGACTCCAAAGTCATTTGGACCTGAGTTTCAACTATACTTAGTTGAAGGTACTAGGGATGAGGTCTCAGACCAATACTCCTATTGCTTCATTGTTGAGGATGACCCCAAAACATTTGAAGAAGCAATGAAGTCCCAGGACATTACTTTCTGGAAAGAAGCAATCAATGATGAGATGGATTCCATCATGGGCAACAACACTTGGGTGTTGGTTGATCTACCTCCTGGTTGCAAACCTCTGGGTTGCAAATGGATTTTCAAAAGGAAAATGAAGGTAGATGGAACTATTGAAAAGTTCAAGGCTAGACTAGTCATTCAGGGCTTTAAACAAAAGTCAGGAATAGACTATTTTGATACTTATGCCCCTGTGGCTCGTATCAGTACCATAAGACTGCTGATTGCTATGGCATCTATTCACAATCTGGTTATTCATCAGATGGATGTGAAAATAGCTTTCTTGAATGGTGAATTGGAAGAGGAGGTTTATATGAACCAACCTCAGGGCTTCATCATGCCAGGCAATGAAAACAAGGTGTGTAAACTGATTAAGTCTCTTTATGGACTTAAACAGGCACCTAAGCAATGGCATCAAAAGTTTGATGAAGTGGTTTTGTCTAGTGGTTATGTTCTTAACCAAGCTGACAAATGTGTATATAGCAAATTTGATGAATCTGGTAGAGGAGTCATCATTTGTCTATATGTTGATGACCTTTTGATCTTTGGCACTGACCAAAATCAGGTTGACCTGACAAAGGAATTTTTGTCATCAAGGTTCTCCATGAAAGACATGGGGGAGGCTGATGTTATCCTTGGTATAAGGATTAAACATGAAAGTAATAGAATTTCTATCTCTCAGTCTCATTATATTGAGAAGGTACTCAGGAAATTCAATTACTTTGATTGTACTCCAGTGAGTACACCTATGGATACTTGTGAGAAGCTGATGCCTAATCATGGCAAGGCTGTATCTCAACTTGAGTATTCTAGGGTAATTGGCTGCCTGATGTATGCCATGACTTGTACAAGACCTGATATTGGTTTTGCAGTGGGAAAATTGAGCAGGTATACTAGTAATCCTAGTGCTCATCACTGGCAAGCAGTTCAAAGGGTACTGAAGTATTTGAAGAGAACTATGGATTATAGTCTCTCATATACTGGTTACCCATCAGTGTTGGAAGGTTACACTGATGCAAGTTGGATCAGTAACACTGAAGACAATTCGTCTACCAGTGGCTGGGTATTCCTACTTGGTGGAGGTGCAATTTCTTGGGCATCCAAGAAGCAAACTTGCATCACCAGTTCAACAATGGAATCTGAATTTGTGGCTCTAGCAGCTGCTGGTAAAGAAGCTGAATGGTTGAAAAACTTGCTTCTTGAGATTCCATTGTGGCCTAAACCTATAGCACCTATTTCTATCCGGTGTGATAGTGCAGCTACATTGGCTAAGGCTTATAGCCAGATGTACAATGGTAAGTCTAGACACTTAGGTGTCAGGCATAGCATGATTCGTGAGCTTATCATGAATGGGGTGGTATCTATAGAGTTTGTGAGATCTCAACAGAACTTAGCTGATCACTTGACGAAGGGTCTAGCTAGAGACTTGGTTATAAAGTCTGCTAAAGGGATGGGTTTAAGTCCAACTTAGTCACTGAATGCTAGGACACCCAACTCCCTCCTAAGGAAACTTGGGAGCTGAGTTCAATGTGGAAAGCTGAACATTCAGTGGACTGGAGCACATGTTTTATTTACATCCCAAGGATCTGCTCTAAACCTGCTGAAAGGAGGATGAAGTCTTTACTTCTTAATGGTTATATTTCTTTGAAAAAGTGCTTGGCAGGAGCATGACTAAAGAGGAACCACCTATGTAAATGTTGAATTTTTGCCGCTTCAGGATGCTTTGGACTTTTAGCTTTTACAACATTTATGAATTTGGATATGGACACATGGCTTGTATAGTGTCAGGAGCTGTTAAGTGTTTGAAAACTTGTGTGTATTTTATCTTCATGTATTCAAATGGGTTGAAGGGTTCAATTCTTAGAACACCCTGATTCTCGAATATTTGAACGTGTAATTTACTAAGATGGAAATTCAATCCTCGGGACATTTTCATTTATGCACATGTTTTGATTGATGTTTATTTTTCATGCAAAGGAAGTGAACTAAATTTGGGGAGGATTGTTGGAAAATTTAGTGCACTTGTGGGATTAGTTCACACCTTGTAATGGGTTAGGAGGTATGGAGTGTACACCCATAAGGTCCATGAACACCCTGACTCTTATAGTGGTTTTTATTGGTAGTACTGGTGAAAGTACTGCTTGGTGAAAGTACTGCTTGGTGAAAGTACTGCTTGTGGAAAGTACTGCTTGTGGTTTCCACTGATAAGCAGTGTTTCCACTGATAGGCAGTGTTTCCACTAAAGTGGTGTATCCACTGATAGTGCTATGAAAGTACTGATAAGCAGTGTTTCCACTGATAGGTTGTACTTCCACTGCAAGTGAAAGTACTGCTAGTGGAAAGTACTGCTTATGGAAAGTACTGCTAAATGGCAGTTACAACTTCTTTATGACCACGTTTAATTGGTCATGTAACCACTAACGGCTATAATGGGGATAATTATGAGGCTATTAATGGGCCGATTAATACTCATAATTCCATTGGAATAGCTCAAGAGTAACCTCCTATATATAGGAGATCTGAACATGCATGAGGAACACACAGAAAACGTAAACACTTATTAGCGAAAGGGTTATAGAATTGTGCCTAATTCTCTAACTGCATTTGGTCTTATCCCAAGTAGATATTCGTGATACCCAGGCATTAGGGTCGAATAGTTTACTTTGGAAAGTGATCACACGATTCCAAGTGATATCCGGTAACCACCTAGTGGTATCTGTTACTGCTGATCTTGTTGTTTGTTTCTGCTGAACAGTTATTGATTATCTTCACCCTGCTTTGGGACGAATAACCACCAACATTAAATTACACGTGTTTACATAAAGTTGCCGTAACTATATTATATAAGAAAAACTAATATATTTCTATTAGACAAATATTACGGCTACAAGGGATCATGTTGAGGGTCGTTTTTAACAATGACGGGGTACTTTTTATAAAATGACGTCTTCTAGTAAAAGTAAGTTCGCCAAGCATATTTTCCAAAATGTCCGACCGTCTGTCAAGCGGAGTTGTAATGAATAAAATACGGTCACTTAAACTTTGCCGAAAACCACCCTTAAACAATATTTTGGATACAAGTACCCTACTTTACCTATGTTTTTCTCCATGATCGAGACCTCTATGATAAAAACTTAAAAGCTAAAACTTTGAGATAATGATACAAGCTTTCCAAAAACCGTTGAGTTTGTTTCCTAACACTCGACGTGCACCATTTTACGACTAGCTTTTCAAGGCCGTTTAGTCACTTTCATGAAATTGTCAAATGACATTATTTTACGACGAAAAGTTATAATTTCATAATAAATCATTAAATGACTATCGTAGGATATCATTTCAACGTAAATACTTGTAAAGTATTTTATAATATGACGAGATGTCATAAACATACATTTCGACGTTAAACATTATTTTCAAACGTACAAGTGGTATGGATTTCATATGAGTTTGCATGCACGATATTGTTTCATGATTTACATTAGAACATATCATTCATAATAGGTCACGGTCAGAGGTTGCGCCTCATTCCAGTATTGCCATTATATCATCATTATCATTGCAACAGGTGAGTTTTCATAGCCCCAATTTTATTCAAGTTTATACTTTATTTCAATCCTACGGGGGAGAATACATTGCACATCATTTTTATTACGATACCATGTATATTCAAATTCATTACATTGCTTAAGTTACCTCATTGCCAGTTAAATTTCCCCATTTCATAATAATGAACCGTTAATTTCATAGAAGCGAGGGTGAGTGGATAGATCTATCGAGGGTGACACCTCCATCCGGGTTGGCGGATTCCAACCGGACGGATGCATTTCACTTCATTATCATTATTGAGTTGTTTGGCAAAACACTCTGTTGGGGCGAACATCAGTCAAGCTTCGGTGTCATGTGCTTAAGCAATTGTATCATTTTTGTGACATCATTGTCATACATAACTTATACTTGTGGTTGTCGTATTAACACTTACATAAACTCACTCAACCATTGTGTTGACACTTTTAGCAATGTATTTTCAGGTAACTAAGGCATTCACATCATGGCATACATAAGGACTTATCATAGAGTCGCGGTGACGACGCGTCTCACATGGATTTTTTGCTCTTTAAAACATCGTTTGGATTGTATCAAACTTATTTCCGTACATAGTGACTTTCATTTGGGACCTATGTTTTGTAAACTCTGAATGTTTTATTATATCAAACGATGTTCTTTTCAAACGACACTTTAGGTCGTTCAATATATCTGTAACTGTGATGCTATGACAGTTAATCCCCAGGAATTCCATTCCGCTGCAAAATAGGTAATTCGGGGGTGTGAAAATTGTGTTGTAGCTTTCGTGGATCATTCATGTTGTTATTTTCAAAAGTACGTTATCGTTCCCAAACGTTTATAATTGATATCTCAAAAGTTTAGTTTTAACGTTTCGTGTGGTGGTAAGAAACATATACGCGACGCACAACTAACGCGAAAGAGGAAAAGACATCGACATAGTCGAGACGTACTAACTAGAACGCACGCCAAAACGAAAAAGACATTGACCAAGTTATAATATACCGACAATACACCAGCTAGTCAAAGACTAGGAAATGAAAACGACCATTTATGTAGAATAAATAGGTTAATTAGTAAGTTTTGGTAATTTACCCAATAATCCCAAACGTACATGTCTATAAAAGATAAGTTTCTGTTTATTACTTAATTAATAAGAATGTCACATTTGTTACTCGTAATTTATACAAGTTTATAATAAAAATACTTCATATAAGGCATATTGAGTAGTGTACTATAATGACACGTTCGTTATTTAATGCTTCCAAAACATTACGTCTTTATCATACCGTCTTCTCAAAATAATATTTCTCAACAAGTTTCTAAAAGTTAACTTGTTTATATAAAACACAAGTTATTATTGTAGTTGATAAAGGTTTATAATTAAATAAGACCATATCCGTCGACAATATATAGATAAATGTCTCATTATTAGTTAAAATGTGAAAATGAAATAATTAGACTTACCGCGAATCAAATATATTAGACTCGCGTCGAATCCAACATATTGTGTTTGGTTAGTTCAAGACGTTAAATAAATCCCGACTTTTAACCAATATAACTCGTTATCGAATGTTATTCCAAGTTTATAAAACATAGTTAAATACTTTATAAGTTATAACATATATGTAATATCCGTTATTAATTATCAATAATAGTTTATCATACCGTTTTATATGTACTTATTCGTTATTCGATCACGTCTATATACGATGGTATTATTTCGTTATAGTTGTATAGTTTATTTGTTGACAAATCACGTCGTTAAGTGTATATATAACTATATTAAAATAACTCCATTACCACAATTACTTATATCTTTAACACAATATAAATTGACGTATTAAAAGTATACTCGTTGACTAGAATTATTTAAACACCTCATTAGTAATCGTTAATTTATTTTAATAACCAATTGTGACTTATAAACTAGTATCAAGTCTAATTCAAGTGATACCCGTAACCCGTATTAACACCTATTGTGAGACTAATTATTTTCTCAACCATTATCCAGGTTTACTAATATGACTGTCTACAAAGAACTTGTAAGTTGTCTATAAATTAAATAAGTCAATGTAGATAAGAAAACTTAATTTGACTTAAAGACGTCACACGCATATCGAAAGACCTTAGTTAGTTTTTAGTGTATCCATATGAAAGTAAAACTTGGGTTGCAACATATATTTTCTTTCTGTCTTTGGATGAGATAATTGATAAAATAAGTTTATTAATTGGTCAATGACTCAATGTTGACAATAAAATACTTATGATTATTGTATTAATAGTGTACTCGTTTTTTGGTAGAACGTCAATATTAAAGACCCGACTCGACCCGTATTCAAAACGCATCACATCACTATGTTTTTGAAACACAATACACCACAAGTTTGACTCGTAAACATCCTGATTCAAAGCAATATCGCATCCCCTTGTGCTAACTAATTGACTCAAAACCATGCCTACACCCTAAATGGGTCACGGCTGCACCAAGTATCAAGCCAACGTGATTTTAAGATAATTAATCTCGACCCTTTAGCAAGGCTAAACACATTATGACCATTTCCAAATCGACCTAAAACTCTAGATAGGCTTAGATGAAATTGAGTAATAAAAATTATAATAGTAACGTCAAACACATATCAAATCCAAACACAACCCGTGACCAAAACTGGGTCACGATACGAAAGTAAACCGGGTTTCTACCCAACTGATTCAAGAACCAAATCATCAATACCCTTTTATCAAATTCTCACCACACGAATATTTTATATTCAAAGCGTTTTTATTTATTTACCATTTTCATTCGATTAAATTTATTAACCCACGAAGGCAATAACACAACAATGTATATAAAAATGTCATAACGAAAGAAAATAAACATATGTATGACAAAAAGAGTGGGTTGTGGTTTTATTGAGAGATAGGAGAGGACAAGAATGGTTGTGATGGCGTCTTCCATTTCCAACTTGATATATTTCATATACTATGGTAATGAGTGTTTATATTTCAAGCCTATGGTAATCTATGTACTAGGACCGGTTAATGAGTGTTTATCTTCCATTTCCAACTTGATATATTTCATATACACCCGAGAGATGAGAATATCTAAACACCACTTGTGAGGTGCTAGTATGTAATTTCGTGCTTGTTATGACTTTTGCGGGGCTTATACTTGTTGTGAATTGTTCTAAACTAATGCTTCATGACCCCTAACTTATAAATTAATTGGCTAAAAGCACATTTGCTTGAGGACAAGCAAATACCAAGTGTAGAGATATTTGATAAGGATTTAAAAGGTACACTTTTGAGGGGTCATTAAAGCCTTTAATCAATCACTTTTATATCTGTTACTACTTAATTTCGTTCCTTTTCACTTTTTAGGTCCCTTGAAGGCAAATTACTGGAATGATACTTATTCGGACGAAAATGCGCGAATATATGAAGAAAATGGCAAAAGTTAAGAATTAAGACACTCAAGCTGCTGGAACAAAAGCTGACGGCATCACAGCCAAAGGGCAACGCCGTCGCAACACACTTTGAGACGACTCAGAATGCAAATTGCTATTTTGCACTTGACGGCATCAAGTTTTAAAAAGTAGGGCGTCACAACTCAGACGGTCTAGATTTGGATTGCGACGGCGTCAAAAGATGAAGCCGACGACGTCAAAACCATAAGGTGAGGCCGTCACTAAGTTGACGTGGCCAAGACGAAAACCTAATGGCGGCGACCCAACGGCGTCACAATTAAAGTGTGATGCCGTCGCATATTGTAACTCTATATATAGAATTCGAATTTTCAAAATTTTTGAGAGGTAGTTTTGTGGAGTAAAACCTAAACCAAACTTTGAATGTCTTGGGCAATATCTTAGGGTTCCATACCCTATTTTATAACAAGATAAGTGATTTACTTCATTAATTCAATTATGTCTTCAATTGTTTGTGTGTATGCTTGCATGTTTTCCATGTCCAGCTAATTTACTTGAGTGTTTGCTTAGATCTATGAAACCTAGGTCATTCGTTGAATTTTTAATGCTTGAGTATTCTTTGTGAACATTAGTTTATAATCACCTAGAGTTATTGTAGTCTAAACATCCAAAGATAACCTTAGAGTTAGTTTATGAATCCTACAGATTTCGTAGGCAATAACCTTAAGGTAGTCTCAAAGAGTTAGGGAAAAACGCATATCCTACGACCTTAAAAGACACAGCGCATTAAGAATAAGGACGTGACAATTCAACCATCAATAGGAGATAACTAGGGAGTAATAGCATCTAGGTAAACACATTTTTAATCATCATAAGAGTACACAACAATAGACATCTCATGTTAGATTAGTTAATTAGATAATAAGAATATTAAAGTAATCGGTAGAAATACCAACCCCCCCCCCCTAAAATGCAATACCCCGAGATTCGTACCTTTTAATTTTCTAAAAAGTATAAAAAATAATAAAAATAATCTTCTTCAACCCCAACCTTAGCGTAGTAATTTCTCACTAGCATTCCTATTCCCCTAGAGAACGATATCAATTCCCGAGGCTTACCCTAATACTACACTACAACGATTAGGTTCACTGCCTAAGGTGTTGAAAAACTTGCTCGATGAAAAGGAAGTTCCTTTGACCCCGAACGCGCGTTGTGCGCGTATCAGAGACTCTTAGTGTAATTTTCACGTTTCATCTTATTAAAAAAACACATAGTTTCCCTTCTCTCTATACTCTCTCTCTAAGCATGAAGATGATGTTATTCAGTCATCCCCGACCTCCCGATTTAAGATTATCAACCATTAACATGATGCTACAAAGACTACATGAGAGTGGTGTTTGTTTGCCCGGCTGATTTAACGAGAAGAACCACAAGTGTGGTTTTATATCATGTCTTGGTCTCGGTTCAAGGTTAAGTGTACCCTGATTTCCCTTGTGGCCATATATGTTTGAGCTTGTGTATATCGGGTCAAAAAGCCACCCACGTAGGGTGCGTCTTGGCCTTCTCGGTTAATCAATAAAAACAACATGTGCCGCTTTATAATGGTTTGCAAAGCTAAGAGTGTTGTGACTATAAATATGAACTTAGAATGTGTAAAATATGTAATTTCAGTTTGTCTAGTAAACGTTGTTTGTGTTGGGTTAGAAAATTAGGCCAAGGCCCTAACCACAAGAGAATGTTTGTTTACTTGATTTCTAATCGGCCAAGCCCACAAGGCTATGTTAAAGTTAGGTGTGTTTGGTTATTGGGTGGTGAGCCCGAGTATTAACTAAGAGCGTGTTAAAACTCTTGATAAGTATATATATTGTTTAGGTGTTAACATATTTGTGGAGTTTGTTAGGACTCCATTAGATCGTTTTGAGCCTTAGGGTTTGACAATAACATATGCAACGCAGCGGAATAATAAGAACATTATATATTATTGACACAAGGTTTATATTTAATAATCACTCCAAGCCTCAAATATTATTTGATCAAAATAATACGGTTACACTAAACTTGTAACAGGGATCAAAGATCCTTGAGGCTAAAGTAAACAAACACTAACCTAGACGTTTATAGGAACACGCCTACACACACACACCTTTACTAGACGTCTACATTGGAAGACTTGTATATAAAACCTACACCCCATGTCCTCTTTATATACTAGAGGATTAGGGTTTACAAAATACTACGAAGGACTAAATAATAAATCTTCTTTTGCAAGCAAGTCCTTCCATCTTTTTGTAGGTTTCATCTCTTTCACTTTAAGTCCCTTTGTTTCATTCTTATATTTATTTTGTCTCATCAAATCCAAGGAACCTAAAACCCAACAATATTTATGGATATCAAACATCGACTAATGTAAGAAAATGTTTTAATACTTGGTACTATGTTTCGGATTATGTTGGAATTTATTTACTTTTCGGATACGATATGGGATTGTGACTCGGGTTTGGATTATAATCTTGAGACGGATTATGATTTCGGACTTGGTCATTTATTGGACATTTGGATTGTTATTGGATTTATGATATTGGACGTTGGACTTATTAAACATTGTGGGACTTAACAGTATAATATATTAGACTAAAAAAAAATTAATATAATAGACACGGAACAGTCACAAAATATTCAATAAACTCAAAGCTAATAATTACACGAATGATAACGAAACAAAATTTATAAAATATTGTAATTAAAATTTAGTTTATTCAAAAGTCACAATGACAGGGAATATTGTATAAACGGACGGGTCATGCTGAAAAGACATTGACGAAGTTATAATATACCGACAATACACCAGCTAGTCAAAGACTAGGAAATGAAAACGCCCATTTATGTAGAATAAATAGGTTAATTAGTAAGTTTTGGTAATTTACCCAATAATCCCCAATGTACATGTCTATAAAAGATAAGTTTCTGTTTATTACTTAATTAATAAGAATGTCACATTTGTTACTCGTAATCTATACAAGTTTATAATAAAAATACTTCATATAAGGCATATTGAGTAGTGTACTATAATGACACGTTCATTATTCAATGCTTCCAAAACATTACGTCTTTATCATACCGTCATTTTAAAATAATATTTCTCAACAAGTTTCTAAAAGTTAACTTGTTTATATAAAACACAAGTTATTATTGTAGTTGATAAAGGTTTATAATTAAATAAGACCATATCCGTCGACAATATATAGATAAATGTGAAAATGAAATAATTAGACTTACCGCGAATCAAATATATTAGACTCGCGTCGAATCCAACGTATTGTGTTTGGTTAGTTCAAGACGTTAAATAAATCCCGACTTTTAACCAATATAACTCGTTATCGAATGTTATTCCAAGTTTATAAAACATAGTTAAATACTTTATAAGTTATAACATATATGTAATATCCGTTATTAATTATCAATAATAGTTTATCATACCGTTTTATATGTACTTATTCGTTATTCGATCACGTCTATCATATATCACGATGGTATTATTTCGTTATAGTTGTATAGTTTATTTGTTGACAAATCACGTCGTTAAGTGTATATATAACTATATTAAAATAACTCCATTACCACAATTACTTATATCTTTAACACAATATAAATTGACGTATTAAAAGTATACTCGTTGACTTGAATTATTTAAACACCTCATTAGTAATCGTTAATTTATTTTAATAACCAATTGTGACTTATAAACTAGTATCAAGTCTAATTCAAGTGATACCCGTAACCCGTATTAACACCTATTGTGAGACTAATTATTTTCTCAACCATTATCCAGGTTTACTAATATGACTGTCTACAAAGAACTTGTAAGTTGTCTATAAATTAAATAAGTCAATGTAGGTAAGAAAACTTAATTTGACTTAAAGACGTCACACGCATATCGAAAGACCTTAGTTAGTTTTTAGTGTATCCATATGAAAGTAAAACTTGGGTTGCAACATATATTTTCTTTCTGTCTTTGGATGAGATAATTGATAAAATAAGTTTATTAATTGGTCAATGACTCAATGTTGACAATAAAATACTTATGATTATTGTATTAATAGTGTACTCGTTTTTTGGTAGAACGTCGATATTAAAGACCCGACTCGACCCGTATTCAAAACGCATCACATCACTGTGTTTTTGAAACACAATACACCACAAGTTTGACTCATAAACATCCTGATTCAAAGCAATATCGCATCCCCTTGTGCTAACTAATTGACTCAAAACCATACCTACACCCTAAATGGGTCACGGCTGCACCAAGTATCAAGCCAACGTGATTTTAAGATAATTAATGTCGACCCTTTAGCAAGGCTAAACACATTATGACCATTTCCAAATTGACCTAAAACTCTAGATAGGCTTAGATGAAATTGAGTAATAAAAATTATAATAGTAACGTCAAACACATATCAAATCCAAACACAACCCGTGACCAAAATTCGGTCACGATACGAAAGTAAACCGGGTTTCTTCAAAAACTGATTCAAGAACCAAATCATCAATACCCTTTTATCGAATTCTCACCACACGAATATTTTATATTCAAAACGTTTTTATTTATTTACCATTTTCATTCGATTAAATTTATTAACCCACGAAGGCAATAACACAACAATGTATATAAAAATGTCATAACGAAAGAAAATAAACATATGTATGACAAAAAGAGTGGGTTGTGGTTTTATTGAGAGATAGGAGAGGACAAGAATGGTTGTGATGGCGTCTTCCATTTCCAACTTGATATATTTCATATACTATGGTAATGAGTGTTTATATTTCAAGCCTATGGTAATCTATGTACTAGAACCGGTTAATGAGTGTTTATCTTCCATTTCCAACTTGATATATTTCATATACACCCGAGAGATGAGAATATCTAAACACCACTTGTGAGGTGATAGTATGTAATTTCGTGCTTGTTATGACTTTTGCGGGGCTTATACTTGTTGTGAATTGTTCTAAACTAATGCTTTATGACCCCTAACTTATAAATTAATTGGCTAAAAGCACATTTGCTTGAGGACAAGCAAATACCAAGTGTAGGGATATTTGATAAGGATTTAAAAGGTACACTTTTGAAGCGTCATTAAAGCCCTTAATCAATCACTTTTATATCTGTTACTACTTAATTTCATTACTTTTCACTTTTTAGGTCTCTTGAAGGCAAATTACTGGAATGACACTTATTCGGACGAAAATGCGCGAATATATGAAGAAAATGGCAAAAGTTAAGAATTAAGACACTCAAGCTACTGGAACAGAAGCTGACGGCATCACAGCCAAATGGCAACGCCGTCGCAACACACTTTGAGACGACTCAGAAAGCAAATTGCTATTTTGCACTTGACGGCATCAGGTTTTAAAAAGTAGGGCGTCACAACTCAGACGGTCTAGATTTGGATTGCGACGGCGTCAAAAGATGAAGCCGACGACGTCAAAACCATAAGGTGAGGCCGTCACTAAGTTGACATGGCCAAGATGAAAACCTAATGGCGGAGACCCAACGGCGTCACAATTAAAGTGTGTCGCCGTCGCATATTGTAACTCTATATATAGAATTTGAATTTTCAAAATTTTTGAGAGGTAGTTTTGTGGAGTAAAACCTAAACCGAACTTTGAATGTCTTGGGCAATATCTTAGGGTTCCATACCCTATTTTATAACAAGATAAGTGATTTACTTCATTAATTCAATTATGTCTTCAATTGTTTGTGTGTATGCTTGCATGTTTTCCATGTCCGGCTAATTTACTTGAGTGTTTGCTTAGATCTATGAAACCTAGGTCATTCGTTGAATTTTTAATACTTGAGTATTCTTTGTGAACATTAGTTTATAATAACCTAGAGTTATTGTAGTCTAAACATCCAAAGATAATCTTAGAGTTAGTTTATGAATCCTACAGATTTCGTAGGCAATAACCTTAAGGTAGTCTCAAAGAGTTAGGGAAAAACGCATATCCTACGACCTTAGAAGACACAACGCATTAAGACTAAGGACGTGACAATTCAACCATCAATAGGAGATAACTAGGGAGTAATAGGATCTAGGTAAACACATTTTTAATCATCATAAGAGTACACAACAATAGACATCTCATGTTAGCTTAGTTAATTAGATAATTAGAATATTAGAATAATCGGTAGAAATACCAACCCCCCCCCCAAAATGCAATACCCCGAGATTCGTACCTTTCAATTTTCTAAAAAGTATAAAAAATAATAAAAATAATCTTCTTCAACCCCAACCTTAGCGTAGTAATTTCTCACTAGCATTCCTATTCCCCTAGAGAACGATATCAATTCCCGAGGCTTACCCTAATACTACACTACAACGATTAGGTTCACTGCCTAAGGTGTTAAAAACTTGCTCGATGAAAAGGAAGTTCCTTTGACCCCGAACGCGCGTTGTGCGCGTATTAGAGACTCTTAGTGTAATTTTCACCTTTCATCTTATTAATAAAACACATAGTTTCCCTTCTCTCTATATTCTCTCTCTAACCATGAAGATGATGTTCTTCCGTCATCCCCGACCTCCCGATTTAAGATTATCAACCATTAACATGATGCTACAAAGACTACATGAGAGTGGTGTTTGTTTGCCCGGCTGATTTAACGGGCAGAACCACAAGTGTGGTTTTATATCATGTCTTGGTCTCGGTTTAAGGGTAAGTGTACCCTGATTTCTCTTGTGGCCATATATGTTCGAGCTTGTGTATATCGGGTCAAAAAGCCACCCACGTAGGGTGCGTCTTGGCCTTCTCGGTTAATCAATAAAAACAACAAGTGCCTCTTTATAATGGTTTGCAAAGCTAAGAGTGTTGTGACTATAAATTTGAACTTAGAATGTGTAAAATATGTAATTTCAGTTTGTCTAGTAAACGTTGTTTGTGTTGGGTTAGAAAATTAGGCCAAGGCCCGAACCACAAGAGAATGTTTGTTTACTTGATTTCTAATCGGCCAAGCCCACAAGGCTAAGTTAAAGTTAGGTGTGTTTGGTTATTGGGTCGTGAGCCCGAGTATTAACTAAGAGCGTGTTAAAACTTTTGATAAGTATATATATTGTTTAGGTGTTAACATATTTATGGATATCAAACATCGACTAATGTAAGAAAATGTTTTAATACTTGGTACTATGTTTCGGATTATGTTGGAATTTATTTACGTTTCGGATACGATATGGGATTGTGACTCGGATTTGGATTATAATCTTGAGACGGATTATGATTTCGGACTTGGTCATTTATTGGACATTTGGATTGTTATTGGATTTATGATATTGGACGTTGGACTTATTAAACATTGTGGGACTTAACAGTATAATATATTAGACTCAAAAAAAAATTTAATATAATAGACACGGACACTCACAAAATATTCAATAAACTCAAAGCTAATAATTACACGAATGATAACGAAACAAAATTTATAAAATATTGTAATTAAAATTTAGTTTATTCAAAAGTCACAATGACAGGGAATATTGTATAAACGGACGGGTCATGCTGAAAAGACATTGACGAAGTTATATTATACCGACAATACACCAGCTAGTCAAAGACTAGGAAATGAAAACGACCATTTATGTAGAATAAATAGGTTAATTAGTAAGTTTTGGTAATTTACCCACTAATCCCAAACGTACATGTCTATAAAAGATAAGTTTCTGTTTATTACTTAATTAATAAGAATGTCACATTTGTTACTCGTAAATTATACAAGTTTATAATAAAAATACTTCATATAAGGCATATTGAGTAGTGTACTATAATGACACGTTCATTATTCAATGCTTCCAAAACATTACGTCTTTATCATACCGTCTTCTCAAAATAATATTTCTCAACAAGTTTCTAAAAGTTAACTTGTTTATATAAAACACAAGTTAGTATTGTAGTTGATAAAGGTTTATAATTAAATAAGACCATATCCGTCGACAATATATAGATAAATGTGAAAATGAAATAATTAGACTTACCGCGAATCAAATATATTAGACTCGCGTCGAATCCAACATATTGTGTTTGGTTAGTTCAAGACGTTAAATAAATCCCGACTTTTAACCAATATAACTCGTTATCGAATGTTATTCCAAGTTTATAAAACATAGATAAATACTTTATAAGTTATAACATATATGTAATATCCGTTATTAATTATCAATAATAGTTTATCATACCGTTTTATATGTACTTATTCGTTATTCGATCACGTCTATCGTATATCACGATTGTATTATTTCGTTATAGTTGTATAGTTGATTTGTTGACAAATCACGTCGTTAAGTGTATATATAACTATATTAAAATAACTCCATTACCACAATTACTTATATATTTAACACAATTTAAATTGATGTATTAAAAGTATACTCGTTGACTTGTATTATTTAAACACCTCATTAGTAATCGTTAATTTGTTTTAATAACCAATTGTGACTTATAAACTAGTATCAAGTCTAATTCAAGTGATACCCGTAACCCATATTAACACCTATTGTGAGACTAATTATTTTCTCAACCATTATCCAGGTTTACTAATATGACTGTCTACAGAGAACTTGTAAGTTGTCTATAAATTAAATAAGTCAATGTAGGTAAGAAAACTTAATTTGACTTAAAGACCTCACAACGCATATCGAAAGACCTTAGTTAGTTTTTAGTGTATCCATATGAAAGTAAAACTTGGGTTGCAACATATATTTTCATTCTGTCTTTGGATGAGATAATTGATAAAATAAGTTTATTAATTGGTCAATGACTCAATGTTGACAATAAAATACCTATGATTATTGTATTAATAGTGTATTCGTTTTCTGGTAGAACGTAAATATTAAAGACCCGACTCGACCCGTATTCAAAACGCATCACATCACTATGTTTTTGAAACACAATACACCACAAGTTTGACTCGTAAAAATCCTGATTCAAAGCAATATCGCATCCCCTTATGCTAACTAATTGACTCTAAACCATGCCTACACCCTAAATGGGTCACGGCTGCACCAAGTATCAAGCCAACGTGATTCTAAGATAATTAATCTCGACCCTTTAGCAAGGCTAAACACATTATGACCATTTCCAAATCGACCTAAAACTCTAGATAGGCTTAGATGAAATTGAGTAATAAAAATTATAATAGTAACGTCAAACACATATCAAATCCAAACACAACCCGTGACCAAAACTAGGTCACGATACGAAAGTAAACCGGGTTTCTACCCAACTGATTCAAAAACCAAATCATCAATACCCTTTTATCGAATTCTCACCACACGAATACTTTATATTCAAAACGTTTTTATTTATTTACCATTTTCATTCTACCCAACTGATTCAAGAACCAAATTTATTAACCCACAAAGGCAATAACACAACAATGTATATAAAAATGTCATAACGAAAGAAAATAAACATATGTATGACAAAAAGAGTGGGTTGTGGTTTTATTGAGAGATAGGAGAGGACAAGAATGGTTGTGATGGCGTCTTGTACGAGTAAAACTCGTACCAAACCAAGCACGACCCTTAATCACTCATTATCAACCAAAAACCCTAATGTCCGAATCTTGAAATAAAGATTTAGGGCGCGTTTTTGTGTTTTGTGGCGCGTATGTTATGGAAAATGAGTCACAAGGACCCGATCTATTGATTAGAAGTGGTGGTGTAATTAGAGGAGGTCGCCGGAAAGTTGGCCGGAAAAGATGACGGTGCCGGAACCCTAGTTTGGGTGGCCGGATTTTAGAGAGATAGAGAAATATTTGTGTGTTTGTTTTGTAGTGAGAGAGTGAAAGTGAGGAAATGGGAGAACGGGTGAAGAGTGTGGGTATTTATATACCCAGGAGGGATTAATGTTGTAATAAGGATAAAGATAGGGATGGCAATGAAACTAGCAAAACGGACCCTAGATGAAACTTTGTAAAACTTTGGTTATATTAGGTTCGGGGCTCGTTTTGACTAGAAAACGAGGGATTCGTAACTCGAGAGTTACGCCATTGTTTTTAAAATATTAATTCCAATAAAAACGATATATAATACGACTCGTAACTCAAATTAATTAAAACGATCGCTCTAATCGATGTTTCTCCAATTACGACGAATCGAAGAATTTACTAGTTGTCACAGCCTCACCTCCTTAAAAGGAATCGCGTCCTCGCGATTCAATTCAAGTCATCCGTTAAAGTCTAGAAGGGGTGAGTGCAAAAGCACGAGGGTTTATCTTCACGTTCCCTACGTGAATCTAGGATCTTACTGCGAGTTTTCTACTAGCTTCGAAGATAGAGGTGCGACTTTACTAAGGTCGCTCGGTTTAATAATCTATGGTCTTGATAGGTCAACAAAGATTTAAACGCTCAAATATTAGTATTTCCCAAAGGGTTAACAATTGCCTTCTCGCCGAGTCTTTTCTTCCAATTACGCATGAAATGTTGGGAACTCTACTGAGTCTTGATTGTAGCTTAAGCCTCTGAGCTACTGGTCTCAATCTAGCAAGGATTTTCAAAAGGATGGATATAGCGTGGATTAAGTTTTCACTTTTACTACTCGCTTCACATAATTTCATGGTAGATCCGTAAGCTTAATTCTAGGTTATCTCGGAGGGTTCAAGAGATTTACGTTGTCTATGTCTGCAAATGGTTTGTGAGTAACTTACATATCCATCTCAACTTAGAACGGTTTCCTTGGTATCTTCTTAAATAGGTTCAGAGTTGGTAGGTTGGGTATTTCCATTTCTACCCAACAATCGGGATTGGCACTTACAATCATAGAGGATCTCTTATGGTGTCTTGAGGTACTAAAGCGATAGGTACGGTTATAGGAGAAGTTGGCCAATGGAAGGTGTCTGTCCCAACCATTGTCGGACTCAAGAGATGTCGTTAAGAGAGTTTGGCCAACGAGAGGTGTCTATCCCAACCGTTGCCAAACTTGATAGGCACACGATGTATTCTTCTAAGGTTCAAATGGTTTCTTTACTTTAGCCATCAGTATGGACATGATACACTGTAAGCATATCCAAATATATTCTCTTGGCTCTAGGAAGTGATAGATGAAAATAGGTGTGTGGCGATTGCCACAACCCAGAAAGGATAGAAATCAACATTTCCTAAAGCACACTATTTCCTTTACGTGTGGAGAAGTCCATTTGTATCACTTAGGTTTTCCGATCGCACTTTTTCCTTAAAGAGTATCAGAGGGAGTTGGATGTTGAGGAAGGAGAATCAGGTGTGCACTAACCAAATGAATTTCAGATAGAGAAACAGATCAAGAGGGATGATGAGTGTCTAAATACTCATCATTTTTATACAATATAAACTGCAAAATCATCTGAAAACACTCAAAAACGCATCAAAATGATCAAAATATCACAAACAAGTGTTTTATGTGTTTTAAATGCAAAAATATCAAAATCAGATGAAAAACGTATCAAATTTGCAAAATTGGCAGTTTTAGTCCCCCAAGTTTCAAAAGTTGTCAAAAACAGTCCCTGAGCACATAATTTCAAAAGTAAAGTCACCAAAGGTCCTTTTAAAATCAAAAGTTGTCAAATTTAGTCCTTTGGTGAAAAATGTAAAAAGTTTTGAGAAAATTACAAATTAGCCCTTCAAGTTTCAAATTTGGCAGAAATGGCCCCTAGAAAATTGCAAAATGTCAGATTTGGTCCCTGTACTTTTGAAGCTTGATAGTTTTAGTCCTTTGGAATAACTTTGAGATATTGGCAGTTTGGTCCTCACATTTTCAGAAATTACATGAAAGGTCCCTATGTTATTATAAGCCTTAAACCTAATTTTGGACCCCTTGTACCCCTTGGACCCCTGTCAAATAAGCACTTTTGAACCCCCTGCCTATAACTAATACTCTGGTCAACCATGGCAGTCAAACCCAAACCCACTTGGCGCCCTTTTAGTCTCACCCTCCCAACTGCTATCACTGCTCACCAGAGAAACCATCCCCCCTCCTCTCCACTTCACCCTCCATGTCCCCTACACATCCCTAACACAACAAAAACCATTAAATGATCCTAAACCCTTAACACTCAATCCAAACACCTGTCAAAAATCAATTCCCGCCAAAAAATGATCAAATGGCCAATATTCACTCTTTTCATCCAATGGTCCAAATTTATGGTGGGATTCACTCAGAAAAGAAAGAGAAACAAGTGGTAGTATAAAAGAAGGAAGAAGGAAGCAAGCAAAGTAGTAGAAAGTAGTTTTAAATTTCCTCAATGTCGTTTTTTATTTAATGTCTTAATTTAGTTTAGAATCTGTAATCTTGTGTTTCTAGTATTCAAACTTAAGTTAATTTGCCACTGTAATCTGTTTTTAAGAACTAATTTCAAGTTTGGTTAAAAGTTTGGTTCTTGTGTTTACTGTTGAGATTTTCAAAATAAGGTTCTTATAGTTAAGCTTTCAAAAGCTTATTTTTCCATTCAACTCAGTTTACTTAAGTCATTTATAGCTTTTGATAAGCTACATCTCATTTTCAAGTAACTTTGTGAGTTGGTCAACGAAAGTCAACTGTCTAAGCTCATTTGGATTTGAGCATGGTTTGGGAGATTGCAGACTTGGACTTGGGTTGGAATTGTAGCAATTAGTGTAGTTATAGGTTTAGTTTTGGCCTGCAACAACATTTGGACAAGTGTGAGTCATTTTCCTGTCTTAACTTTTCAAGCCATTTTGAATATTTTGCTTATATCTGTAATTGTGGTCACCAATGGTTGAAGTCTATTTAATTAGTTATTTTTAGGTATAGTTAACTTAATGTGATCAATATAGCAAGTTGGTTCATTAGCTTAAGTGATTTTAGTTGATTATCAGATTAATAAAGGGTGTTTGGCTCAAGTATTTAAACTGTCTTAAAGGTTTAGCCAGTAGTTAGCATTAGTTGGGTTGCATCTCTTTAGTGATTTGAGACTCTTATCTGTCTTACCCTTGTGCCTTTTTAGCTCAAAAGTCAAAATTTTACTTTAAGCCCTTTAGCAGTTCCACTGTTGAGATTTTCACAAGCCAAAAACTTGTTTTGTGTTCCAATTTCATAGAACTAGCTTGAATTACCTTCATTCCATCTTTAAACATCATTATCAGTTCTTAAATCCAGATCAAAACTCAAAAAGGTCAACTTTCCATTTCTTTCAAAAAGTCAAAAATTGCAAAGTCTTGTTTTGAGCCATCTGAGATGGATTTTTCATGCACTTAGTTCTAGATCAATGCAAGTGAAAATGGTTGTTTTGAAGACCTCAGCTGGTCTTGTTTCTTATAAGCAATTTTGCAGATTTTTATCAAATCTTTAGAAGCTTCAAAGAAGCTTATCAAACTGCCCCCAAATCCCCTGTGCAGGGCCTGTTAACTGCACAGGAGTTATGCAGAATTTGCAGAGCCTGCACTGATCTCATTTTAGCTTCCCTAGGTCTGTAACTTGGTTTATAAGCTCTCACCTAGGTCTAGTGTTAGTTCCAATAATTGGTTTTCTGTTTCCAGCTTATTTAGGTGCTTGTTTTTAAGCTCAAACTTGGTGCCCTTGTCACTATTTTCTGCCAAAATCTCAGTTCATCAAATCATTGCAACTAGCTTATCAGAGGTTATAGCTTGTTTATTATTGTTGCATTTGGTCCTTTTTAGCTTATTGTAGCTTCCATTTCAGTTTGGTGCTTGTTGTGCTCTATTTGCTTATTGGAAGTGCTTATTTCATAAGCTTTTCCACATCAGTTTCAATTCCTCCCACACAAGTGCCTGTTTTTCTATTTTTCCCAGCTTCCTAATATCATTTTAGACTTTTCCTGCAATTTTCAGATTTTTCTAAGTTGTTTTGCTATTTTTCTTAATTTAAATTAGTTTTTAATCCTTTTTAAATAGCTTTTAATACAAATAAATTAGAAAAAGCTTAAAAAAATAATTTTTCATTTTTCTTAGGTTAAGATAAATATAAAAGTAATAAAAAGTATTTTTCCCTATTTTTCTCCTTTTATTTGGTATTTTTAATAATTTCAATTAGTTTTAAATTAATAATAAATATATAAAAAGTCTAAAAAATATATTTTCTGTTTTAAAATTAGTTTTATCATATTTTAGACTTTTCCAAGTTATAATTTCATTTTTCTAGGTTAATCTTGTATTTTCTTGTATTTTAGTGCATTTTAAATACTTAATAAATAGTTTTTAATTAATAATAATTAATTAAATAGTGTTAAAAATAATTTTCTTTTTCTAATAATTTTCTTATATAATTAGGATTGTAAAAATGTATTTTTCATATTTTTAGGATTTATATTATGTAAGTTTCACGTTTTATTTTGTACGTTAACGTAGTTTTTAAATTAAACGTAAGTTTTAGGTTTTAAACGTTCATCACTTTAAATATAGTGATAGAGTTTATTTAATATCTTTTATCTTTTTAATTTTCTTAATTTGCATTTAAGTCGCTGTTATTTATTACCTTTTTCAGTAGTGTAATTATCCTTTTCAAATCCTTTCTGATCACTATCATTAGTGATCCTTCTATCATCTGAATTAGTGTTTGCACACCATTGAGTCTCCTTGGGACTAAACGACCCGGGAATTCAATCTATTCTCCAGGACTTCATTGTATTTGTGTCTGAGCTGTTTTAAGTCTGTTAGACTTGACGGTTTTGCGCAAGAATCAAAATTTTGGCGCCGCTGCCGGGGAGGCTTTAGCGTGTGTTAAACATTTTTCAGATCCATTTTTGCATATACCACCCTTTTGTAAAAAGTTTTTTTGTAAAGTTATCAGAAAATCCAAAAATATTTTCATTCTTTGTTTTTATATCATGTTTTTCAAAAATCCAAAAATATCCATCTTTACCCTCTCACATCTTTTGATTCTTCATTTCTTTTACCCTCTATCCATTTGATTCTTTCTATGTCTCATCCTCACCAATTTGGTTGTGAATGGTGTGGGGGACCTCAAAATGGTGGAAATTGCCCCGGTTGTGGCATTGTGAATCCGGGAAACGGGTTTGTCTATGACCAAAATCCCTACAATGAAACAACTAATTTCCTCAACCAACCCCCGCACTATGAGATGGAGACGTATTCTTGTGAATTTTGTGGGGGTCCTCATTATGATTACCAATGTCAATCATGGAATCAAAATTTCTATGAATCTGATCCTTGTTATAACACTCCTTGTTTTGACAATTTCCAACCCCCACAATTTTCCGTCATTGAATAATTTCCCGTCATTGATCAACATCCTCGTGAGAAAAGTATGCTAGAAGAACTTGCCGAAGACCAAACGTCTCGCAACGAAAAATCTATGCTAGAATTACTTGAAGAAGAGGAACGAGCCGCTAAGATTCAAAGATGTCTTGAAGAAATACGAATCGAGGAACTAGCACTTGCAAGACGTGCCCGATGGCTCGCGACTTACATCGACGATGATGATGATAGTGACGATGATGATGAAAGTTTGTCAGCTGAAACCACACACGAAGAGCCCGTTAACTCTCTAAGTATGGGGGACGAGCATCTCAACACTATTCCGGAAACGGAATCATCGAATGTTGAGAACCTTATCCCGATCCCAAGTGAGTCTGAGGGAATTCTTGACAAAGAGTGTGATGTGTTTTCTCCTCTTACAAATGATTTTGTTGAGACTTTCTCAGATTTTGACAGTGATTATAGTGATGCCGATTCTTTATATTCTAAAGACATAGAATTTATTGATGCATTACTTCCACATTCCGAGATCGTCAACTTAGAAGAGGATGTTGACCATGTTGTTTCCACAAAAGTTAATACGACTATCACTAATCCCTTATTCGAATTCGATTCTGAATTTACTCTAAATTCAGTTAATCCAATCTTTGATAGTGATGAGTCTGACACGGAGACTATAATGGACGAGGTGCATATTTATAGCCCACGAAGTACCGCACATGTCCCACCTCCGTATATTCTTCATGAGGAGTTCGCCGGTGAACTCACTCATATCATATCTCCGCTGGAGTATGATTGCGTGGATGGCAAAAATCATGATCGGGGGGAGAGAATCTCAATTTGCATAGTTATGACAAATCTTACCACCCTCCCTCCCGAGATGCCTTCCAGCCCTAAGAGCTCAACCAAAAAAATCCAAATAAGTGCAACTGCACTTAATCCCGAGGAAGAAGATCTAGTCATGATTGTTATCATGATTTTCCTTCTTTTCTTCACCTACTCGGTGACTTACTCTCTTCTTCACTCCTTCGGGAATGAAGACACTATTTTTGATCCCGGCATTTTCATTAATCATTTTTGAGCCGGTTCTCTCTATATCTCATCGGTGTGGAACTTTCACGTACTTCAAATGTTTGTCCAAATATCTTGAATGAAAGTCCGATGGAGATTGTTTCTTCCACGTTGTTTCCCCATGAACCAATGAATACGGGGTCGAGTCAAGCTAGCGACTCGGAAATCAAAAACAGTAGCACACACTATATGGGTTTTCACCCATATTTCTGTCTTCTTACCCCCTTTCTACCACCTAAGTGTGGGGGTGATGCCCCACATGTTATATATATATTATCTAAAAAAAAAAAAAAAAAAAAAAAAAAAATCTTCTAAATAATGGCCGTAATATTTCCCTTTTACGTTCTTTGTTTCGGCATAACCGCCGGTACTTTGAATATTGAGGGCAATATTCATTTCTAAGTGTGGGGGGGAATTCTCACGAATTTCATATATTATCTACCCGATTCCCCCGTTTTTGGCCAAAATTTTTTTTTGGAGTAAGTGTTTTTCACTTACTCAGCTTGGTTATCAGTCCGCCATGTCTGTAAGACAAAAGGATTGGCTAATCCAGGAGCAAACGGCTCTTGGTAAAGATGTATCAAATCCGTTTATATGGCTTGCAATTTGCCCAAAATTGTATGGTTCTCAGCTCACCATATCTTAAAAAGTGAAGAGTTGGCTAGCCCGCAAGGTTATGGCTTGTGGTAAAGGCAGTGGAAAATCCATAATTGGTAATCGACTCACCAAAGATAATTCTGATAATTTATCTAAGAGTTGGCTAGTCCAGAAGGGTACGGCTTCTGGTAAAGACTAATCAAATCCGTTGAAAGCTAGTGGTTTGCTCAAAATCACATGGTTATCAGTGTACCATGGTTCTTACTTGAACTGAAACATTTGGCTACTCCAGAAGTGATGGCTTTTGGTAAAGAGTTTAAAATCCATTATGTTTTCTCAAATCATTGCTAGGGACTAGCAATATCTCAGTGTGGGGGATTGATGAGTGTCTAAATACTCATCATTTTTATACAATATAAACTGCAAAATCATCTGAAAACACTCAAAAACGCATCAAAATGATCAAAATATCACAAACAAGTGTTTTATGTGTTTTAAATGCAAAAATATCAAAATCAGATGAAAAACGTATCAAATTTGCAAAATTGGCAGTTTTAGTCCCCCAAGTTTCAAAAGTTGTCAAAAACAGTCCCTGAGCACATAATTTCAAAAGTAAAGTCACCAAAGGTCCTTTTAAAATCAAAAGTTTTCAAATTTAGTCCTTTGGTGAAAAATGTAAAAAGTTTTGAGAAAATTACAAATTAGCCCTTCAAGTTTCAAATTTGGCAGAAATGGCCCCTGGAAAATTGCAAAATGTCATATTTGGTCCCTGTACTTTTGAAGCTTGACAGTTTTAGTCCTTTGGAATAACTTTGAGATATTGGCAGTTTGGTCCTCACATTTTCAGAAATTACATGAAAGGTCCCTATGTTATTATAAGCCTTAAACCTAATTTTGGACCCCTTGTACCCCTTGGACCCCTGTCAAATAAGCACTTTTGAACCCCCTGCCTATAACTAATACTCTGGTCAACCATGGCAGTCAAACCCAAACCCACTTGGCGCCCTTTTAGTCTCACCCTCCCAACTGCTATCACTGCTCACCAGAGAAACCATCCCCCCTCCTCTCCACTTCACCCTCCATGTCCCCTACACATCCCTAACACAACAAAAACCATTAAATGATCCTAAACCCTTAACACTCAATCCCAACACCTGTCAAAAATCAATTCCCGCCAAAAAATGATCAAATGGCCAATATTCACTCTTTTCATCCAATGGTCCAAATTTATGGTGGGATTCACTCAGAAAAGAAAGAGAAACAAGTGGTAGTATAAAAGAAGGAAGAAGGAAGCAAGCAAAGTAGTAGAAAGTAGTTTTAAATTTCCTCAATGTCGTTTTTTATTTAATGTCTTAATTTAGTTTAGAATCTGTAATCTTGTGTTTCTAGTATTCAAACTTAAGTTAATTTGCCACTGTAATCTGTTTTTAAGAACTAATTTCAAGTTTGGTTAAAAGTTTGGTTCTTGTGTTTACTGTTGAGATTTTCAAAATAAGGTTCTTATAGTTAAGCTTTCAAAAGCTTATTTTTCCATTCAACTCAGTTTACTTAAGTCATTTATAGCTTTTGATAAGCTACATCTCATTTTCAAGTAACTTTGTGAGTTGGTCAACGAAAGTCAACTGTCTAAGCTCATTTGGATTTGAGCATGGTTTGGGAGATTGCAGACTTGGACTTGGGTTGGAATTGTAGCAATTAGTGTAGTTATAGGTTTAGTTTTGGCCTGCAACAACATTTGGACAAGTGTGAGTCATTTTCCTGTCTTAACTTTTCAAGCCATTTTGAATATTTTGCTTATATCTGTAACTGTGGTCACCAATGGTTGAAGTCTGTTTAATTAGTTATTTTTAGGTATAGTTAACTTAATGTGATCAATATAGCAAGTTGGTTCATTAGCTTAAGTGATTTTAGTTGATTATCAGATTAATAAAGGGTGTTTGGCTCAAGTATTTAAACTGTCTTAAAGGTTTAGCCAGTAGTTAGCATTAGTTGGGTTGCATCTCTTTAGTGATTTGAGACTCTTATCTGTCTTACCCTTGTGCCTTTTTAGCTCAAAAGTCAAAATTTTACTTTAAGCCCTTTAGCAGTTCCACTGTTGAGATTTTCACAAGCCAAAAACTTGTTTTGTGTTCCAATTTCATAGAACTAGCTTGAATTACCTTCATTCCATCTTTAAACATCATTATCAGTTCTTAAATCCAGATCAAAACTCAAAAAGGTCAACTTTCCATTTCTTTCAAAAAGTCAAAAATTGCAAAGTCTTGTTTTGAGCCATCTGAGATGGATTTTTCATGTACTTAGCTCTAGATCAATGCAAGTGAAAATGGTTGTTTTGAAGACCTCAGCTGGTCTTGTTTCTTATAAGCAATTTTGCAGATTTTTATCAAATCTTTAGAAGCTTCAAAGAAGCTTATCAAACTGCCCCCAAATCCCCTGTGCAGGGCCTGTTAACTGCACAGGAGTTATGCAGAATTTGCAGAGCCTGCACTGATCTCATTTTAGCTTCCCTAGGTCTGTAACTTGGTTTATAAGCTCTCACCTAGGTCTAGTGTTAGTTCCAATAATTGGTTTTCTGTTTCCAGCTTATTTAGGTGCTTGTTTTTAAGCTCAAACTTGGTGCCCTTGTCACTATTTTCTGCCAAAATCTCAGTTCATCAAATCATTGCAACTAGCTTATCAGAGGTTATAGCTTGTTTATTATTGTTGCATTTGGTCCTTTTTAGCTTATTGTAGCTTCCATTTCAGTTTGGTGCTTGTTGTGCTCTATTTGCTTATTGGAAGTGCTTATTTCATAAGCTTTTCCACATCAGTTTCAATTCCTCCCACACAAGTTCCTGTTTTTCTATTTTTCCCAGCTTCCTAATATCATTTTAGACTTTTCCTGCAATTTTCAGATTTTTCTAAGTTGTTTTGCTATTTTTCTTAATTTAAATTAGTTTTTAATCCTTTTTAAATAGCTTTTAATACAAATAAATTAGAAAAAGCTTAAAAAAATAATTTTTCATTTTTCTTAGGTTAAGATAAATATAAAAGTAATAAAAAGTATTTTTCCCTATTTTTCTCCTTTTATTTGTTATTTTTAATAATTTTAATTAGTTTTAAATAGTTTTAAATTAATAATAAATATATAAAAAGTCTAAAAAATATATTTTCTGTTTTAAAATTAGTTTTATCATATTTTAGACTTTTCCAAGTTATAATTTCATTTTTCTAGGTTAATCTTGTATTTTCTTGTATTTTAGTGCATTTTAAATACTTAATAAATAGTTTTTAATTAATAATAATTAATTAAATAGTGTTAAAAATAATTTTCTTTTTCTAATAATTTTCTTATATAATTAGGATTGTAAAAATGTATTTTTCATATTTTTAGGATTTATATTATGTAAGTTTCACGTTTTATTTTGTACGTTAACGTAGTTTTTAAATTAAACGTAAGTTTTAGGTTTTAAACGTTCATCACTTTAAATATAGTGATAGCGTTTATTTAATATCTTTTATCTTTTTAATTTTCTTAATTTGCATTTAAGTCGCTGTTATTTATTACCTTTTTCAGTAGTGTAATTATCCTTTTCAAATCTTTTCTGATCACTATCATTAGTGATCCTTCTATCATCTGAATTAGTGTTTGCACACCATTGAGTCTCCTTGGGACTAAACGACCCGGGAATTCAATCTATTCTCCAGGACTTCATTGTATTTGTGTCTGAGCTGTTTTAAGTCTGTTAGACTTGACGGTTTTGCGCAAGAATCAAGGGAATTCCCCTTTTCAGTTGGAGTTCAATAGTGGAAAGAAGGTAAAGGGGTTAGAGTTCGAAAGTGAGGACTAGCTCATAAGAGTGAAGTCACTTTACTCGAGGGAGAGGAGTGAGTATTCTCTCGCCTCCTTAAAAGAAGATAGTGGGATTCTCTAGTGTTGCTATAACTATATGAGGAGAGACGATAATTTTTGTTCATAAATTTCATCTTGATGAATGGCGGGAGGTGAACAGGTTAGGTAGGACTACCAGTAACTACTCAAGTAAGGGCGGGGATCTACCTCCAAGGTTTCTTCTACGGTGGAGCTCATCGTTCAGTTAAGAGGACCGAAAGGATAGCGGGTGGTTCTCGAAGGATGAGAGAAGGATTAGGTGGTTGTTCCAAGGAACGTGGTTCAGGTTACTCCTTAGGATTTCAAGATTTCTGCTGAGTACGAAATCTCTAGTGGATGAGAAGTCTAGGATGTTCAGAGTATGTCGCTGTTAGAGAGTGTTGATTGCTACTAGTAATCGGTCGGTTGACTTAGCATGACAACTAGGTAAGAGGCAGAAGGTACGGCTCCTAAAAGAGAGTGTTTTTACTAACCGTAGTCAGTCGATTGACTCATTGGTGCACTTAACACTTAACGCGGAAGGTTTCAAGGTTCAACTCCAAAATCATAATCTCCAAAAGAGGTTCGACTATCGATCAATATCAATTCAACTCCTAAATACGAGTGAAAGTTAACGGCTCTAAGTTGGTTTACTAAAGAATTTCGCATCGATGGAGTGTAAGGTACGACATCGATAGGACATGGTAGGTAGTGCCGCAGTCGGCGGTATGATGTAGCAGACTATCATCGATAGAATAATATTTTTGGGTTAACCTCGGTGAACATCTTCACTAACACAAGTCGTTAGATCGTTATCGTTAGGGGTACCTAGATAGAGGATAAGGTACGACATCAACAGTACGGAAGGTACTACCTTAACTGAAAGCTGTTGGCGAGGTAACGTCGACCAAAACATTATCGGTTTAGGAAATGAACAACGTTGACTAGATGACATCGTTTAAATAAACATCGAGTGAATGGCGAGGTTTCGGAATTTTAAACAAAATCAGCTTGAGGCTAGGCTTGAGGTAGAAGTGTCGGTAATAGGATTACCAATGAAACGAGGCTAGATGACAAATCCCACGGGATTACTAGCGAAACGACGCGGAATGATAATTCCAAAAATATTATTAACGAGAGGCGGCGTAATGATAATTCCAATACGGTTACTATCGCAATGCGACCGGATGACCTTTCGAAATCGAATACCGATTAAAGGTCGAAAGATAATTTTAACAAAGTTATCAACGAAACGGAGCCGAATAATAATTTGAGGTCAAATAATGATTCAAAATCAAATGATGAGTTAAAACTCGAAATGAGATCAAAATCACAAAATCAAAAAACCAATGACCAAAACCCAAAACCGAATCCAAAATAGTCAAGACCAAATCCAAAACAGGTCAAAACAATTTCAAATGATTGAATAAGATCAACGAGGCTTATGTCGAAATACAATTCGGATGAAAACAGTGCCAATCGGGTCTCACCCGACCTATGGCGAACTACGCTCAGGTGTTACAAACAAGAATTTCACATAAACGGAGACGTATAGCGATGCCAGAAGTGTTACGACTCAAGAGGTGTTGTGATGCCATTGTGTCGTGTGTGAGTGCGGGCTTTCGGGATGTTTGGTGAGTGTGAGTGTGCGAGTCCACCTAAAGTTTATCGTTCCTAAAATCAATCTTAAACCCGAACATAATTTGTTATAACAACTCCAGTTTTGCAAAATTCACCTCTGAGACGAACATAGGTGATCAGTCCATGTCCTGCTGTCTCTGGCTGAATATAGGTGATCAGTCTATATTCATTCGAGGTTCGATGAATTTTTATTAAGCAAGGCACAACCAATTATTATAACCAATTCTTAATATATATTCCCAACTTCAATGTTATATACCCAAAATGTATTCATTTTCTTATCTCAAAAATATCTCATTGCTCCATTTAGTTATTAGCGTTAGGTAAGGTATCGACTCGACAAGACACCATGAATGCACTCAAATAACCACAATGCTACTCATAATGACACAATGAGACGTCTAAATGATAAACATTTTAGTTTAATAAGTTTCGGAATGAATAGTTAGATCTTATCGAATTCGTCAATTCGATAACTCAACCATTTATTCATGTCGCTTATTATCCACAAACCAGTCACATCCTAATGAGTCATAAGGATAATTCACCCATTAATAACGTTATCCTACGTACATAGTGGGCGCCTATTAGGTTCGTCAACCTAATAAGTCCGTTATCCACGTGGATCGACGCTATTAATGTTAGGTCATCTATAACCCACGCACAACACATAAATGACATTAAATATTCATAAATGACACCCTTCGATAAATGTGCCCTCGAAACATTTAATGACTCATTTATTACAAAACATTTCTATTTTTAAATATCGGTTCCCTTTTTAAAGTATCGAATAACAAGGCGAACCTTGTTATCGAATGCTTAGTACAAAACCATTTATCATCTATATCTTCTAGTACTATTTACTAGTATATATATATATATATATATATATATATATATATATATATATATTTCGATATAAATTTCAATATAAATTTATTCGTTTCAATATAAATTTCAATATAAATTTCAATGTAAATTTCAACGTAAATTTCAATATAAATTTCGAGTCATTATTCGTTTCGAGTTCCCAAGTCCGAGTCATGAATCTCGGCTTTTACACCTCATATTGTTCAATAGATACTAAAGACCAAGATACATCATTGTCGGGGTCAGTCGAGACTAGAAAGTCACGATAACACCTGACGTAGCGCAATGTTGACATATATATCATTAAGTCCAAAATAAACAATTTTCACGATTCTAATAAATCCTCCAAACAATTTCATACCAATCTCGCCATCTAGATAGACAATCAAACATACCCAACACCATTAAACCCTTCCAATTGACTCTTTCAATTCCCAAACACAACCAATCAACGGGTACCAAATCTAATGTTTGTCAATAACTTACCAATTACCCAAAACACCACAATTAATTTGTCATTCAATCAAGGCTGTTAATTGAAATGTCGTCCGATTCTAAAAATCTGATTCATACCAATGATTCAACGTTAACCAAATAATCACACGTTAGTCCAATTTATTATCTGAAAACACTTACTGGTTTCACATATCATTATAACACTAACGGACATGAATTCATTAGTAATAATTAAAACCGATTGCCACTTGTTTGACAATTCTAAAGAATAAAACAACGGTTTATGAAAGTTTCGACTCAAAATCATGACACGAGACTATACACCCTTCGACATTATCAAACCATTATAATCCATCAGCTAGTTATGACCAAGGATACATAAACATGATAAGATGCAAAAACACGTGAACATGGCACAACAAACGATACCAACACACCAGTTTACATGTTTTATTAGCTTTAACGCGTTTTAGACTAGTGTTCATCAAAACTTAACTGTGGAACTCACGTTCACGAGACAAAAGGTCTCGCTCGTGACTCCCTGACTTAGTTATAATAGTACCATTTCCTTTATATTCCCAAATCATTCCCACGACTACTACTAATGTACAAGTTATAAATCAAGTGGTGAGATTACGCAAGTAAATTGCGTAACTCTGATACTTTGAGAGTATCCGCATTATTGATTAATAATGTTGGATCATTTGTTATCACATTATGTGTTTATTTGTTCACTTTAATCTTCCAAGTACATTCCAATATATCCCACGTATTTATGTATATTCATCTAAAGTTTTCTCTTTATTGTTTTGGATATAACCAAGGCAACTACTTAATATAAGCTAAGTGTTATAGATTTAAGGTTTGGGACTCCACACTCTGTAAAGGGTATAGTGCGTGCGAAAGCATGAGGACATGCTTCCAAGGTGTGCATAAGCATATGAAAATGCTTATGGCGCGTGCGTAAGCATGAGGACATGCTTACTGTGTGTCTATAAGCATGTGGAATGCTTATAGTGGATTACTAAGATGGGCAGACTCAAATCATCTACTAACAGGGCACACATTCGACAAGTGTGCAAACAAGCAATTCATCAAATAAGCCATAAACATCTCATCAATTATCTCATCAGTCAATTCGTCTAATGTGTTCTCAATCATCTATATCCTTAAACTAGTCATACGCAAGGCTTCAGCTTGGCAGGCAGGCACGTGGCGATCATAGGGCCAAGTTTTTGAAAAGTGGTTATAGTCTAGGTTTTGAAAATATACACAGTTCTCTATAACCTAGGCTCTGATACCAATCTATAACACCCCGAAAATATGGTCTAGCGAAAGCATACGAGCCTTTGGGTGCCACAATCTTGGTATCACAACATAAGGTACAAAGAATGGTTTTTATCCCATTTATTTAGAATAAGATTCATTAATTGAAAACATTAAATTACATTAATGAAAGTAGTGCGGAAATAGGCCCAAAAGATAATTAAAGCGGTCCTGTTTATTCATCAGAGTCGCCACGCCCCTTGCCAAGCGTCCTCCAATAGTGAGCTATCGCATTACACCTGAGAACACATGCTAAAAAGGTCAGCTTACGCTGGTGAGTTCATAGGTTTATATTCAATAAAAACACAGTGGACCTGTGGGAGTTGATCTGTTATGTGAGACTTAAGATAGATATACATCGTTCACAAACCGTTTCATATTGTTAGGAATTAGAAAATTCCATAGTGAAGTGTCGGTCACCCCAAATGTTATCTAGCTTAAGTTAGCTCGTAGACTTGTCATTAGTTACGTTATTTAGTAGTTTATTTAGTTAGTCAGTAGCATAAAATAGTTTAGTGCAACACCGTGGAGGAAGGACGGGTCTTTACCCACTGTATCCCTGATCCACAGGCCGATAGGAGGTCGTTTCTCATGTAACTATAAATACCCCTTCCATCCATGGAAGGGGTGGTGCTTTCAATCTAATATTCAACATTTGTGAAGTAACTCTCTAGCAAGAAACACCCTCTCTCTCTACTAACTCTCTAACTATGGAAAACATGTATTTTGATCTCCCAAGACCACCCGAATCATCAAACACAATAAATATACGATCCTACAATTGGTACCAGAGCCAAGGTTTTTGTGTTTTGATGATTTTGTGTGGTTTTGATACATGGTTTTATACTGGTCTGTTTTTAATGGTCTGAAATGTTTAACGTTTGGTTAACAGTCATGTACTTGTTTCTTTGCATCTCTTTTGGTTCAATATATCCTGGTCATATACATGTCAACATATCTGTCATGGTCAAATAACTGGTCCAATGAGTACATTTCTTTACATGACATCTTTGTACCAATATGTGTCTGGTGTGATTTTTTGTGGTCTAAAACTGTAAAAAGAAATGAGCTTTTCTGCGTCTTTCTTGTTATATGAATCTAGTCATATTCCAGTGGTCAAACAGGGTCAAAACAGGTAAAAAGGATGCATTTTTCATAGCAGATTTCTGGGTTTAGTATGAATATGGTCGGAAAATTAGTCGAAAAACTCATCGGATAATATCTAAATCTTGCTAGCGAATTATCAAAATTGTCCAGATGCAATGTTTTTACCTAGCGACTTGTTATTGAACAAGTCGTAGCGAGTTGCTTAGCGACTTGCTTAGCGACTTGCTTAGCGACTTGCTTAGCGACTTGCTTAGCGACTTGCTTAGCGAGTTGGCTTAGCTACTTAGCTAGCGACTTGACCAGTAACCTAGCGACTTGTTTTGGATAGAAAGAGATGAAGATGAAGTGATACTACTTGTGCACAAACTGAAACAAAAGACCACAATATACAAAAAATATACACGACCTCAGTCATATGACATCATCAGCCCAAGTTTTTATGTAATGAAAACGTGTTGTAATTAAAACAGATCCAGTTCATCTACTGCCAACAACTAATCCAATATCATACTCTTTGCACAATCAAGATTTCTACTGCACCTATCCTATCCCAACATCAACTCCATCTCAATACCATACCTCAAAACAGAAAACATACTTAGTAATTATAAGAAATCTCAGATTCGGGTCAATTTATTTAATCTTTTAAAGATTATGTAATTGAACCTTATTCCTCATCGATCATTTGTGAAGTCTTAGCTTCAGTTTTATATCCGAATCGTTAAGAGTAGAAAGTTAACATTATGTTAATTTCTGTTCTTGATTCGTTCTTAAATCAACCGAATAACAACAACAATTATTAAGCCTACCTGAGACCTTGAATTAACAAGACCTTGAAGCCTAATTTCTTCTTGTGACTTGCTTGTGACTCGTATTATCTTTTGAAATTGAAAGGGTGACACACTTTTGGAGCGCCTGTTGGTTGAGATTAATGAATAAAAGATAATGGCGAGTTTGTGAGATGATGTGTTTAATTGTTGTAGTCGGTTTGATTTGTATATTGGTTTGATCCGAATTGTTGAGGGGTGAAGGTTTTAATGGAGATGAGATCTGAGATTGAGTTTGGTGGCTGAGATATGATATGTGGGAGGCGGATTATTAATGTGTTTAGGGTTAATATGAGAAAACTTAGGGTACCATGTCTTTTATATCCGGTTCTAATATTGCTTATCATGGATCGGATATTTTCTTTTGGCCAAGTACTATTATTGGTTTTGGAACTGATTTGTTTTGGAGGTGGTATGGCCCATTCGACTTTCTTAACAGTTTTTGGGCCTACTGTTATAACACTCATTATTGGACTTGACATTTAATCGGTGCATATTAGTTAATCACAAATGTGTCATCCTTAGTTTTGGATTTACATTTGTTATTACTTGATATAATGAGTGGCATTTTTGGTCATTTAATTTTCACGGATGATACGGATTCACGGCTTGAGCTATTATTAGATTAAAATGACTTCGAGATTCTTGACCGACATTGCTTTGGTAATGATGTGACGGTTCAAACAGTTTTATTTGAAAATTGGACTTGGATGATTGGATTGATTTTCATAAACTAGACCGTGATTTTTGCATGTAACCAAGTTTGGGCCGTTCACATGATAGGGTCGTATGGGCTTCTCAAATATTGGATTTTATGTGAGTTGATTTATGATGAGATTTAAGATTTGGTGTGATGATGAGATTTGTTGTGTTATTCGGAGTGATTCTTTGGTTTATACATGTCCACGAATGATATTTTGTCACGGCTTGAATTATTGTTTAATCTAGGTTGACTTCAGGGTTGTTTGGACGGTATTTCTTATTTGGACTTGAAGTGAGGTTTTTCCGGGCGTGTTTACTTATTTCATCTTCTTTCTCTCTACCCTTCAGCGAAGATGACTTGTTTGGGCGTTTATAGAGGGTGATGAAGACTTGGCTATTTAGTTACGGTTGTGATTCTTTCTCGATTAACCCACAAAGTAACTAACACTTCGGTGTCTCACGCAGTTGAGGATTAGTCAAGAGGTTTTGTACATTGGGTACACCGTATCTTTTTCACGAGGACTAGTACAAGTTTAAGTAACAAATCTGGGGATTTCTACTTCATGATCAAGTTTGGTATATCGGGTCTATTTCTCCATGTGGTCACTACAATAGCCGACAGATTGCGTGAATGATGTGTTTACCAAAGTGTTGATTGGATGGTTGATGATGTTGGATAATGAACCGTTGACGAACCGCTGCATGTTCCCCTAAAACAGATATTCACTGAAACCAAAGTTGTTATTACACATTCAAGCTGACATTGTTTACGGTTTTGTCTTGATTTTGTAAAATCCCGCGAAAGAACCTATTTCTCGGTTTAAATCATAGACTTGTAAAATCCCGTGACAATGGAAACATCCTGGTAATAGTAAAGTGCATTTCCGGATCTTTCTCACGGTTTATTCTTGGTTTTGTAAAATCCCGCGAAAGAAACTATTTCTCGGTTTAAACCATAGAGTTGTAAAATCCCGTTATGATGGAACCATCCTGGAGAAAAGGAAAGTGTATTTCGAGATCTTATCTGATGCTGGTGCTACAGTTTCTGTTTCGAAGAAAGGATAAAAGGGTGTACTTCATAAATTGGATGTGTGTTTGGGTATTCGTCATGGCAGTTTGGTTATTACAAGGTTTTACGGGGTTACGTGCTTTTAACCTTGGTCGGGATGAAACCATTATCAAAGTTCATTTTACTGTCAAAGAAGGCTAAATTTGGGATTTTAATCAGAAGATGTGACAACGGGGTTAATTCACTATCATTTGTTTGAGGTTGAAGTGAAATATCACGGGCAAGTGTACTTAGTATCTGAAGGTATCGGGGATGGATGGATGAAGATTCTTCATGATCCTTGTTCAAGCTTATTATCAAAAACGAAGACTTGGAAATCTAGTTATTGTTGGGTGACTTTTACCTTTTCTTTTACCACTTGGGGGAATTGGGCTCTTATCATCTCAAAATAACTATCACTTTAAGGAGTTACGTTGTAGTGCTCAGTGTCACATTCAATTGTGGATTTTCAAGAGGTGATGTACGTCTTATACTTGATGGTTGGTTGGATGAAGAGTATAGAGTACTTAGAGATTCAATGGAGGATGAAGTCTCGACACCGCTCTTTGTTACATATGTGCAAGTTTAAGTCACGAGTTCGGGTTAGTTTACCTCAGGGTCAAATTCATCATATTGGGTTTTTCTCCATCAGCTGTCACGACAAAGAGCCTACTGAATGATAATGGGGTTAATTTCATATTTTGCTAAGAGAGCTGAAAAGAGAGAGATTATGACTTCTGTTCACTTCAGTTCAGGCCTCGTACTCCAAAGAAAAGAAATGTGTACGTTTCAGTGCGCATTATCTTCAAAAGAAGAAAAATCTTCTTATGACGTATGAACACAACAGTTCATGCCTCGTTCTCCAAAGAAAAGAAAAGTGTACGTGTCAATGCGCTTTATCTTCTGAAGAAGAGAAATCTTCTCTATTATGACCATTCTCATCAACATGCTTCATACTTTTTCCATGCGCTTCAGTCATCAAGTGAACCGGGCTACCACTGATTGTTTTCTCATTCCACTTGCTCGATTATAATGAAGATGGCGACATCATGTGCTTATTTTGCGAGAGAGAAGTGTGAATAGAACATTCGGATGATTTTCACTTATTTAGTCAAGAATGGCATCTCCGAATGCAATTCTTGAGGGGGAGAAGAAGTGTGATAATTTTACATGGTTGATTGATATATGAGAATAAATGGTCAAACGGCTCCAAACTCATGTAAGAACCGAGCTTCTACTGATCGGATCATCTTTACATGGTGTTTCTTCGAAGAGCCGTTGGTTGACATCTTCACTCGGATTGATGAGTTTATCGACAAAGTGCTTCCGGTTAATGCTTCACGTATACATCAACATGATGATTCCGAACAATCTCTCTGTTCTTGTTTGATGTGATTGGTAGTTTGGTGTTACCATCTTGTGTGTTCGTTGAGGCCTGATTGCTGTTTTTCTTGATGAACATCCTTCTGTTCTTGTTTGATTGGGAGGGATTTTAGCTAAGGGGATATGCAAGATGTAAGTTAATTGGGATGCTTTTTGGTGAGATGCTTTTTGGTGTGAGTTGAAGATGTTAATTATCTATTCCCCAACTGGACAATAATGAAGAAGGTCGAGTCTACAGTCTGTTCTACATTTTTCTGCTGCATGTTAGAAGACTAAAGACAAGTTGCATTTGTTTATCCAAAGACTTCTTCATATCCCGGGCATTGTCAGTTTAGGGGAGAGCACTAATTGGGGGAAAGTGATATGTCAGATTTAATCCCCAATTAGATTTGCTCACATTGTACTTCAGCAAGTTGATTCCAACAAGAGTTCAAGTGTTCTTCTCAAAAGATTTCAAGTATTTGGGCTTACAAAGAGTTGCTGATTCTGAAGTGTCAAAACCAGCAAGGGGGAAGGAGACAAGCATCTAAACGCGAGTAAACTTGATGAACTTAATACTTCTAAGTAATTGAAGATATCCCGGGAAGACAAATGTTATTACCGCAGAGAAACTCAAGGTTTGACTCATGGCGAGTAAACTTGATGGACTTAATACTTCTAAGTGATTGAAGTTATCCCGGGAAAACAAATGTCATGACCGCAGAGAAAACTCAAGGTTTTACTCATCAAAGCGTTTAGTGTTCTTATTCCAACGTCATGGGGGAAGTGATGTAAATGAAAGTTTCTGAAGATAAAAGAGGTACACTGGTGTGTGATGATCTCGATGTTATCGCAATCATCAGGGGAGAGAGAATTGTGTACATTGGGGGCGCTCAGCTGTCTCACTTGAGGGCTTAATCAGTGATTCAGAGATATAATCACTTATTCCGGAGTTGACATCCGCAGAGATTGTCATCCGCAGAGATAATCAGTGATTCGGCCTGCTTCTTCAATGTTATCGGTTGTTCTCTCTTTGGGGAATGTGTGTACTTCGGGTCCTTGAGCTTCATACACGATCATCAGGGAAGAAAGCCATTGTTTACCACAAACATTGGGGAGGTGTTTTCCTTCCGGGCCTGATGTGTATTCGGGAGAGTTCTTGGATATTGGTGTACTTCGGGTTCTTGAGCTTCATACACATTCATCAGGGACGAAAGATGTGAACATTGGGGAGTTGTTCTTCATTACCCTCATGATGTGTATTCGGGAGAGTTCTTGAGCGTTATACAAAGAGACTGACTGCATCAATTCAACTACTTGGGGGGAATTGTTCTCTTGACACCTTTTGGAATGGATCGCTTCAGACTTCAGTGGAAAAGGAATTTGAGAAGAGGTATTCAAATGTGGGATGATACGTTGCTGTTCTTCTACTTGATGATATAACCCCGAATGGAGATCCTCGATTATCGTTCTTAAAAGGAGCAGCGGGATTTATGATAATGGTGTGCTTCTCTGTGCACCTGGCTAAGAAAAGCTTGAAATTAAGCTTCGAATCTGCTCAGCTAAAGGATTTTCGGTTTGGGGGGAAGCTGCCAAAGTCTCACTTTCAGATGGTTCAATTTCTTTCTTCGATTCAAGAGCCCTGGAAGCTTTGGTGGTGAATGTTTAAGAGTTGATGACTTCTATCTTCTACGACGTGCTGCTCGATATCCTTATCTCGGTACTCGTATCATCATCTTCTTAACTATATCATCTATTCTATCCTTGTATATATTTTTCAGAAAAGCAAAATACAAAAATATAAACCAGCAAAACCAAATAGAAAAATATAAAACCAACAAAAAGAAAATAGAAAAATATAAAACCAACAAAAATCCATAAAAATCAGAAAATTTCAAAAATACCAAAAATATGTTTTTCTCAAGACATGTCTTCTGGTATCGATAACATCTACGGTCTTAGAAATGTCATTCAATAATGGCACGGGACCATAGATGAAGTTCGAGCAGGAGGTGTAAATATTCTTTTCAAAACATGTCTTAATCATGGCTTACAGTTATTTCAGACTGTAACCCGCGCTTCAAAATTTGGCTTGCAGTTACTTCAGACTGTAACCCGTGCTTAAAACCATGGCTTGCTATTTTTTCAGATAGCAACCCGCTCTTTTAAAGGAAGGAAAGTGTTGCGCTAAACAATTTTTCAAATATTTCGTGCACTTATCCTAAAATACATTGAGGAAAGTATGTCGAAGGACTGCTGTTCCTACACAAATGTTTTTCCGTCTAAAATTCTTCATAAAAATATTTGTTGTATTTCAAAATGGTGGTAAAATGAGTTGCTTGATAAATCAATCAGGATCAGAGTTTTTCGTATTAATTCGCAAAAACTCTATCGATGACTTCAACACTTTTAAAACTTTTCAAGAAAAAGAGTCATTGATTGAGGGGGAGAATGTTTTCAAATCTATATCATCTAACGAGCTTTCTTAATTATCCTACGTGCTTAATTAAAAATATGATATTTGCCTGTGTCGAAGGACTAGGAATTTAGGATATGATTGTTAGGTTTAGATGATTAGAGTTTGATTAACACATAAACCCTATGCCTTATATGATCTGATTGTTATGTTGAATTGACTTTTATTAGTCGATTGCTGTTTGGGTGATGTCGACCACCATATATTTGTATGTGTGTTCACTAACATATGCAGGTATATTGGTATATAAGAATGTTCCCGATCCGGATCCCACAAATGAACATGATTGGATGCCGCAAGGAAAGGGTAACGATATCTTGGGTTGACAAATGAAGAAACGGAGCTTAACTGGACTTCTATGGAGAGTTGGCATAAATGCAACGTAAGAGGTCTCACTGCATCAGCAGATGGTTTTCTTCTAAGTGATTGAAGAAACGGAGTTTAATTGGACCTCAGTTGGCATTCAAAATGCAACGTAAGAAGAAGTCTCACTGCATCTGCAGACGGTTTTCTTCCAAGCCCTACAGCAACAACGGAAGCTTCTCAACCACCTAACTTATCTTTGTGCAGGATACCATTTTTAAACAATTTTTGATAAATTTGAATAAAATTGTTTTGAAAATGGAAAATATTGTTTTTGAAAATAAATTGGACTAATTTTTGAAAATCACCAGACTTCATTTTTATCAAAATCTAAGTCACTCAATTATCGACTTCGGTCATCAATTGAGGGGGAGAGTGATTTTAAATTAAATATTTTCAAAACGATATTTCATCTATCAAGTCCGTTTGTACGCAATAAAGTGGTGATCTAAAGATTTAATGTTATGTCATGGTATGATTTTCTTTAAAACTCAAAGATCTTACAAAATGAAATTTTTTCTGTTCTTGTTTGATTGTGAAACTGTTTTATTTTACTTAAAGATCGTTTAAAAAACTATCATACCTGACACTAACAATCTTTAATGTCTAGAGTTGGTCCTTATCTGTCATTTTTCAAAGTTAAATCAAGCCACGTCTTTCCCCAAAATGTTTTAAATGATTTAAATCAATTGGGATCACAAATCTCAAAAGGTTTGAAATTTTGATCGGGGTAGAGATCGTGACTTAAATCTCAAATCTGTTTTAAATGGAATTGGTTTTAGTCCTTTAAAGGCACTCCTGCCTCCATGTGCCAAACAATTTCATACATAATGCACATGTTGAGGAGGAGGATTTATCCAAAAACCAAATGAGTATTTAAAC
Organism: Chrysanthemum seticuspe; assembly: GCA_019973895.1. Lineage (NCBI taxonomy): Eukaryota > Viridiplantae > Streptophyta > Magnoliopsida > Asterales > Asteraceae > Chrysanthemum > Chrysanthemum seticuspe. Next base: position 239,810,691 of record BPTQ01000007.1, on the reverse strand, counting down.
AAGGCCACATTTTCTCCCATGTTTTCTAAACCTAATTAAATCACTTGGGATCCAAAATCTCAAAGGGTTTGATATTTTTGATCGGGGGAGAATTTGTGATTTAATAATGAAATTTGATAAAAGGTGATCGATTTGATGAAATTGTGCAGGCTGCTCTCTCATATGTGCTAAACGATTTCGAATCTCGAAGCACATATTGAGGGGGAGCAAAACCATCGAGGTACAAAAGTTTTTTAAAAAGAGATTATAAAGTACCTTGATTGTGTTTTCAAATGGCTTCTTAATGGATTTTGTGATTGTGGATGTGCTTCAAAAGAACTCTTGCCTCTATGTGATAAAAATGATTTCAAAAATCCTATGCACATATTGAGGGGGAGAACTTTACCAAGAAAATCAAATGGCTTTTTCGTATGAAAATTATGATCAAAGAAAATATTTCAAAGTCCTCTTGCCTCCATGTGCCAAACAATTTCTAAATCATATGCACATGTTGAGGGGGAGGTTTTCTAAATGATCAAAACTATTAAGGTACAAAATGCTTTGATCTCGTATCACAAGTACCTTGATTGGTTTTCCAAATGATTTTTCAATTGGTTTCGAGAAGGAATGAACTGTACCAAAAGACCGACCAATTTACTTTATGCATGGTGTTATAAGGATAGTTAGGTTAGGTATTAGTTCCCACGATCCGCCAGAACCGGAGGGATCTACCCAGGGACAATCCACTGGATAGTGTAGAGTCTTTAGGTATGATGAAAAAAGGAGAAAAGTGAGATATGGGAAGAGTGCGAACTGAGACTGAGCTAGTACTGGAATAAACCCAACAAGGTTTTAGTTATGAAGTCTCGGTAAGCACTGAAGGGGTTGAAGAATGAAAAAGAAATGAAGGATAAAAGGGTGAAAAGAAATAGCCCTCCATCAATTCAACCTTAGGGCAGAAACCGGGTTCAATTCATATGCTACTGGTGGTTACTAAGGTAACACTGGTATTGAAGACAAGACATCATGGACCCAGTGATGCACTGCACTAAACTTCCCAAACCACTCAAGTTCCTCTTAAAAGGACTTGTTTCATTCTCACGGGGAACCGACATAATCTATCGACTTTCTCTTAGAGATTGTTGATATTGAAGAAGGAGACCCTCTCCCTAGTCTCCGGCACAGGAACCAAAAGTGCACTAATTGAGTCTAGAGCCAAGAGATCATCCACAATATCTCGTTAGGACACTAAATTCTTGAAGACTTGCTTTTTCACACAATGTGGAAAGTAAGTATATATTAAGAGTCCTACGCATTATCCTTGTGGTATTGCCAGAACATCCGAGTGATATGTAAAAATATTCACAATGAAGATGAAAATCCTTCTAGAGCCAACATCTAACAAGCTCTTGGTGGGTGACATGTGAAATCTTGCAAAAGATCAAACTTGTGACAACTGGATAGAAACGATGGGGAGATTCAATCTTGAATCAACCTTGGTCCAGGAATGGATTTGACGAATACTTTTGGAAAAACCGTTCGATGTGCAAACCTTCTTTTCTCTAGCACGTCGAATGTGTACTTATGTTTTCAAATTCAAAAAGTATCTCTGATTGAAAAATACTTTTAGAAAAACCTTCGTTGTGCGAATCTCTTCTTTTCGCTAACACGTCGAATGTGTACTCATTCTCTAATACAAAAAGTATTTTGTTGAAAATTGATCTTTCTCATAAAACCTTCGTCGTATTGCAAAACTCTTTCTTCAAGCAATACGCGATTGTTTTTCAAATCATTTTTCATCAATCAGTGAATCTCAATTCGCTGGTTCACTCACTCCGTGTTGTCTTCTTTGAGACGTTCCGGTTTGAGAACAGCTAGAACAGCTGCGAAACCCTGTCAAGGAGATTCTTAGGAATCCTACCTGATCACAGGCAGTATTTATACTGATCAACGGGGAACCGTGGGCCGTGTACCTCAATTCAGCGAAAGTGATCAAAGACACTTTCGTGTGTTTTATTGCTAACTGTTGTTTGCAGGTACACTTGGACGGTTGCAGCTGATCAGAATTGAGGAGTCAATCCAAAGCCGCATGCTCACAGCATCCACACTTAATTTGAAGAAATCATGACTGGTGCATATCTACATAACCTGGTTCTGATATTTTTATACTATGCTTCTGCTTCGCTGCTGCAAATATCATGAACCAGTAAGGCTTCCGCTTCTCTGATGGAAAGATGTCATGATTCAAAAATGTGAGCATGTCGGTCCGTAAGTCACAACATCACATGATGGCAACACAATAAAGGGTGATCCAGAGATTTAATGTGGCTGATGATCTCGAAGAAAGCTCGAAGATCATCAAAGATGTGGATCAGTTAAAGGCCTCCACTGAAAGTACAAAGCACTCGGACTTTGAAGTTGCACTACAAAAGCACAAAGATTGCGGAATTGAAGAATTGAAGTCTACGAGCTCAAGAACAATGACAAGAATAGATTGCTAGGATTCGAAATGTAAAACATGGGGTGACCTCCCTTAGGGGGAGATTGTTAGGAATTAGAAAATTCCATAGTGAAGTGTCGGTCACCCCAAATGTTATCTAGCTTAAGTTAGCTCGTAGACTTGTCATTAGTTACGTTATTTAGTAGTTTATTTAGTTAGTCAGTAGCATAAAATAGTTTAGTGCAACACCGTGGAGGAAGGACGGGTCTTTACCCACTGTATCCCTGATCCACAGGCCGATAGGAGGTCGTTTCTCATGTAACTATAAATACCCCTTCCATCCATGGAAGGGGTGGTGCTTTCAATCTAATATTCAACATTTGTGAAGTAACTCTCTAGCAAGAAACACCCTCTCTCTCTACTAACTCTCTAACTATGGAAAACATGTATTTTGATCTCCCAAGACCACCCGAATCATCAAACACAATAAATATACGATCCTACACATATCCAAAATCACAATCCATATCCCGCATCCAGGGATCACTCGAGCCCAGCGACTCTAGTCCAGCACTGTTGTGGCAAAGTCTAGAACAATTGCCAACCCCGAACTAGGTCGAGGTAGAAGTCTATTCTTAGCTAGGAAACAGTTATAGCAATTAGGATTGCTACCCTAGTCTAAGTCAACGACTACCACACATCTATCTATATAGTTAAGCACATAAGCAAATCCAAATAGTTTTAAAGGTCCAAACACAGTAGCATGATTCTCACCCCAATTTAGTTAAAAACGTAGATAAAAATGGGGCTATGAAACTCACCTTAGCCACAGCAGTGCACTATTCACTATTGACACGACTGGCATCTAAAGCTAATCTCCACGGCATCGAGAAGAACGTATGATGAGTACGATAGAATAGAACTGACGCAACCTAATGCGTATACGAAAATATTAAAATACAGCCCATAGGATAAAGAAGTTGATAAAAGTATTGTGTTGTAGCTTTCATGGATCATTCATGTTGTTATTTTCAAAAGTACGTTATCGTTCCCAAAAGTTTATAATTGATATCTCAAAAGTTTAGTTTTAACGTTTCGTGTGGTGGTAAGAAACATAGACGTGACGACAACTCACGCGAAAGAGGAAAAGACATCGACATAGTCGAGACATACTAACTAGAACGCACGCCAAAATAGAAAAGACATTGACCAAGTTATAATATACCGACAATACACCAGCTAGTCAAAAACTAGCAAATGAAAACGACCATTTATGTAGAATAAATAGGTTAATTAGTAATTTTTGGTAATTTACCCAATAATCCCAAACGTACATGTTTATAAAAGATAAGTTTCTGTTTATTACTTAATTAATAAGAATGTCACATTTGTTACTCGTAATTTATACAAGTTTATAATAAAAATACTTCATATAAGGTATATTCAGTAGTGTACTATAATGACACGTTCGTTATTCAATGCTTTCAAAACATTACATCTTTATCATATCGTCTTCTCAAAATAATATTTCTCAACAAGTTTCTAAAAGTTAACTTGTTTATATAAAACACAAGTTATTATTGTAGTTGATAATGGTTTATAATTAAATAAGACCATATCTGTCGACAATATATAGATAAATGTCTCATTATTAGTTAAAATACGAAAATGAAATAATTAGACTTACCGCGAATCAAATATATTAGACTCGCGTCGAATCCAACATATTGTGTTTGATTAGTTCAAGATGTTAAATAAATATCGACTTTTAACCAATATAACTCGTTATCGAATGTTATTCCAAGTTTATAAAACATAGTTAAATACTTTATAAGTTATAACATATATGTAATATCCGTTATTAATTATCAATCATAGTTTATCATACCGTTTTATATGTACTTATTCGTTATTCGATCATCGTATATCACGATAGTATTATTTCGGTATAGTTGTATAGTTGATTTGTTGCCAAATCACGTCGTTAAGTGTATATATAACTATATTAAATGAACTCCATTACCAAAATTACTTATATCTTAAACACAAATTAAATTGACGTATTAAAAGTATACTCGTTGACTTGTATTATTTAAACACCTTATTATTAATCGTTAATTTATTTTGATAACCAATTATGACTTATAAACTAGTATCAAGTCTAATTCAAGTGATACCCGTAACCCATATTAACACCTATTGTGAGACTAATTATTTTATCAACCATTATCCAGGTTTACTAATATGACTGTCTACAAAGAACTTGTAAGTTTTCTATAAATTAAATAAGTCAATGTGGGTAAGCAAACTTAATTTCACTTAAAGACGTCACAACGCATATCGAAAGACCTTAGTTTGTTTTTAGTGTATCCATATGAAAGTAAAACTTGGGTTGCAACATATATTTTCTTTCTGTCTTTGGATGAGATAATTGATAAAATAAGCTTATTAATTGGTCAATGACTTAATGTTGACAATAAAATACTTATGATTATTGTATTAATAGTGTACTCGTTTTCTGGTAGAACGTCAATATTAAAGACCCGACTCGACCCGTATTCAAAACGCATCACATCACTATGTTTTTGAAACACAATACACCACAAGTTTGACTCGTAAACATCCGGATTCAAAGCAATATCGCAACCCCTTGTGCTAACTAATTGACTCGAAACTATGCCTACACCCTAAATAGGTCACAGCTGCACCAAGTATCAAGCCAACGTGATTCTAAGATAATTAATCTCGACCCTTTAGCAAGGCTAAACCCATTATGACCATTTCCAAATCGACCTAAAACTCTAGATAGGCTTAGATGAAACTGAATAATAAAAATTATAATAGTAACGTCAAACACATATCAAATCCAAACACAACCCGTGACCAAAACTGGGTCACGACACGAAAGTAAACCGGGTTTCTACCCAACTGATTCAAGAACCAAATCATCAATACCCTTTTATTGATTTCTCACCACACGAATATTTTATATTCAAAATGTTTTTATTTATTTACCATTTTCATTCGATTAAATTTATTAACCCACGAAGGTAATAACACAACAATGTATATAAAAATGTCATAACGAAAGAAAATAAACATATGTATGACAAAAAGAGTGGGTTGTGGTTTTACCGAGAGAAAGGAGAGGAAAAGAATGGTTGTGATGGCGTCTTGTACGAGTACAACTCGTACCAAACCAAGCACGACCCTTAATCACTCGTTATCAACCAAAAACCCTAATGTCCGAATCTTGAAATCAAGATTTAGGGCGCGTTTTTGTGTTTTGTGGCGCGTATGTTGTGGAAAAGGAGTCACAAGGACCCGATCTATTGATTAGAAGTGGTGGTGTAATTAGAGGAGGTCGCCGGAAAGTTGGCCGGAAAAGATGACGACGCCGGAACCCTAGTTTGGGTTGCCGGATTTAAGAGAGAGAGAGAGAGAAATATTTGTGTGTGTGTTTTGTAGTGAGAGAGTGAAAGTGAGGAAATGGAAGAAAGGGTGAAGGGTGTGGGTATTTATATACCCAGGAGGGATTAATGTTGTAATAAGGATAAAGATAGGGATGGCAATGAAACTAGCAAAAGGGACCCTAGATGAAACTTTGTAAAACTTTCGTTATATTAGGTTCAAGGCTCGTTTTGACTAGAAAACGAGGGATTCGTGACTCGAGAGTTACGCCATTGTTTTTAAAATATTAATTCCTATAAATATGATATATAATACGACTCGTAAATCAAATTAATTAAAACGATCGCTCTAATCGATGTTTCTCCAATTACGACGAATCGAGGAATTTACGAGTTGTCACACTAACATATTTGATGAGATGTGTGCCTTGTTATTGGATGAGTATATCCACATATTTTAGCTAGTTACTATAAGTATCTTCGATATACTTATGCTTACACATCGTACTTGTTGTGGCATTGCGCCTTTTTCCTTACGTAATCTCATTATTAGACTTTGTGTTTGGACATTTGTTTTGGTCTTTTGGACTAGATTGAAGGACATAGTTCTAGCGTAACTAAGTCAAGTATTTCAAAATTCATTGAACCTCGGGTGAATATTGATAGATCATCTATATTCAACTAGGGATAGTGAGACATAGCCTGATAACTTATGTCCGACTCAGAGGTGAATTTTGCGATACTGGGAGTATTTATAATAGTGTTATTTTCGGTTGGTTTTCGGTTTGGGTTTTGAGAATGGTAAAGTTTTTACGATTATATACGAGCACGGAATATTTTAAAAGTTTTCTTTCACACAACACACTAGCATCACAATACTTGTTTATCACGATACTCTTCCTCTTGTATAGAGTGCTTTTCATCGCCGACTGGTCATGTTATGACTTTGGATCTCTTTCGGAACCGTTGGAATCATCTGGTTATGTTACCGTCACCTCTATCTCAAACATTGTGCTCTATGATAGTGTATGCTTTTAGTGTAATAGTTTGGAACCGTTGACGTTTAGTCGTATTTTTGGAATTTTATTTGATATGGATTGGTAGTCGGATTCTTTTTGGAATTATGACTTTGGATTCGAATGTTGTATCTGCTGCATTAAGTATTAAGTGTACTACTGAGCCAATCGAATGGTTGCTAGTAATAATTAATACTTTTCTTCAGAGTCGTATTCTGAACTTGCTTAACTCTCCTTTCGACGAAGATTCTGTTTGCCCCGACATAAACCTTAAGACTTTAAGGAGTAACTTTGTAACACCCCAACCTGACAAGGGTAGAAGTGTCACATTCTGGTGTCATATCAGAACATACAATTAAAATTTTACAAGCAGAAGTCTTAAAGGATAACGAACCAAGTCATATAAACGAATGATTACAATGAAATTTACAAAACTTCAAGATGACAAAAATGACTGAAATTTCAAAACAAAAGCCCGACAAAATAAGTCCAAATAATAAGGTAACTAGGGTTGGTCCACTCAGATAATCCAACTCTCAGCTCATCAAAGCCCATCTTCCAACCTAAAACCTGCCGCAGGAAAAGAAATGCGGTTGAGCTTAAAAAGCCCAGTGAATAGATATAACAAAACGAAAGCTAAATAAAATCATAAATGCGAAATGAAATAAGAAAACTGATAACAAGGTCGCAGCGAAATGAGAACAATGAGTCAAGGAGGATCCTGCAGAACACACTTATACAGATATTCAAAAGATTAGATAACACGGAGAACGAAGCAAAGTAAAGCATCGATGACATATATACCAGCACATACAAAACAGGCATACAACTACTGACACATAAGCAAGCATAGCAGATGTCGTATCCACACAACATATACAACATACAATCAATTTAGGAAAATCATAAGACATACAAGTCAACAGAAATATAAAGGCAAGCGAAAGCAATTAATTAGTAAGTGAGCATGGCAATCATACAGGTCAAAACCCTTAGATGAAAACATAACCAGTATCATAACAGTAGTCAAAACATGGCAGTCACACGTAAAAAGTAGGAATACGGTATGAACACTATAATTATATGAACTAGGAACATAGCAGGGCAATTAAACAAGTTAACAAGCCAGACGTCATAAGTTGAATCATTTACCCAAATCAATCCGTAGCATAGACCGAGATGTAAACATGGCAGGTCAACAACAAGCAGATAAGGATACCACGGATAGTCATAGTCCACGAGATTAATCTGTGGAAAACTAGAAGGGGGGGGGGAGGGTTGAATAGTTTTGCCGATTTTAAGTTGATTTCAAAAACTTTAGATTCGTTAATATGTGAGATCTTATGGATGTTGAGAACGTATAGATCTAATGATAATGTAAGAAAATAAATAAAGTTAAGGGATAGAAATGACACAACCGATTTATAGTGGTTCGGCTACAAGGACAACTTCCTTGCCCTACTCCACTCCCCGAGTCACCTACTCGAGAGTTCAAGCACTATGTCAACAAACTCCTTCACTTGGCGGAGAAGCCTTCACAACGTTGCTTACACTTTTTCCGGTACAAAGCTAGATACCGAGTCCGTAACAAGGTGGACCAAACCAACACGACTATTACACAACAACTATGTGAAATATCAAATACAAGATCTTCGCTACAGAAATCTTGCGGAGTGACAAATCAATCAAGGACCCCTTGCTTGGATGACTTGTAGAATGCTCGTGATCTCGCCTTAGAGAAGGACCTATATGAGGATCACAATAGAAAGAAAGAAGAACAAATCTCTAGATCAAGTAATCTATATGTTAGAAGAGAATGAAAGTGTTTAAGAGATTTAGTAAGAAGAGGGGTGAGTTAGAATGAAGAAATGGCTCTCTATTTATAGGCAAAATTCTTCACTGTTTCCTGGATCCCACGGATCCCTTCCACTTGGGATTCTTCTAGTGTAATCCTAGGGATCCGTGGAACGCTCCTCTTTGCCCATGGTTTTTTGGTTATGGGTCATGGGTTATGGGTTGGTCCATGGGTTTTCTTTAGATTCAATGTATCTAAATATACATTGCATCTAGCCAACTTGGGTATGGATTATGATCCATAGGTTATGGTCCATGGGTTATGGTCCATGGGTTATGGTTTTTACCCATCCTAATAAACTATTACAACAAATGCTTAATTACTACATTTTTGTATTTAAATGGCTATATGTAAATGCTTTACAAAAATAACATGTATCCTTATAATTATACTTAAGACAACATAATATTTGTTATCAACAAAACACAAAGAGATCACAAAATATTAATAAACGTTTTTACGGTTTATTTGTATTAACAATCTCCCCCTTTTTGTTGATGACAAAACATAATGTTATGATGAGTAAAACTTGAGAATAGATGTAATTTTTGAAAGCCCCTAAGTTTTACTTCTTCTCCCCCTTTTTTGTCAAAACAAAAAGTTAACCCTTGGAAGAAATAAACGCTAACTCCCCCTTGACTGTAGCTCCCCCTTGTTTAGGGCGTCAAGAGAAGAAAAAATAAAAATACTACAAAAAGAAAGGTTAGTAACATGCTTAAATAATATTGTGATTGCCGAGAATCAAGATTGGGAGCCAAGGTATGTAAACAAAGCCTTGTAATAAAACAACAAATTGTAGTGGTATTTATGCCACTTACAAGCATGTAAAAATAAGAACAAGACTTGTTCTTGAAAATGACATCAAAAGAAAAAAAATACTAAAAGTAGAAAATAGTAGCAGTGATTCCTTCCATGCTTGCATAAGGTTATGGATGGAGGTTTTGATGAGTGATGGTATTGATGCGATCAAGGATGGGGTTGAGTATGAAACGCATTTCTTCCCTAACTTCTATTGCGATTTCCCTAGTGAATTGGCAATGTTCACAATGTAAATGATGTAGGTAGTGAGTGCGGAAGTTTTTCGGGTTGTTTTTATTTGAGTTATGCGGAAGTTGTGGTGGAAAAATAGGAAAATATGGATCAACATCCGGAATATTTGTGAATGGTGGTGGAAAGGAACCTAGATGTTCTTGTAATGTGATGGGAGCTAATGGTGGTGATGTTTCAAGATCTTGAAAAATAGTATTTGGAGATGTGGGGGGTGTTGAAAAGACTATTTCTTTTTGTTTAGGTTTTGTGGATCTTGTTGGAGTCTTAAGGAGTTCCAAAAGAGTGACTTTAGGTGGTGATGAGGTTGGTGTACTTGTTGGTGATGAGGGAGGTGCTATTATGGAAGCATCTTGTGGTGAGTTATTTGTTGAGGATGAACCATTTGAGGTTGGTTGTGCTAAACAACAAGATCGGATACTAATCCGTGCGGATATCCTAGCATTTGATTGTGGTATTTTGGATGGTGGTAGCATATAGGTTTAGGTATCATGAAGATGATTGTTTGTACTAGGTGATTCATCTAAAGGGTTTTTGGATGACATGGTGTATTGTGTTTGTGAGGAAGAGATGGATTATGCAAGCATTTTGGGAGTTCTATATATAGAAAAACAAAGCATTGTAATGTGTTAGGTCACTAGTTTTACAACACAAGCTTGATAGAAAGAGATAAAGGCGATTGAACAATAAACCAAACACACACATACGATATGCTTATGACCGGTTATGCATAGGATGTGAGTGAAAGGAATAAATTGAACAACCAACCCTCAAGTGAGGGTTATACAAGACTATTTATAGGTAAGGAGCTAGGGCAACACTCCCACTCCTTCCCTTTTCCTTATTGGACATGTGCCTAAGCTTATGGGCCTTCTACATAAGCTAGACCTTAAACAAACATAAAGGCCATAATAAGCTACCTATTAAATATGAGTAACTAACACTTGAATTATGGTTTAGGAGTGATTCCAACAATCTCCCCCTCAAGTGTTGGTGATGAGAAACGGTGAAGGCGTTGATGTAATAGTAGCTTTGACGTCTTCTGACATTCTTCTTTCTTGTGAGAAGAAATGCCTTGATTCGAACAATCTCCCCAGTGTAGAGAGATAGTTTTCTTTGAACAGTTATGCTTTGACGTCATCTTTAACTTTGTTCTTTGATCATTCTTCTTTGTGATGAAAGTGATAGTATGTTTTTGTCTACATCAAGTCTGCCTCAGGTCTGCTTCGCTGCTACAGTGTCTCCATGTCATTCTTCAACATGCTTACACGCTCTTTGACGTTGGAATTCAGTACTGATGGAGTTCTTTAAGTCTTTAACTTTGTAGATTCTTTGATTTGACGAAGAATCATTCTGACTGTTTTGTTGCTTTTGGATAGAACTTCCATTAGTGATGATGTTGGCGTGAGCATGAGAAGAATCTGCACGATCATCCCGCTCCGGAGCTTCCATAAGAAGAAAACATTTAAAACGGTTAGTAATAAGCGGATTCCGGCACTTACAGGTTTGAACTTCGAGAGTGTTAACAGCATAGTGTGAAAACACAACTCTAATTCTCACAAAGGCCGTTCCTGAACTGGAGTCCCACAAGTTAGATAACGCGATGTACCGAAGTACACCTACAGTTCAGATGAGACGCTGAGGTACACCGAAGCATCACCTCATGACTGTAGACCGTTTGAGACACACTAAGCGTAATCCATGGGGAGTTACCGAAGTGACCTGCTGTCAGGGCTGTTTGATGTTGACCCTGGCAGGAGTTTCCATTCAATCACTAAGGATCACAGTTGTGAACCTCTCATAAATGTTCTCGACAGATTGCTAAGATCTGTGAAGGACTCGATAACGTACCACTGATGTTCTTATTGCTGAACATCAAGTGATGAAATGTCAAGTGTACCTAAGAGATCTTTTGATGAATCTCGTGGCTCTAGACTCAATAGAGCGTTTTGGTTTTCCTGAGCGGAGACTAGGGAGAGGGTCTCCTTCTTCAATACCAGCGATCTCTAAGAGAAAGCCAATAGTTTATGTAGGGTTCCCTGTAAGAATGAAACAAGCTTCTTTTGAGAGAAACTTGAGTGGCTAAGAAGGTTTAGTGCATGCGTCACTAGGTCCATGACGACTTTTAATCTTCAATACCGGCGTCACTAAGTGACAACCAGTAGCATATGAATTGAACCCGGTGTCTGCCCTAAGTTGAATAATTTTGAGGGCTATTTCTTTTCACCCTTTTCTTTGCATTTCTTTTTAATTCTTCGACTCCTTCTTACTCCGATTCTCATTTTCTCCTTTTTATAATCATAACTTAGGACTTCTAAGTACTAACTATTTGTGATGTCCTCGGGTAGATCCCTCCGGCTCTGGCGGATCATAGGACGGTTATTCCTAACCTTAGTCACCTTATAACTCCATTGCCATAAAACCATTTTTCATGAAAAACCTCTCAAAGTGTTTGTGAATGAAAAACATGTTTGAACACTTCAAGAGTTTTTAGATTTTCAGAAATACTCCCCCTCCACATGTGCTTAAGAGTTTTTACGGAAATCTGCACAGTGAGGAAAGAGCACGCACTTTATGAATTGATCAACTCAATATAGACAATCCCCCGCGATACACGGTTACGTTGCATAGTTAAAGAGTTACATTGTCAGCTTTTAGGTGACAACTAGCTCTAATAACTACCTTGAAGGTGTAGACAAGCCTCGAAAGGTTGTCATACCCGTCAGAGTTCATGTCTACCAAGAGTTTCTCGAATGGTACATTCTACTTGGACAAGTCTTTTCGAGTTACTAACAGTTTAGTACCGTCAATTCGTTGGTTAAGTCTATTACACAAAGATTCATTTGCATTTACACAACATATTTCGTATCACATAATTTTCTCCCCTTCAAGAATGGCATATAAAATGTTATTTTTGAAAAGTTGAGAATAAATATGACCATTTCGAGTGTTGCGGGAAGATGACCACTATGAACAATTTGTGAACAAAGTTTTGACTCAAGTACTCCCCCTTTACAATTGATATAAACAGTTGAGGTTTTGAAAATCATACGGGGAAGTACTTGTCCTTTTGAGCAAAACCTTGAAAAATGAAAGGTTTGATAGGTTTTACTCAAAAGTAAGAAGCTTTCGCTCCTTTTATAAGGATTGTGGCACTGAAGCGTACCACAGGGTCCTTTCTTGACAAGAACGGGTTGTACACTGTTATGTGTGCACAAGCCATAGACATATATAATCACACATCTAAATTTATAATGAAAGAAGCAGTTCAAGGGGTACCAGGAAGTCCAGTGATGTTGCCAGGAGTGCGAACAGGGCGTTGATAGCCAGTGATGTTAATCCTGGGTCGACCACCAACAAAACTTTCCAACGTTCTGAACTGATCCCTTCGACACAACCTTTCATCAATCATTCTGATGATCCTCCTCACATCCCTTCGATCCTGAGAATTCCATCGCTTAGGAGATCCAATCTTTTGACGTATATCCTTCAACCTATAAGCCAATCCGTCCCTAACCATCTTCAAAATGTGATCCCCAAACTTGTGAAGATCACTACACGCCATTAAGCAAATTCGTTGAAGTTCACTGCGGTAAACGACGCCGAATGGTTTGCTGATGAGTGTATATTGTGAGAGCTGGTTGATGTCGGGAAGATCAAGCTGAGGTGGAGTGAAGTTGACACGGGTCTGATATGATTCAACTGCAAGCTGGAGATCTTCTACACGTTCTTTGATGACTATGCGTCTGATGAAGATGAGCAGTGACTTGATGAATTCACGTTGTACTTCAGTTGAAAATTGCCTCATGCGACCCTGTACTTTGGCAAGGTACATGTCTTCAATGTCGTTTATAGACAAATTCTCAAAGTCAGCTTCAGAGAATGCATAATCCCGTTCATCTTGCCTTTTGACCACAATCTTCTTGAGAAAAGTGTAGTCCCATTTGGTCGAAAGATCAACGTGTTTGATGGCAACGATATCCTTAGTACTGAACACTGCATGTTGAGACTTCTGAACCTGGCAGCTTCTGTAGTATATTCTTTGGCGTTCCGGCCAATGATGAATCCCGTATATTGCAACTCGGTCGTATGCTTCCACTTTGTTGGAGAACAAGTGATTAGCTCTTTCCACGATAGCTATGCAGTTTGAGTATATGGCTGCTGGGAATGGAAGTGTCAAAGATGTAGCGTATTTCCTTGAGCCATCGCCACCGTGTAGAAGAAATTCCAAGTCTTTGTTGAAGAAATATCTGAATGGAATCCTAGGTTCATCTGGTTGGCCAATTGTCGGTAGAGGTTTAGACCAGTCGGTGTAATATGGAGGGTTATCCCGTTTGGTGAAGTCGATGTTTGCTTCTGGGTTGAGCCAATACATGTTGTTAGACATAGCTCGAGCAATGTTTTCAAGGTGATATTCGACCTCGATGGCACTTTCCGAGCTATCTTTTAACAGTTGAAAAGCTTCATTCTTGATTCGCCTCAACTCAGATTTCGTCATCTTCTTTACTCGGAATTTTTCTTGTAGTATCTTAGCATGCTCCAATGTATTACCGTCTACCAGATCTTGACCTTCAGCAGGGTAGGGAGTTGAGTTAACAAGTGTAGAGAACCATTCAAATTCCTCTGTTTTATCGTCATCTAGCCATGATACGACGTCAACCATGGGCGCCTTCTTCTTCTTTTGTTTAGACCTAGATGACGATTCTGGTTTCTGAACTTGTTTGGGAGAGGTGGGTTGTTGTAGGGGCTCACGGACTTCCTCATCGTCACCACCCGTATACTCAAAGTGATCACCGGTTTTCTGAGTCTCGGGTGGTAATTCAGAAGAATCCTGAGGTTTATCAGTAGAAGAACGAGGAGGTGACCTTTGTTGTGCTGGAGTCCATTTGGGTGGAGGTTGCATAGAAGATGACTCACCAGACTTCTTCGAGCGTTTATGCTCGTCATTCTTATCCTGATCCTTGTCTTCATCGTCTCTTGAACGTTTAGGCCTTACAACTTCTTCTCTGTATGCTGACCTGAGTTGGTATTCCAGCAATGCTTCAAACAATTTAGCTTCGTGGGAGGCAAACGTTGCAGAGCATTTAGACATTTGAGCTACTAGCCGGTTCACCAATTCATCATCTGAAAAGACTGTTGGTTCAACTGGATTTATGTTCACATTCATTCGAGTTGATTTCATGGTTTGCTTAGCCAGATGCAAGAGATTTGGATAAAGTTGTCTAGTATACATCTCCTTTGTCATTTTAGGAACGACGTAAAGAAGGAACTGGTGAGTGTATCCTTTGATCATTTCGTCCATTTTCCCTTAAAGATCATCTTTCATGAGCTTCTGGACATACTTCCTTTCAACTTGCATCTTGTCGATATCATCATGAATATACTCTATCTGATCAGTGTAGAAATTCATCTTCCTATAAAGAATGTCTTTCTTTCTGACTTGTTTGAAAGCATTCATAATTATTTTATGAGTATGAGAAATCCAAGATCGAGTTGGCTTCTTCACTGATTTGGATGATGATTTGGTTGATCTTTTTGACGGTGGTGGTGAAGAGTGAGAGGATGAATCTGATGATGAGGACACATGAGGAGGCTCAGAGTCCTTTGGAGGTGCCGACGTATCCTCCTTGGAACGAATTGGACTGTTGAGAAGATAATCATCATAATTCCCTTCGCTATCTTGTCCAAATTTAGCTTTTACTTCCGTCTGAGCCTGGGCTTCTTCATCAGTCTTTTCTTTCTCAGACTTATCCTTTTCTGGTTCCTCAATGTTATAATCAATAGATTTCTCCACAAGCTTTTGCTGTTGCACAAGAGTGGTGGCACCAGTTCCCTTATCGGGTCGATTAACCGCATCAGGATCTGGTGAAGAGTGGACACCACCACTCTACCCTCCGGGGCCACGCATTTGATCTTGTTTAAATTCTTTAGCCTTTTGAAGGTGTCTAACGAATTTAAACTTCTTCCTGTAGGATTTATCCAGTTGCTCTTCATCACTTTCAGAGCTTTCTTCATATGGCACAAGTACAGGAGTCTTCCTTTGCCATGTTCAGCTGTTGGACTAGGAGGTTTTGCCATTGAGGGAGGTGGTTCGGTTGCAGATTCAGAGTGGTGGACCTCCTCGTCTGATTGTGTATCTTCAGAGCTTTCGTCCAGTAGCTTTCTTGGTGGTTCAGGTGTAGGAATAGGAACAGCTTCCTGGGAGGGAACTTTCTTCTTTGGAGTAGGTTTCCTCTTTGGGACTTTCCTTTGACTCTCTGTGCTTACTGCACTTCCTCTTTTGGTTCTCCGAGTAGGTGTACCAGAAGGCTTTTCATCGAGATGACCAACTTTGCCTTCTCTTACTGCTACCGAATACCTTTTGTACGTTTCAAGCTTCTTGGTTTCGTTAGTCAGTAGGTGATGAGGTAACACAGCACCCTGTTTCTTTGTTGACGATTCCTTTATTCTGACAGACAGGATAGGCTCAGTCAACATGTCGTGATTGTCGGGGTCATTGAGCCTCTTGGGAATATCGGGATGAAGTCCAAGTGCTCTCTGGATCAACAGTTTAGTATATCTGACATAGGGAATCTTTGAGCCAAGCTTTTTGAGAAATGACATCATGTCATCCCATATCAGAGCTTCAATTTCGATGTCCTTCTTGTTGATTAATGACCAGAAGATTTGCAGTTCCATGAGCTTGGGATGCTCATAGCCACTGTCACGACCAGAGACCGATTTGGTGATGATGATGTAGAGGGTTCTCCACGGTTGAGGAATGTTCTTAAGCTCCACATGAGAATGCTTAGAGATAATTCCTGAAGCTTCATCATAGCCAATATCAATCAAGAATTGTAGAACAGTCTCCTCAGTAGGTGTGGCATAGAAGTCGATTGGCACGATTCTGGAATGAGAAGAGCAGCCCGTAAGTCTGCATGAGTGATGGTGACTTGTTTGTGATTGATAGTCACAGTCACTGCACTTTGACCCTTGATCCTTTGCATTGAATTCCAGAATTGTTGAATGTAGATTTCCAGTATTGTAGCAGAATGTGAGAGCATGTTCTGGTAGGGATGATTCTTGAGAATATCCACAGCAATCAAACAAGAAGATTCTGAGCATGTGAGGGTTTCAAAGTCAACCCTAAGGTTGTTCTATCCAATCTTTCTCGGATAGCCATTAGGGAAGATGTCAGCAATTGTGAGAACTTCTGGTGCATCCACATTCATTTGAGCAGCCATGTCGTTATCTGAAATAACATTAGCCAAAAGAACCAACATATCGAAAGACATAATGTTAGTCAACAGAAGGTTTTTATTGTCTAATTATTGAATGTACAGTGTCAATGATTGTTACGAGTCCTAAGTCACTTGTATGTCCAATTATCCAATGACGTCGTGAAACGTTTCGTGAGTTAGTTAACTTTAAGTTTTAAAGTTTATGTTATCACTTATAGTTCACAACATATCAAACGTTTAAGTTTATTAGTGACATTATTGGTTTCGTGATGATATGATTCATTTATTCACAAGTTTGTACGCTTAACAATTCATAACAAAGGTTTGATCAAGGCTTATGCGTAGGAATAGTAGCTTATGCGTAAACAGGAGAAGTATACGCGTAGACGCAAGCTTATGCGTAGGATCCTTACTTACGCGTAAGAAATATTACGCGTAGGATAAAGAGAACCTTATGCGTAGAGCTTACGCTTAGGCGTATAAAAACCTTACGCGTAAGGCTTACTCGTAAGAGTAGACCTTATGCGTAGAGTCACTGTTTACGCATATCCTTCACAAGACACGCGTAGTCCTATTGTAGAACCTTACGCGTAATAGTTACGCGTAAGATTACTCTTACGCATAACTTTCTACGCGTAAGGTGATCCTTATGCGTAGATTTACAAAGACCTTGATTCTGAGTTTTATGCGTCGCAAGCTTGAAATAAAATCATCATAACATCAATTTTGACACTAACACTCATTTTATAGCAGATTTAATCACAATCACTCAATTATAAAGTTAGGCGTAGAAAACCTTACGCGTAGAACTTAAACCCTAATATCAAGAATTACGCATAAAAAATCTAGCCATGGAAATTGCACCAAAGTTATTCTGATGGTTTATAGATGTCATGTGAGTGAAATGACCAAGTTTTAACATCAATCTCCCAATGAATCAAGAATACCCAAAAGCGAAGAATATTAAACCCTAATCTCTAATTTTCAATCAATTAGTGTTTCTGGGTTGTTTTAAGGCCAGGATATCATCAATTCATCATGATATCAACATCACACAACAATCTTTTTAACCAAAAACATTCACATTTGAAAACACCCAAAACCACGCATAAACCCTAATTTTGAAATTCACTCAATTTGTGTATTTGGGTTCGTTTAATTGATGAAAATGAGTTTATTGATGTAAGAAGAACATTTTAACACTATCCTTTTAATCACAAACACCCATTCTTGATTAGGTGTTCATACGCTTATGCGTAGAACACCAAATCAATCATATGCAAATATTTAACCGTTGGATTCGTGTAAAAATCAAAACCAATGTTTGTAAACACGTTAAGATCATGAAACAACTTACAAATTGATGATCAGAAACACAGATTTGAAGAACGAATTTTGTGCGTAGGATTTGTTGGTTAAGAGTAATAAATGTGAAGTGAAATGTTAGGTGGGGTGTTTTTATTAAAATAACTTTAACCTTTTGGCAGTTTTGGTCCCTCCACCTTTTCTATTTTCATCCAAAGCTATTTAACTTCCCTTTTGGTTACCAAACAAAGGATTTTAAGAAAGAAACTTGACGACACTCCCCCTCGACTTAAGAAAATAATGAAAGGTTATGATTTTAGTCCGAGGAGTGTCATTGAACCAGAAAATTTTACCACCATTGATAAAGAAACAACCGGTATAGAATAACATGCAAGTACATGAATGTTTTTGAAACAGTTTGGTATTTGTTTTCTCCCCCACAACACTTGATCGGAAAAATACTGAATTTTGAAAGATTATAGTGTTGACGGAAGAAATGTACATGCCATGTTGAAAGAATATTTTCGTAGTTTTATCAAGTTTTATATTTTTGTATTTTGTTTTTGAAAATTATTTACAAAAGATATTTTGGTGTTTGACAGGTTTTTAAGATTGTTTTAGGAGGTCATCCAATTCCTCTTGAGTCAAACACCTCATACCAATCCGGTGGACCAACTCATTAAACCTAGCGAGAGGCAAGGCTTTGGTGAGAAGATCTGCCAATTGGTATTCTGTACCCACGAAGTATAATTCAACTGTACCCTGTTCCACGTGGTCCCTGATGAAATGATAGCGAAGATCGATGTGCTTTGATTTCGAATGCTGAACTGAGTTGCACGAGATCGCAATGGCACTCCGATTGTCGCAGTACATCGGGATTCTATCAAATACGTAACCATAGTCTTTGAGTTGTGTTCTCATCCAGATGACTTGAGCACAACACGCGGCCATGGCTACATATTCTGCTTCGGTTGATGACAGCGATGTACAATCCTGCTTCTTTGATTGCCAAGACACCAGTTTATCACCAAGAAATTGTAGTGCTCCTGAAGTGCTTTTTCGTGAATCTAAGCATCCTGCGTGGTCAGCGTCTGAAAAAGCGATTAGTTCAAAACCAGAATCCTTCGGATACCAGATCCCCAAGTTAATGGTTCCCTTGATGTATCAGAGGATTCTTTTAGCCTCAGAGAGGTGGGTTTCAGTTGGTCGCGACTGATAACGAGAGCATAGATAAACGGCAAATACAATATCAGGTCTGCTAGCTGTTAGATACATGAGAGACCTAATAATACTTCGGTATTTGGTAGGGTCAACTAATTTCCCATGTAAATCAGCGTCTAGTTTCTTGGTAGGAGTCATTGGTGTAGCATAAGTGTCACAGGTTTTCATTCCAAATTTGTTTAAAAATTCAAGGGCATATTTGGACTGACTCAAGAAAATACCACGGGGTGATTGATGAACTTGCAGTCCTAGAAAGAACGTAAGTTCACCCATCTTGGACATTTCAAAATTTTTCTTCATTAGTTTTGCAAAAGCGATTGAAAACTTTTTATGTGTAGACACAAAAATGATGTGATCCACGTAAATTTGAACAATTAAGATATGTGCCCCGTGATATTGTATAAAAAGAGTAGGGTCGACCGAACCTTTGGTGAAATTATTAGCAATGAGGAAAGATGATAGCTTATCGTACCATGCCCGAGGAGCTTGTTTGAGACCATAAAGAGCTTTGTTCAGTTTGTAGACATGGTTCGGGAACTCGGGATCAACGAATCCTTCTGGTTGGCTGACATAAACCGTTTCTTTCAGTTGTCCGTTGAGAAACGCAGTTTTGACATCCATCTGAAAGACTGTCATATTCATATGAGCCGCGAACGCGAGAAATATCCGAACAGCCTCAAGACGAGCAACCGAAGCAAAAGATTCTTCGAAGTCTATTCCCTCTTCCTGACGATAACCCTTAGCAACTAGACGTGACTTGTTTCGGGTTACGTTTCCTTAAGCATCCACTTTGTTTTTCCAAATCCATTTGAGACCAATGACGTAGACCCCTGTTGGTCTTTCAACCAGTTCCCATACTTCAAGACGTTTGAATTGGTTGAGTTCTTCTTGCATGGATTCAATCCAGTTGTCTTTTGTCATTTCATCTTTAATGTTTTTAGGCTCAGATTGGCAGACAGTGAGTGCATAAATGCAATGTTCACCATCTGAGTGAAGACGTTGTCTCGTAACGACAGGTTGATTAGGGTTGCCAATAATGTTTGCCAGAGGATGGTCTTTTGTCCATCGATGTGTAGAGGGTTGATGTTGGTATACATTGTGCAGATTCTGAGGATTCAAATGGTTTATTGATGATTCCGCGACATCAGGTGCAGTAGTGTCATTAGCAAACGGGTTAAAGAACGCATTTGGATCAAAATCTGCATGTGGGGGTACTTCATTAAGAACATCATCAGCCGGTTCATCATTGTTGGAAGCGGTTTGTTCAACTGTTGTGGTGGAGTCAACTGGTGGTGCTTCTTCAACAGTAGTTGTTGTAGCAGGTGTATCAGGTATAAGAGTATTATCAGGTAGAGCAGCGGAAACAGCGGATACACCTGGAGCACGTTCATCAATATCGTCACTGAACAGAGGAGCAAATAACCTTTCCATTTGTTGACGAGTGAGCTGGGGGCTATGTTCAGAGCTGATGATGGGGGTTGAGGGAAGTTTAAACGGTTGTGACCGGGTTCTAAGCTGTTATACTCAG
Organism: Chrysanthemum seticuspe; assembly: GCA_019973895.1. Lineage (NCBI taxonomy): Eukaryota > Viridiplantae > Streptophyta > Magnoliopsida > Asterales > Asteraceae > Chrysanthemum > Chrysanthemum seticuspe. Next base: position 239,789,670 of record BPTQ01000007.1, on the reverse strand, counting down.
AAGCCATTTCCGTAAGTTCATCAAAATGAGCATGAATCGTTTCCATAACCTATTTTGTACGACGATTCCAGATCCGGTAACCTTTAGAATTCTCACAATATCCAATAAAGACTCCAATGTCAGCTTTGGCTTTGAGCTTTCCAAAATCATCACGATCATTATTCGTATAGCAAAGGGATCCAAATACATGAAAGTGTTTGAGATTCGGTTTATGGTTTTGGAGAAGCTCAAACGGTGTTTTGTTGTGGCGTTTAGTAATCATAGAACGGTTTTGAGTATAGCATGAAGTAGATACAGCTTCTGCCCATAAGTAATCTGGAAATTTAGCATTGATTAACATTGTTCTTGCAGCTTCCACTAACATTCGGTTTCGTGTTTCAACAACTCCGTTTTGTTCTGGTGTACGTGAAATAGATGTCTGATACTGAATTCCCACTTTCTCATAAAATTCACGAAGGGTTTGGTTAACAAATTCAGTTCCTTTGTCTGTTCTGATTTGTCTGACGGTGTTTCGGAGCTGAACCTGTATTTTCGTGAGAAAGGTGATGATCATTTGTGGAGCTTGGTCTTTGCTTCGAAGAAAGTAGACCCAAGTCCATCGTGAGTAGTCATCAACAATTACTAAGATGTAGTGTTTGCCATTGATCGTTTGCACGCGCATCGGGCCACACAAATCCATGTGAAGAAGATGAAGCACATGCTGAGAGCTGTGTTCCACCTTTGAAGGAAAATGAGCACGAGTGCTTTTCCCTTGTTCACAGGCTAAGCAAAGGTGATCTTTTGAATACCGGAATCGTGGGAGACCTTCAACTAGTTTGTGTCAAGCAAGGTTGGTGATGGTTTGAAAGTTAAGATGTGAGAGACGACGGTGCCATAGCCAGGATTTTGTTGATGTTGCCTTTGAAAGTAAGCAGATGGGAGATGAAGCAACCATGTCTTGCATGGAGATAGTGTAAAGACTAAAATTACGCGAGCCAGACATAAGGTCATTTCCTTGTAGATCACGAATGAAACAAGTTTTTTCCCTGAAAGCAACCTCCAAATCTCCATCACAAAACTGACCTACTGAAAACAGATTGTGACCGAGGCCTTCCACATAGTAAACCCTGCTAATTTTGATGTTCCCATTGATATAGTCTCCGTAGCCCATGATAGCTGCGAAGTGATCATTCCCGAATCTGACAGTGCCAATGAACTTTGCAATAATGTTTGATAACAGTTTAAGGTTTCCTGTCATGTGTCGGGAACATCCGCTATCAACAATCCAGAGAATGATCTGTATCACCTGCATTACACACACACGACACAGATGGAATAGAAGTAGATGTGGAACCCAAAATGTTAGAGGGTTCTGGAGCAGTGATAGTAGACATACACACATCAATAACTTTAGGCATCCATTTAAATCCTAGTGTGTTATATATCCATTTCTGCCATCTCCAACTAGTATTTGCTTTAGTCTTAGTGAATGCACTAGGTGGTACTACATTCTTAGGAGGTGAAACTGGAGCTACATGGACAGCAATGCTTGCCTTAGAATCTAAAGAAGGCGGTCTACCAAGCACAGACTTAGAATGATTAGTGGGCCTAGAGGTATTCCGATTCTTAGAATTCCGTAAACGAGAGATTATAGCTTTAGCAACACATTTGTCATGACAATCAGAATTCATACTTTTATGACAAATAACACAAGGTGCATTAGACTGAATATCAAAAATACTTAAAGGTTTAGGATTCGTTACATCACTATTTCTATTACATTTGCCAGACGCAATATCTTTAGTGGAAGCAACTTGAGTCTTATTCATAGTCCTAGGGTGTTCTTCTACTTTAGCATTCCTTATTGATCTTTTCTTAGGTTGCAACTTCCTATTCTTCGATTGAGTGCTCCTAGGCTGTGAAGTGCGGACGTTTCGAAAAGACGCAACTATTCCTGTTTCAGTAGAAGGAAGCACATTAGCAACTTGTGATTTGGCAGTAGGCATTCTAGGTTCACGATTACTAAGTGTTACTGGTGCTAATCTCTTAATGATGGTTGGCGGAAGTTGTTCATACTTTCCTAACATTTCTCTTAACTTAGAGATAGTGTGAATCAAATCTTGATTTTCAGAACGAATATTACCAGCAAAATGCATTACTTCTCTAGTGTGTGCAAGATAGTGATCAAGTTTGTTTGATGCTTCATGACGAGTCTTATTGAGTAAATCAAATATGACACCATATTCCCGTTTAACTTTTACAAGTTCTTGTTCATATTTTGAGATTTGACTTTTCAAGGACACGTTTTGATCATCCAGTTGCTCAATTTTAGGATCAGAAGATTTTGCACGCAACTGAGCGTATTTGTTTTGAAACACAAGTTGTTGATTGTGAATATCTTTTTGACACCAATTAAGACGACGTTTTGCATTGGAAAGTTCGTTGAGCAATCGTTCATTTTCAGCTTTTAAAGACTCGATCTGAAGCACATTATCAGTATTCTCAACAGTTACAACATTATCAACAGTATCAGCAGAGATATAATCAGATGCATATGACACAGAATTCAATAACACAATATTATGGATATCAGCACAGATAACATCATTCAAGAGTCGATCAACATCTTTTCTCAACATTTTCTTTTTACGTTTAGTATTAGAAATAGATGTTTCTGTTTTCTCGAAAATGACCTTCATCACTCCAAGTTCCTTATGAAAGTCCCGTTCCCAAGACAATGCACAATTTTTCAAATTTTTAACATTTGGTAAAAGATTTTTCTGAAAAATGTCTCTTTGTTCACGCGCCAGAGGCGATTGAAAATGTTGAACTTTGATTTCAGAATGATATTCTATCTCATGTTGTAAAGTTTTGAGGTCAGCCATGAAAATGTCAAAATATATAAGAATTTTGCGATTTTCAGGTTTTGAGTTTACTTCACTGATGGAAGGTAAAGGACCATAAATTTGTGCATAGTCTGGTTGGGGATTAACATTAGAAGACTCAGACGTTTTTATGATAACCCTTGGTGTGTTAGAAGAATCCGTTGGTGTGACGAAAGTGACCGGTTTAGAATAATTAAAAGGTTTGTTGTAAACAACAGTTTTTAATTTTGATCGACTCTCGTCTTCTGCATCTAATTCTGTAGGATATTGGTTATTGTTTTAATCAAAGAACATGTATGAGGATTGAATCAAACAAGATGGTTTTAGAGAGAGAGATATGGGTGGGATACTTTCTAGAGAGAGAAAGAGATGAGAGAAAAAAAAAAGTTGTATGATTAAGAGAAATGAAAGCACCAACCCTCTCCACATGAGGAGAGGGCTATTTATAGTTTTTACATATTACGCCACCTACGGGCTGTGGATCAGGCATACATTGGGTAAAGACCCGTCCGTCCTCCACGGTGTTGCTCTAAACTAACTAACTAACTAATAAATAACGATATGTCTACGAGCTAACTTATGCTAAATTATATTTGGGGTGACCGACACTTTACTATGGAATTTCCAATTCCTAACAATCTCCCCCTAAGGGAGGTCACCCCATGTTTTACATTTCAAATCTTAGCATTCTATCTTTGACTTTAGTTCTGAGCTCGTAGACTTGAATTTTTCACTTTCGCAATCTTTGTGCTTTAGTAGCGATTCTTCAAAGTCCGCATTGATTTGTACTTTTTAGTGGAGGCCTTTAACTGATCCACATCTTTGATGCTCTTTAAGCTTTCTTTGAGATCATCAGCCACAGTAAATCTCTGGATCACCCTTTATTATGTTGCCATCATGTGAAGTTGTGACTTTTCAGACCGACATGCTCATACTTTCAGGATCATGACATCTTTCCATCAGAGTAGCGGAAGCTTTTACTGGTTCATGATATTTGCAGCAGCGTTGTAGAAGCATAGTATAAAAATATCAGAACCAGGTTATGTAGATATGCACCAGTCATGCTTTCTTCAATTAAGTGTGGATGCTGTGAGCATGCGGCATTGGATTGACTCCTCAATTCTGATCAGCTGCAACCGTTCAAATGTACCTGCAAACAACAGTTAGCAATAAAACACACGAAAGCTTCTTTGATCACTTTCGTCGAATTTAGGTACACGGCCCACGGTTCCCCGTTGATCAGTACAAGTACTGCCTGTGATCAGGTAGGATTCCTAAGAATCTCCTTGACACGGTTTCGCAGCTGTTCTAGCTGTTCTCAAACCGGAACGTCTCAAAGAAGACAACACGGAGTGAGTGAACCAGCGAATTGAGATTCACTGATTGATGAAAAATGATTTGAAAAACAATCGCGTATTGCTTGAAGAAAGAGTTTTGTAATACAACGAAGGTTTTTTGAGAAAGATCAATTCTCAAACAAAAATACTTTTTGTATTTGAAAATAGTACACAATCGACGTGCTAGCGAAAAGAAGAGATTCGCACATCGAACGGTTTTTTTAAAAGTATTTTTTATTTCAATCAGAGATACTTTTTGTGTTTGAAAACATGAATACACATTCGACGTGCTAGAGAAAAGAAGGTTTGCACATCGAACGGTTTTTCCAAAAGTATTCGTTAATTCCAATCCTGGACCAAGGTTGATTCACGAGTGAATCTCCCCATTGTTTCTATCCAGTTGTCACAAGCTTGATCTTACGAGAAGATCTCACATGTCACCCACCAAGAGCTTGTTTGATGTTGGCTCTAGAAGGATTTCCATCTTCATTGTGAATAATTTTACATATCACTCAGATGTTCTGGCAATACCACAAGGATAATGCGTAGGACTCTTAATATATATTCTCACTTTCCACATTGTGTGAAACAACAAGTCTTCAAGAATATAGTGTCCTAATGAGATATTGTGGATGATCTCTTGGCTCTAGACTCAATAGTGCACATTTGGTTCCTATGCCGGAGACTAGGGAGAGGGTCTCCTTCTTCAATATCAATAATCTCTAAGAGAAAGTCGATAGATAATGTCGGTTCCCCATGAGAATGAAACAAGCCCTTTTAAGAGGAACTTGAGTGGCTTGGGAAGTTGTAGTCCAGTTCGTCACTGGGTCCATGACGTCTTGTCTTCAATACCGGCGTTACCTTGGTAACCACCAGTAGCATATGTATTGAACCCGGTGTCTGCCCTAAGGTTGAATAATTGGAAGGCTATTTCTTTTCACCCTTTTTACATTCATTTCTTTTTCATTCTTCAACCACTTCAGTGCTTACCGAGACTTCATAACTAGAACCTTTTATTCCAGTACTAGCTCTGTCTCAGTCCGCACTCTTCCCATATGTCACTTTTCTCCTTTTTTATCATACCTAAGGACTCTACACTATCTAGTGGATTGTTCCTGGGTAGATCCCTCCGGTTCTGGCGGATCGTGGGAACGAATACCTAACCTAACCATCCTTAACACCATACATAAAGTAAAATTGGTCGGTCTTTTGGTATTGTTCTTTCCTTCTAGAAACCAATTGAAAAATCATTTGGAAAATCAATCAAGGTACTTGTGATATAAAATCAAAGCATTTTGTACCTTAATAGTTTTGATCATTTAGAAATGCTCCCCCTCAACATGTGCATATGATTAGTAAGTTTTTTAGCACATGGAGGCAAGAGTTCTTTGAAAGAATTAATTTCTTGATCATAATTTCCTTAGAAAAAGCCATTTGATTTTCCTTGGTAAATTCTCCCCCTCAATATGTGCATAGGATATTTGAAAACATTTTATCACATAGAGGAAAGAGTTCTTTTGAAGCACATCCACAATCATAAGAGCCATTAAGAAACCATTAAATCAAAACGATCACCTTTTATGTGCTTCAAAACTATTAAATCACAAATTAAATCAATATGTGCTTCGAGATTCGAAAGCGTTTAGCACATATGAGAGATCAGCCTGCACAATTAAATCAAAACGATCACCTTTTATCAAATTTCATTATTAAATCACAAATTCTCCCCCGATCAAAAATATCAAACCCTTTGAGATTTTGGATCCCAAGTGATTTAATACGGTTTAGAAAACATGGGAGAATATGTGGCCTGGTTTAAATACTCATATGGTTTTTGGATAAATCCTCCTCCTCAACATGTGCATTGTGTATTTGAAATCGTTTGGCACATGGAGGCAGGAGTGCCTTTGAAGGACTAAAACCAATTCCATTTAAAACAGATTTGAGATTTAAATCACGATCTCTACCCCGATCAGAAATTTCAAACCATTTGAGATTTGTGATCCCAATTGATTTAAATAATTTAGAAAAATTTGGGGAAAGACGTGGCAAGATCCAATTTTGAAAGATGACAGATAAGGACCATTTTAAGACATTAAAGATTGTTAGTGTCAGGTATGATAGTTTTTAAGAGATCTTTTAAGTAAAACAAAACAATTTCACAATCAAACAAGAACAGAAAAATTTTCATTTTGAAAGACCTTGATTCTAAAGAAAAAATCATACCATGACATAACATTAAATCTTTAGATCACCACTTATTTTGTACAATCCGGACTTTTATGAAGCAATATTGTTTGAAAATAATTTATTTTAAATCACTCTCCCCCTCAATCGATGACCGTAGTCGTTGATTGAGTGACTTAGGTTTTGATAAAAATGAAGTCCGGTGATTTTCAAAAATAAGTCCAATTTATTTTCAAAACAAATATTTTTCCATTTTTCAAAACAATTTAATCAGATTATTTCAAAATTGTTTAAAAATGGTATCCTGCACAAAGATACGTTATGTGGTTGAGAAGCTTATGTTGTTGCTGTAGGGCTTGGAAGAAAACCGTCTGCTGATGCAGTGAGACTTCTTCTTACGTTGCATTTTGAATGCCAACTGAGGTCAAATTAAGCTCCGTTTCTTCAATCACTTAGAAGAAAACCATCTGCTGATGCAGTGAGACCTCTTACGTTGCATTTATGCCAACTCTCCATTGAAGTCCAATTAAGCTCCGTTTCTTCATTTGTCAACCCAAGAAATAGTTACCCTTTCCTTTCGGCATCCAATCATCTTCATTAGTGGGATCTGGATCGGGAACATTCTTATATCCATGATATCTTCATACGTTAGTGAACACACATACAGATATATGGTGGTCGGCATCACCCAAACAGCAATCGACTAATAAAAGTCAATTCAACATGTTAATCAGATCATATAAAGCATGGGAATTATGTGTTCATCAAACTTTAATCATCTAAACCTAACAATCATATCCTAGAAACCTAGTCCTTCAACATAGGCAATTATATTTTTTCCAGATAAACACGTAGGATAATTAAGAAAGTCCGTTAGATGATAAAAATTTGAAAAATATTCTTCCCCTCAATCAATGACTCTTTTTCTTGAAAATTTTTAAAAGTGCTGAAGTCATCGATTGAGTTTTTTCAAATTAATACGAAAACTCTGATTCTGATTGATTTTTTCAAGCAACTCATTTTCCACCATATTTGAAAACACCAAATATTTTCCTGAAGAATTTTAGACGGAAAAACATTTGTGTAGGAACAGCAGTCCTTCGACATACTTTCCTCATATTGTTTTTAGGATAAGTGCACGTAAGTTTTGAAAATTTGTTTAGCGCAACACTTTCCTTTCTTGAAGACCGGGTTGCTATCTGAAATAATAGCAAGCCATGGTTTAAGCACGGGTCACAGTCTGAAGTAACTGCAAGCCATGTTTAGAGACATGTTTTGGAAAAAAGTATATACACCTCCTGCTCGAACTTCATCTAAAGTCCCGTGCCATTATTGAATGACATTTCTAAGACCGTAGATGTTATCGATGCCAGAAGACATGTCTAGAGAAAACATACTTTTGGTATTTTTCAATTTTCTGATTTTTATGGGCTTTTGTTGATTTTATATTTTTCTATTTTGTTTTTGTTGGTTTTATATTTTTGTATTTTGCTTTTTGAAAAATATTTACAACGATAGAGAAATAGTTTAAGAAGATGATGATACAAGTACTGAGATAAGGAAATCGTTCAGCACTTTGTAGAAGATAGAAGACATCATCTCTTAAACTTTCACCACCAAAGCATTCGAGGCTTCTAAGAAAATCGTCTGAACATGAGCCTTCTCAATTTGAATCTTTGGTAGCTTCCCCCCAAACCGACAAACATCGAATAAAGACCATTTCCCTAAGAAGTAGAGTTGAAGACAAAGCGGTCTCATTGAATGAAGCTCAACTCCCCGAAGAACTTGAGAACACCGAAGTAACAAGTTGAAACATTGATCGTCTCAGTGGTTATCAAATCCGGAATAACTGATTAAGACAGATCACATGAACCTGTTGTGCGTCCCCGATGTACACATTACTCTTCGAGATTGACCAGTTGTCTATTCAGGGGAACAATATATCAACATCTTCATTTTACCAAGTGCATTCCAGTTATCTTCCATATTACCAATCAGCCCATAATGTATACAAGTACCCAACCAGAGTAGAGACGACGACATCACAGTAACTGGTTGAATCACTGATCTTCTCTGCAGATGTCAACTCTGGAATAGCTGATTAAGCTCGATCAAGTGATCATGTTGTGTGTCCCTGATGTACACAAATCTCTCCCCTGATGGTTGCGATCTCATCGAAATCATCATTACATAGTGTACATGAAGCAGTAACCAGAAGCACTTTATCATAATCATATCGAAGATGTCGATAAGCAATATCATCTCACGTACCACATATTCTTCTCACATTTCTTCCAACTGAACGCTGAAGTAACACATATCAAAAGTCTCCAAAGACCATTTCCTCCAAATAGTTGGAATGATACACCAAAAGTTACGAGATAAACACTGATTTTCTCTACGGTTATGACCATTGTCTTTCCGAGATAACTTCAATCACGTAGAAGTGTTAAGTTCATCAGGTGTACTCGTTGTGCTTTTAGATATATGTCTCCTTCCCCCTTGCTGGTTTTGATACCTCAGAATCAGCAAAACATAATATACCCATAAACTTGAGATCATGTGAGAAGAACTCAAATAGCCCAAATGAATCCTGTGAGAATCAACTGCTACAGAAACTCTCTCTGACTATCTTTATCAACCCTTATGAAGACAAGTTGAAGTGACCACTGTTGAAGAAAACCTGATATACCAAACTTGAAACTGAAGTCGAATTCCCCGCATTTGTATCTTAAGCTTGCACTTAATGATGGAAGAACGGTGTCGAGAATCTATGCTTCAAGCAAATATCTAAGTACTCACTACTCAAACAAAGTATGAGACATTAACACCTCTTGAGATTATCCACATCGTCATCTGCATGTGACACTGAGTAAAACAACGTAACTCCTAATAGTGATAGTTAACCAGGTCTTCAACCATCCACCCCGACTGCTGGTAACTAGATAAACCAAGTCTTCAACTCAAAATCTTAAGCCCGAGCAAGTTATCAAATAAGAACACGCCTTTGTTGAAAGTCAAATTCAATAAAAAATAAGTGATAAATGATTAACTCTGAAGTCATCAACTTGTGTCAAATGCCCAACACGTGAAAACAACATACAATCGGATGTACATTGACCCACTGAATGAACCGCAACAAATGATTCCTCAACATCAATGCATTCTTCCTAAAGGTATACATGTAGAGACTGATCTGGAAGATTCACCAATAATGTCTTCGAGTGGATGAGGTAGTCATTTTCCTTAATGTTCATGTGGTTGATTTATAGCGTGCACAATGAGAGGAACAATAATCCGTGAAGATTTGACAAAGAAGTACCAAAGAGCGGATCATTATTCATGAGTGCAACAACAATGATAGTCATTAACAACGCCTTGAGGAATAACTAGAGATTAGGCTTCTTGAATAGTCTGAGTTGTACTTCTTAGATGATCAACATTCGCTAGCGGTTGGGAATACTCATAAAACATATCTTGAAACAATGAATCCCAGTTATCCTTAGAAGTGAAGCATTAGGCATTGAAGTAGAGTCATATGACCATAATTCAAGCATCCATCAACATGTAGTGTATGCACTCTTCTCCCCCTCAAAAATTGCATCCAAAGTTGCCATTTTTGATTTGAACAAGGGAATAAGAATATACCCCAATGAATGTAGATCCACTTGAGGGGTGAAAGGGCGTGGAAAAACATGAAGCTTGTTGATGAAGAATGTTGATGAGAATGGTCATGCACATGAAGATTTCTCTTCTTTTGAAGATAAAGCGCACTGAAGCGTACACCTTTCTTTTCTTTGAGGAACGGGGCCTGAAGTGATATATGCAGACGCCATTATGATGAAGTACGAGGCCTGAACTGATGTGAACAGACGTCATAGCAGATTGAATATCAAGGTTGAGTAACTTGAACCCGTGAGTAATGAGATATCAATTCATTTGTTATCCATACTTTAAGCGAGTCCATGTAGTGAAGGATCGAGTAATCTACAACTGAGTAAGGAATACCTGCACTAACATTACAAACTTGATTGCATATATATTGGTTAGTGACATTAGTATCCAAATTCTTTGGGGCTTCACTGTCAACCTTGATTTTGCCATTGGAAAACAGCTTTCTGGTAGGAATCCACCTAAGTCCAGCATCCTTAAACATTCTACCTGATGGTATCCACTTATGGCAAGGTCTAGGAGTGTTAAGCTTCTTATGCACAGTGGAAGACTTATCGATATTCCTAGACTCCAAAGATTTTGTAGCTGGTATCCATCTAGGCAAAGTATTTTGTTTGTTTTGCTTCATAACATGCTGACCCTTAGTCACGTTAGTAGTCTTAGTGGATTGTACCTTAGCATGTGAATTAGGAGAATGTGTCTTATTCGGAAAAGACTTAGAATTTCTAGTTTCGCTTTCAACATGCTTAGCATTCTTCTTCTCATATCTACTTTTAGATGACAGCCAACCCCTAGTCATTTGAGTGTTCCTAGGTAATGGTTTACAACTACTAGTAGTGCCTTGAAAACTCATTGAATTCCTCACCCTAGGTCTTGCACCTAAAATTCCGTCTTTTCGAATCTGTGCCTTTTTCCTAGCATCTTCTAGATAATAGTTCTTCCACAAGTCATTCATATTATATGAATTGTGGGGTTTAATGCTTGGTTTTGACACTGTTTTCGAACTAATCCTAGAGGTGCTGGGAGTAGAAGTGGCAACTTGTTGAGGGTTAACAGAGCTGGAAGCATTATTCGTAGGTCACTTAGGTGAAGTGACTGGTTTTGACAAAACTTGTTTCGCTTCAACTTGGGAGGCAAACCGTGTTTTTGAAAAATTTGTTCGTTCAGACTTAAATGCAGTCAGTTGTCTAACAACTGGTTTTCCCAAGACTGATGGTTTTGAAAACTTAGTGTTCACACTATTCCCTGTTGTTTTTCTGAGCTCATTCTTTAAGGCAACTATTGTGAAACTCTTATCCTGAAGTTGAGCTTTGAGTTCATCAATTTTTTCAATCAAAGAGTTTGTTTGTTCCAATGACTTAGTTCTAGCTTCTTTGACAGAGTCACTTAGTTCTATATGATGCTTTCTCAAAGACTCATTTTCCTTTAGTAATTTGGCCACACAAACCGCTAATTCATCATTTCTCATTTGAATATCATCAATAGCATTAACATCAGAATTACTTGTAACCAAATTACTTTTCACATGCATATCAAAAATATGTTTCTTCAAATTGTTGATTGTCAAGTTTTTGTCCTGAAGCTGAGCTTTCAAAGTGTTTAATTCAAAAAGTTCACAGAATTCAGGAAATTCTGGATTTTTGCATGGTTTATGAGATTCTAAACTTTCCTTTTTACTTTGTATTGCGATTTCAAGTGAAATGCAATGTTTTTCAAGTTGTGAAAGTCTGTTTGAAAGTTCATCGTACTTTTTTTTATCAACCATATTGTTAGTTTTGAAAACACTAGTTTCAGACTCAGCTTTAGTCAAATAACATTTGTTAGAATCACGTTCAGCATCGTGATCTGTTTGTTTAAGAACATTAACAGATTCATTTTGTTGTTCAATTAAGGGTACCTCAGCAAATGACACGTGTTCATTTGTTTTTCTGAAATCTGCTTCTGCATTCTGTTTAGCACGAGTCACTGAGCTGTTGCTTGTATCAAGATTGTCTTTATCAGTACTGCTGCATTCAGTGACAACTGATACAACATCCGATGCATTACCCGAATCAACCATACTATCACTTGATTGCACCCGACATTCATTCATTTTACTGTTCACAACATCCACTTCTTTTGTGACAAGAGTTACCGAGCAGCTAGTTACATCATTCATTGTTGTCTCTGATATTCTGCATTCAGCAACACCCGACCTATTATCTGATACATTAACCGACTCATCACAACTATAATACCTGAATTTCTAAAATTCACAAAAGACCAAAATACCCCTATGATCAAAAAGTATGAATAATTAATTTAAAGAATACCAAATAAGTTATGTAAACTCAGAAAATTTTTAAGAAATATCACATATGATCAAAATAAATTTTGAAGACTTTGTAAAGTTAATTTTATAGATTATAATTTTATAAAATCATTATTGTATTTTATATATGGAGCCGAATATATTTAATATTGTTTTATAAAAAGAATTTAATTAATTAAAAGCCCAATACAAGTTTATAAAATTAAGATTTTATTTATTTCAAGTCCATTACAATATGAAGCCCACAAGAAAATTGGAAAACCATATAAATACATAATATACGGTTCACTATATCCCTAATAACCGATTAATACCTAAACCGACTCCAAAACCCTACAAAATTCGACTTCCAGTTTCCAAGGCCTGAAGCTATTTTTCTTGGACGAGTTTGAAGGTGAAGAAGGTGGGAAAAATCTGGTTCGAAGCTCTAAGGTGTTGTTTTGATCGTGGTTAGTTTTGAGTCGATTAGGGTTTTATCGAGTGGAAGTTTGTGTGTTCTTTGTTCTAGCGTTCGATTCTCATCTAGGGTATGTTTCTAATGTTACTTTCAGTCCTACAAGTCATATAGAACCTGTAAAAATTTGTCATGCATAATTAACAAGTCGCACGAAATTGTTTTGGATTAAAAACCCTAAAAATGTATAAAATAGCGATTGAGCTTATAATAATTTATAGGACCATGATTTGATTTTTCCAGAAGCCCTTACATGTTATACGACCTGAATAAAATACATGATTGTGAATTCGAAGCTTGTGTAAATTGTCTTGGGTTTTCTTGTTCGATAACGCATAAAAAAGGAAAGAAATATAAAAGGGACGATTAGGGTTTTTATAAACTAGGGTTTGCTTGTTATCATTAAGGGTAATTAATGAAGTAATAATGATGAGCTAATGATGGGTTAAACCTAGGTTTAGGGTTGTACTTGAATTATGCATATTCGGTTCTTAATAAAAGTTTTGGGTTGGTTTTGTAAATTATGAAACTTAAGGGTTATTTTTGTAAACAGTAAAATACATGTACTAAACATATAAAATAAGTGTGGGGGTTAAACGTGTAATTTTGGATACTTAAAGGGGTCATTTGAATTGTGATTAAATTTGAAAAGGGTACGTTTTGTAAATTCTAAAACCTTTGGGCTAAAATGGTAAAATCTGATAATATAAGGTTAGATCGTGAAATTAAAGATGTCAAGGGTGTAATTTGTAATCCTAAGTTTGGCTAGTTTATAATTAATACTCTAAAATATTGTAATCCTGTCTGTCACTCAAATGAGAATATTCCGACAACTCTAAAAGTATTAATGCGATAAATCCGTTATAACATTAATGATGCTAATAAGTATTAAATAAATCATAATCCGTGTAGATTCGTTGAAGGAGACGCGACGTTACACTTTCATATTCCTACATTCGTTTGCTTTCCTCTCATTCGCTTTAAGGTACAGATATTCTGACCTTTTCAGTAAAGGTTCCTTATGATGTTCTTTTCGTTAGCTTTCCTATTTAACTTATTAGGGTTTCCAATGCCATTGCTATGAAACCTTTCCTGATTGTTTGACCTGTTGATTATCTGAACTTATGTTTTATTGAATCATGCGATACTTGACTTGAACTGTATGTTAGGAAGACTTTGGTATGCACATTTGTTAAACCTTGCTAGGTTTGAGTATGATTATTTGATTATGAACTCCTAGATGTGAATGTAAGATTTGTAATTGTGATATAAACTTCTACTCCTAAATATGTGAATATGGACCTTATATGAACTATTTGATATGATATCTGTGACCTTGTATTGATTATGATCTATGTCATTTATGATAAATTGTTTGACCTAAGTTAGTTTGACACCCGAGCCAAATAATACCTAGTCATGGGGGTTCCATGTCCGTGTCAGTGATGCACCTCTGACATGACTCTAGGGCAGTAGAGTGAAGTTCTGCCACGTCCCTTATCTATTATTTGTTATGAGCTCAATTTATGTTATATTAAATTGTTA